>CM070714.1:33030295-33420946 GCA_036346275.1 Otatea glauca
GACATCCACTGTTCAGTGTTATTGCAAACATGTTTAAATTAGAAAAAAAATATCCATTGTGTATTGTGTGAAGAAAAAGGAATGACAGGCGGTCCTGCGATCACGTGGCAGCGACGCATTAGATGATTTTTTTTTTCCAACTCAATGATCTTTGCTATGGACAGTACCGGGCAATATTGCCCTAAAAACTTGTTCTTTATGATTTCACATCTCGTTTATATTCATTCATACACATCTATGCAACTTAGCACACACATCTGCTGTTTGCCACACATGAATCGCGTAGTAAATTAATGAAACATCCAGCGTAGTGAATGTTTCATTCTTTTAGGAAATTCTTACGAAATACCTTTATTAAAAAGGTCTTAAGTTACAAAATAAACTGTTGTCGTTGAATACATAAGGAGTTTTTGCTTATTAAATTACTCCAAACCTCTTGTGCCTACATTTATGGATGAACTTTGTCATGCTCTTTTAACTTCCACTGGAGCTATCATAGTCCTCCATTTATATGACTTTTGTCTCTCTAATGTTAAGTCCAATAGTTTCCAGAGACTGGACTTAAACTATATATATATTATAATATTTGTAATTGTTTGAGACTCCTTGGAATTTAGATTTAGCATATATTAGCTAGGTAAATTAAACTCTATAATCACCTTGTACTTCATGTTTTCACTTCCTTGTTATTGGTTTTCTATTTAATTTTTCACGCCCTTAGAATATGGAAAGCTTTTCCACAAAGAGTGCTGTATTAATTTAGTACATGTGATTTCCTCACAGAAAAAAATCACATATGATGAATTAGGAAATCACAACAGTTGTGGTAAATTCTAATAAACTTTGTAAATGCGCACATATATTTTGTTGAGTTTTTTACATTAAGTTTTAATACACACATCTGGATTGTCGAATGAAACGCATGACAAAGCTCACAATTCTACTGCATTTACCTGGCACCAGTATACTCCTGGTGAAATATTAGTGAGAGATTGTAGTATTAATCATGCATGTTTGAGGAAACCTAAAAAAAGATCATGTTTTGGCGTGTTTGCAAGGTGTGGATCCAGGAAATTTCCCCATGATCATGATCACACGTATCATTTGATGGCCCAGCGAGATCATGGAGTGGTTCAAGTTTCCAATATATACACGCCAGCTTGGCAGGTAGGCTAGCTTACATGAACTGCCAAGTGCCACACGCGATGTGGTTCCTCAGTTTAGTTAAGGCTAGATACAAGCTAGTGTTCATCTGTTTGTTGTATTTGAGTTGTGCATTCGGTAATATATAATGTTCGGTCGTTCTTTGTGTGCCAGTTTTTGCTTTTTTAAGCGAGGATTACGTACCAGATCTTATAGGTACATAATATGATTACGTACCAGATCTTATAGGTACATAATATGTCCGACGATATATATCCGAGTACGTTTTTTTGAAATGTTTCAATATTAGTGGTTTTAGAACTAGTTCTTCTGTCGAATATTTATCTCAAAATTCTCCTAACTGATATATAGAAATTTTACATCAGTTACAGAACTTTTCGATATTTAGTATACTTGAATATATATCAGCTAGCAGCTTAATCAGTTCATGGAATTTTTTTCTGCAAAACTTTGTTTAAAATTAATGAGCCTGTTCCATTCACATTGTACATATTAGTTTTAAAAACTTAGAAATAGGATAATTCAAACTCGTAATCTTGACAGTCCAATCAATGGGAGAGTGAGCTAGCTAAAGCTGCATGCTAGATCAAATGGGTAAAAACGTTCACGCGATCAAGCGGTTCAAATCACGCGTTCCTATAACATTCGCAACTATCTAGAATTTGTACATTCCTATGTGATACATTCCCTAGGTCCATCCTGTCTACCTAATTTGTACTAGTGGACCCCTAGAGGCCAGACAGTAGTATTTCAGACAGTACGATTGTTTTTTCACGGTGACCATATGCTTTTGTTTGCTAATACAAACTTGTATTTAGCAAGAAAATATAGTACTAGTAAAATACGAGTAATGAAAGAGGACAGTAGAAGAATTCGAAATCAGAGGAATTTTAAAAGAGAATCTCAGCAAGGGCCCACACAAGGACAACCCTCCAAGCTCGGGTCTGACATTTTGGCCGGCCTTGGGTCAGAGAGAGAACGAGTGATCGGTGGAGGCAAGTGGCCTAGCTTCCAACTTTGCATTAGAGAAGAAGCTGATCAGGGAGAGAAATCAGAAAGTACTTACAAGTAGTACTAGTATTAATTAAATGGGGGGATGAGTCTTATTTCTTCAGGTTGATCCCCTCGAGTATGTACAGTATATGTTTCGCAGAGCTGGCCCGATATCGCCGATCTTGCATGTCGAGAGTTTTTCGGGTGGATCGCGTCGCTGTCCATCCAGCTGGGGCGACAGTGCAACGCATTGGATCGTCCAAACGCTTCCCAACTATCAATGGAGGCCGGGAATGCACCCAAAGGAATACGCTGCGCCCCACGACACGTTACATGGATGGACCTTGCGTGAAGGATCACATCGCCATCGTCCAGGTGGGCGTGCAGACCACGATCTGCGACCTGTGAGCTAGCTAGCCAGATTCAAGGGGAGAGAGAGAGAGAAGAAGAAGAAGAAGAAGAAGAAGAAGAAGAAGAAGAAGATCTATAGAGAGATGAATTGCAAGTTGAGATTAGCAGCAAACAGCACACAGATGTATGTACGTACCATGGATCGATCGGTGCCACAGCTAGCTAGATGCACATGCGCGCGTGCATGCATACGTCCATGGAGGCACACAGGAACGAGAGATCTTTCCATATATTTTGGTGCAACTTTTTACTTTGAACAGTTTTGGCGCTGTGCTGGTGTGTTACTGGCTAGCAACTAGTCGATCTCTACGATCGATATTGCTGCAGTGCAGTGCAGTGCAGCGCATGCCCCATCTCCATCATGCTGCCCACCCTTGTGAGACACAGTGCCCGCTTGTCTCCCCGTGACACATATTCGTCGCCGTTGAGCTGCATGCCAGCAAGCAACCACACATTTACATCGATATATTTTATCACATGCATGTTCGCAATTGTATATTTCTCATCCCCTTTCTTCTTTGAGCCATGGATATCGCACAGACGTAGAACTTTATTTGTCAGCTATATATATGTGTACGCATCAGCACTAGTCTAGTTTAGATGATCTGTATACATACTGCCAAATATTCTCGAAATTCGTTAGATGCTTGGCTTGGGAACGTACAACAACGGTACAAGTAGCGCTCTCTCTCTCTCTCTCAGGTTCTAATTTAACAAACAGCATGTTATGGAGTACGGACAAGCAGGACGTACGTCTGCTTGCATGGATGAGACGAGATGGCCGGGTCACTTGACCTAGCACTAACAGAGAGGTCCAGATTCGGAAATCATTACTTTCCTAACTCCATGTTTAACTTTTGTTGTAAATTATTTAGTGTTTTTTCGAACGTAATTACAAAAATAACTCCATCCGTGATCATGGAGCGGTAGCGGCTTTCGCGGTACACGTGCACTTCCGCGGTAGGGGATGAGGCTATTTTGGCAATTGTGTTCAAAAGAAGACTAAATTTGAAGAAAAAAAAGTTACACCTATGCCTAGAAAAGTGATGAACTTGAGATTTCCAGAGGCCCACAAACTGCAAAGGGTATGTTGGTGTTGCCTGCTAGCCAGATCACGCAGGCTACAGCTAAGAACAGTGCGAGTGTCCCGCGGCATGCATGCATTGATCAACAGACTACAGCATGCATCTATATATATACTACCATAGCACGAATATATATATATATATATTTCGCCAGGAGCGGATCCAACGTAGAGCAGCGGCTCCTAGCTAGCTGCTAGGACCGGAGTCGAAGCGCATGCAGTGTGGTTACGCTGTCCATTGCTCATGAGACTACCCCCGCCCTTCCGTGGACTCCTACCGTCCTACGCGCGCGCGCCCACCACTGTAGATAACCAAACAGCTAGCCCCACAGTTGCAGGGATAAACAGTTTGTTCTTTGTAGCTTATAGCTATATGTTACGTACGTACATCATGGAACTCGCACGGTTAATTTGGTCGACAAGCTAGCAAGCATGCATGCAGCTGATGCCTGCTGCTACTGTCAAACATGAATTGATGAAACACTCGGTTTGTATGTCTTAAAGCAGAGGCAAGAATAGCAAGCGATGCATGATGCTGCTGTAAATATATGTCATCTGCGTGCATGGCGAAATTGATCCATGCGTGTTGGAAGGTAGTTAGCAAGAATCATATACACGCGTGCATGATATGGCATATATATATAGAGAGAGAGAGATGGGGGATCATATGTATACGGGGGGCATCATGGCCTTATGATTCAAGCGAGCCCTAAAAGGGAGGAGGCCCGGCCGGCTTCACTATTTGCCTATCTTCTCTCACTGTCATCTTTTTGTCTCTCACAAGTCCTGTGGGAATCACTCTAGCTTGCATGGACCACGGACTAGCACGCAGAGCTGGCACGTACCTAGCTGCATGCATGCTTACTATCTCTCTCTCTCTACCTCAGGGAGAGAGAGAGAGAGTTAGAGACGCTACAATCCTTCTGCTTTGACCCGAGATTTGTAGCCTTGGACTCTGCAACCTCCTCCCATTTGTCTGTCTATGGCAATGGGCGCGTAGTACATGTCTGGAATTATTTGTGGACAAAACGGCCACCCACCCAACGTGAACTGGGCCTTAATTTGTTCGTTCCAAGGTTAACAACTTAACCCACAAAGTAAACTGAAGATGGATCGATGCATCGTCACTCAAGTGCCATTTTACATTCTGGAGGATAACCCTGGTCATACGGCCCCAGCAATGGAGCCACAGGTAAGGCTTTGTCTAGATGACCAAATTGCAGGAGGCAATTTGAAACAATAAGCATACCAAGAAATGTGCATGCGTCAAAAGTCTCCCTTTGAATCACTGAGCTAGGAAGGTAGCCTTACTGCTGAGGATCTGTTTAGAGTGCGTTATTTTTGTAAAGAATTTGTTGGGAAGGAAACAACCCTTCAAATTAATGTCATACCGGACCATTCCATTCCAAGCAGGGTCTAAAATTCCGATGAGAGCTAGTACTGTTTTTATTTTTAACTCCATTTAAACATAGAAACTCATGCTAGATGTAGCGAGTACTTTTTGTGCCAACCTTAATTAGTCCATAACACAGCAATGGAATCCCCAGGGGAAAAATAGATCGAATTCACAGCAATACGGTAAGCAAATTATATTAAACTAGTCATCAACCTGTGCATCCCCACAGGCTATATATATGCCTATATGTAGCATATTGAACTGTAATCATATTAGGATAAATCATTGAGACAATCAACATTTATTAGTTTTGTGTGGATCAAACCTTATTTGTTTAATTGGCCTGATGGGGGTTTCGAATACAACATTAATTAATTCTTTAAAAACAACCTCTTAAACTTTTTAGAACCCTCGGATCCTTTTTCTGTACGATAATCTAGTACTCAAGAATAACCTAGATAGCCTCTAATATATATTCTCATGCACCTCTTACTTTAGATGAGTTGGTTTGTGCCTTTTTAATTGTTTGAGTTCTTCATGACCACTCGCTAGTTCTCCTTCAAATCAAATAGGAATCCTACTCCTATGAGAATTGTGACTTCTAATCATAAAGGATTTAGGATTCATCTAGCACATATTCTAAATCCTAAAAAGCTAGGCATGCGTGACCGTAGGTTAGGATCGGATATGGAAAATCGTTTTTATGTGGATCATAATACCTGGACGTACCTCTTATTTTTTAACACCGATCAGGATCGTAAGATACTACAATATGGATCGTGATTCCGACAAACTTGCGGTTAATCGTTGTCACAAGAAGGTACGGAAGGGGAGCATGCTAATTTAAATTTAGTGAGAACTTGAGGGCTTGGAATCTGGATTGTTGGCTATAAGATGCAGAGCTCCATAGCTCTAACTTTACTATGCAGGTAAGAGAAGCTGGATGTGTGGGGGTGGGGGGTAGGGTTCCCAAATCTGTTTTCGAAAAACCAAAATTCGAAAATCGGAAATATCGAGTCGAAAATCGTCAGAAACCGAAGAGTTAAGAAATAAAAAATTCTGAAAAAAATAAAAAAAACAGGCGGTTTTCGCAAAAAGCGACCGGCCAAGTGAAATGTTCCTTAGAGCCGATTTTTGAGCGATTTTCGCTTGATTTCATCGAAAATCGAGCGGTTTTCACTGATTTTCGACAGGTTTACATCGCACAATTTTTTTTCAATTTTTTTGAATTAGACAGGTTTTAAATCTCGAACCGGCTCGGTAAGATCAAAAATCGTGATTTTCGAGCGAGAGAGTGGGCTGACCATTTCCAAACAGGACCGTATGTAGTTGGGCCGAAGCTAGTGGTACATTCATGCAGGCAGGAGACGTTTACGTGGGCTCAATGTTTGCTCGGCCAGTTGGCTTTTCTTGTGGTCTTTTCTCAGCGATATATATGGGCCGCAGGCCATTCATGCTTGCATGTGATGTGGCTCGCCTTTGCCAAAAATTTTATGACTATAATTGGGCCGAAACTCTTGCTCCGTAGTTATCTTCGAGCTCGTGAGTCACATGTTTTACGGAGTCAAATCTCGGACAATCTAAATAAATAACGTAGTCGATGGCTATCAAATCAAACTCTGATTATCAACCAGAAAGACAAGGTGCGCACCGCTTGACTATGCTACGGGTTAACCTCTTGATCCCTAGTTGATAATCTCCATATGACACGTGCATGCCGTTCATCAACTAAGGGTTTAATTTAAAGTACTGTTCATCAGGGATATTCAACGTAAAATTTGAGCACTCATCTACAAGTTACGGGCCGAATACTCGTACTTTGCTACAAATAAAAATAATATTACTCGACACGATAAGTTGTTGTCGTTGAACTTGTGTTTATGCTCTTGGCCCCGCTGCAGTGCTTTACCGAGCTCCGTTCCGGTCCACACTATGCCCTTAGCTTGGCCATTATTGTTTACATCGCAACTCTGTTGCACACCACAAAGGGAGGAAAGGGAAGTTGTTGTGATAAGTATTATATTTTTTAGTAATTAATTTATTTGTTATAGACAATTTTTTCGTTAGAGATCTTTAGAAGTAAAATAAGGATTTAAAAGGTGGTGGAGATTGGAAATAAAGATTAATCTTTAAAAAAATGACCAAGAGCTCTTGCATTTTTTAAAGAGAACAACGATCGAGCTACAAACCTACATACGACATACAGTACGCCCACGCTTTCACTCGGTTTGTGAGGCGCCCGTGTCGATCCTCGAAAGCGGGCGGGCTTTATGAAGCCTAAGCGCCTCGCCAGCCGAGCTAAGCTCGCAAAGGAAATGACGAGTGAAAGCATGCATACAGACAGACATGTCATGCATGCAAGGGCACTCCACTGACCCAAAATATTCCTTAGCCGTTTACTTTCTTTATTTCTTATTTCTTTTCATGCTTCTAACTCGAATTTTTTTTAAAAGAAATTGTAATGAAAAATAACATAAATAATATGCTATTTTAAAAAATAACAAATATACATTTGTCGGCGATCGAAATGGCGATAGACTCTCTATCGCCATTTCAAAAATCGACAAAGTCTCTGTCGCCATTCCAAATAGTGACAGAGAGTCTATCGTCATTTGGATTGGCGACAGAGAAGCCACTATTTCCCCTTCTTACTTACCCCTCTGCTCTGGTTTTGCTATTCGATCGAGCGGTTCTAGAGATCTTCCCTTTTGTAAAGGGTTTATCAGTCCTCTGAAGTAGTTAACGATATACACGAAGGCCTAGTTCCCGTTGGAGTCTCTTTTTATTTCAGTATTGTATTTAATTTATCCGGCCTGTAACAAGGTCTTTCAATAGTTGTATTATAAAAAACGAGAAATAAAAAAATATGAAATTTTTTAAAAAAAATTATTTGCAGAATTAACCCGTGCAGTTTTTCCTTGGGAAAATAGCCTCTTGGGCCGTACATGTCGCGCACAGTTATTTGCATGTTCTATATTCTATGTGTTATCATATCCGTTGATGTTGTTGTTGCAACTGGTACAGTCATTACATGTTTAAAGTTAGAAAACAACGGAATGAATAAAATATAGCATTTCATAATAAAGGGGGATTACATGGTATATACATTTTGGATGGTACAAATGGCGGCATAGAGCAGCCACGCACATGGATAAAAGTACGATACATGCATTACACATGAATTCGATACAAATTAAATGCAATAATTACACATCCAATGTCCATACATGCATTACACATATGAACTCGATACATTACATTGACATGCGACTAAAGTACATCAATTTCATATGCAAAGTCCATACAATAATTTCACGGCCTCTTAAGGCAATACTTGAAAGTGTGCCCCGTCTCCTTACAAACTGAATATTTCTTGACACGACGCCCACTTTCCGCAGCGTCCATGTCGTTCCTTATACGCCTTGTCTGTCGTCGCCTTACACCCTTCAGCCTACTGACATCCGGAACACACTGTGTATCCTTCCATCTCTGATGCTCCATGAACAAACCCACTACTCGAAAACCGTAAATTTCTTCACTCCAAGTTGCCGTCACCGCTTCCTTATTAAAGAATTGTGACAAGAATATACTCGAATCCATACAGATTGTTGAGCATGCAACCATGAGTGTGATCATGGCCTGTGTAACAGACAAGACTTGTAGCGGCTGTAGACACATATTATGTAGGATGCATTCATAAGCAATTTTTCGCCGGTTCGTTCCACGACCGGCTTTCTCTATACACAGTACCTTGAAACGAAGCTCCCTCATGCCTATCTTCAATGCTCTATGCATGTCCCCCTTCTTGCCTTTCTCCTCCATGTATGTACAAATCACTTCGGAGTATTTCATATCAGGATTACTCATGCGGGCGAACGCTGTAGCATGGCGATCCACAAAGTACTTCGCAATGCCACGAAGAATACCCTCCACTATAGCAACCAGGGGAAGGGGTCTTAGGCCTCGTATGACCAATTGTAAACCCCATACTTAGCACCATCGGTGTCATAAAGTATAGCCCATTTCTTCTTAAGCTCATGCTCTATCCATTCGGAGAAGCATTTCATGGCCCTTCCGTTCCTCCGGACCAAGTGCGGAGGGTCCGTGGGTAACACTTTGAGCGCTACTGGGGCCTCCCTTATGCCAGGCATTGCCCTCTTCGCTACCTCCGTTGTGTGCCTTGATATCAGCTCATCCAGTTTCTTTCACAATTCATCAAACTTTCCCTGTTGGTTCTGGTCACACCTCTTAAAAAGCTTTGTAAGCTCCTTGTTCCTAAACTACTTATAGAAGTTGGCACCCATGTGCTGCTTGCACCACCTACTTCACAGATCAGGCCATGTATGTGTTTCATCTGCACCTTGCTGCAACTGCACGACCGCCTTCAATAGCCCAGGATGCCGATCATGTATAACACACACTCCAGGCCGCTCATCCATGATGCCGGCTTTCACATTCCTTAAAAACCAGAGCCAGCTTTCTGTGTTCTCGCTCTCCACAAATGCGAGCGGGACAGGAAGAACCTGGTTATTACCATCTACTCGTATGACAGTCAATATTTGGCCTTTGTACTTTCCAGTCAGAAATATCCCGTCCACGCATAATAACGGATGTTAATGCCTGAATGCGTTCATGCATGTATCGAAAGCAAAGAATGTCTGCTTGAGTACCATCTTCCCAGGGAAGCGCTACGAAGGCTGCTCACAAATGTCTATATAAGTTCCAGCATTTTTTTCTTGATCAAGCATACCTGTCAAGTTCTGATAAGAGTCTTCGTACGTACCAAACCTTACTTCCAGTACCTTCTGCTTCGCTCTCCATGCCTTGACATAACTTATAGTGTACTTGAACCTCTGCTCTATTGCAAGTATGATGGCACATGACTCTAAATCCAGGTTTCCCACAATCTCTCTGTACATTCCATTCGCAACAAAGCCTGAAGATATATTTCTATGCGATTGGACAGACTCCGTCAGCACGCATGTGTGTGGAAAGACTGTAGAACACTTCCAAATGGTATCCCACTTAGGCGTTACGCATGGACACGCCATGGGCAACCCTCTATCTGGCATCTGACATCATACACCTGCTAATTTGACTTCGCAACCTTAAAGGTTCTACGCAGCGACACTGCCCGTGCTGTCACTGCTTCCCGGAACTCAAACTTATTCTTGTAAATCGCACCTTGCCTCACCTTATTCCGATCGGACTGCCATGCGAAATGTTCACCCTCATTAACCACCAGCCTATCAAACTGACACTCGTCCCACTCCGCAGGAAAATGCTCTTCATCATCCTCATCATTACTTAAGCCTCATAGTCCCGGCTCTCTGGCTCCATCGCTTCCATCAACAATTCAATATGTTCTCCCTCGTCTGCCACACCTATTGGTTCCTGCACCTCTAGCATTAGAACATCAACTTCCTCGCCTTGCTCACCCTCATGACTCGAGCTAACATCCTGCCTCACTAATCATTCTCTGGTTCGGCTGCTTTCCCCAACTTCCTCCAGTTCATCACCAACAACTTCCTTCTACGTCGCATGGCCGACATTAGCTTTCTAAAATGCTTGCGCCAATAACACAAATGGCCAACCTTTCTCAGCCGCCAATTTTACATATGAGCTCTAGGACTTCGGCCTCTTTAGTTTCACTAACTCTTAGTACATTCAATCCCATCTCCGACACTCTACTCTATTCAGCTTGAGGTCATACAATTCACGGTCCAACGAGAACATGTGGTACAACCATCAGGCAACCGTGCCCCATGAACGCTCCCCGACACGTGACAGGCCAACCACGACACTTGAAAAATGACTTAGTTCCACCTTTGTGAACCCATGCGTGGAACCCCTTCTCCGTAGTGTATTTAAATTGCACTTATTCATCCATACTTGTCAAGCATTTCACGAATTTCTTAATACGTGCACAACGTAACGCTAACACCTTTTAAATTCTCAACCTACCCGTACTGCTACACCTATGTACCACGACGACGTACTATACACTACTTCAAACAACTGGTGTAGGCATACAAAAATTAATTTTTTCAACTACATTTTCAACTACATAGTATCTCGTATACTTCTCGCAGTTTTGTATGTCCATACATATTGCTACTCTATACATCGAATTACTTACAAACCTAAATAATTCGGCCGCTAAGTCATGAATATAAAAAACTATTGGCATTCTATACACCTAATTACGTACAAACCTAATTAATCTGGTATCTAAGTCATGTGCGTAAATAATAGCGACAAAGAGTTGAACCGTTTGGCGAAAGAGTATATCGCCATTTTAAAAAGCGACAAAGAGTATGTCGCCATTTTAAATGGCGATAGACTCTTTGTCACCAATTCAAGCAGCGACAGGTGGGTATAATTGCAATTTTTAATTTTAGCATATTATTTCTGTAAATTATTATTATTTAAATATTATTTAAAAAAATCCTTTTAACTCAACCCGCATCCCGACTCGTAGTCTCATCTTTGTTTTTTAGGGAAAAGTTCGTACAACATTTCAAATTTTACTCGAAAGTTCGTCTGACATCCTAAACTGTCAAGCCATGCATTTGACGCCCTGAACTTTATAATGCGGTTCAAATAACATCTTGACCTAGTTTTGTATAGTAGTATTACCCGTATGGTGTGATGAGTGAACGATTTTGCCACGTAGAATGACACAAACAAGTTTAGGTGAATAAGAGGTAGGACTTCTCTTCCAAATCGAAATAAAGAGGGGGCTACAAGGGCCAACAACCATGGAAGCATGATTAGAAGCTCGATGGAGGAGAAGCGCATGTGGGCCCATCTGTCATTAACTTAACTTGACCAACATGTCATCTTACATGAAAAAACTACCCACTCATGGCACAATACTACTATGTGAAACCCGGTCAGAATGTTATTTGAACCGGATTGTAAAGTTTAGGGGTCAAATGACTGGTTTCATAGTTCAAAGTGTTGGATGGACTTTTAACTAAAGTTTGAGGTGATATATGAACTTTCTTTTTTATATCTCTTGGTCTATATGCCAAAAGAAAATACGTTCTATAAATTTGGACTAAGGAAGTAATAAATTATCAACGATCGACCTCATCTGTTGTGCATGCAGCTAAAAAAGTAACAATGCATTTGTGTACTGTAAGTTTTTCTTGGAGGAACTAATCATCATAATTGCTTAATCGATCAATTATTCTTCTCCATTGCCATGAGAAGA
This sequence comes from Otatea glauca, assembly GCA_036346275.1. Classification (NCBI taxonomy): domain Eukaryota; kingdom Viridiplantae; phylum Streptophyta; class Magnoliopsida; order Poales; family Poaceae; genus Otatea; species Otatea glauca. Next base: position 33,042,563 of record CM070714.1, read on the forward strand.
TCGGAAATTTCAATGATCAAGCGTATGTGCGTGACAAGATGATGAAATGTCATGATCAAGTAGTCATGACACACAGTACACGTCCAGATGAAAGACTGGTCGAGCATGCGCATCACGAGTTATTTGTATCACTTTCATAATTTATCTGTACGTGTGCAGCTAGATTTGTACTTTTGAGTGACACATGTATTGCCAATTTTCGTTAAGCTAACGTGCTACCATACGTGCTGAAGATCGAAAAATCCACATTTAAGCTAATGTATGCTACAACTGCTCTTTGAAAACATTTTTTCCTCTCTCGTTTCAGAATGACCAGCGTATGCACCATATGACGTACGTGCTTCCGCGTGTACAACTGTTGCCAAGGACCAAAATGAACCTCGAGTAAAAGATGCCTAGATGGGGGACCAAGTTGTGTATTAATTAACTCATAAAAAACATAGGAGTTGTACATCATGTTCGCATGTTTTGTTGATGTTCGAAGGAAAAATGTTGTCGCTATAACTGATAGACTTACCTGTATAAATATTAGCACACAATTGTCTTTGATATGCAACTTTACTTCTAATGATTGAAATACAATTGTACTTTTTTAATAACTGATATTTATATATGATTAATCTGTATTGTTAAAATCTAGCTCCACCAAAATAAGTGACAAAGATCCTTCTCTTTTTCTTCTGGTTAATATGAGAATTGAAACGAAGAAAGTGGCTTGAATAATCACCCGTTATATATGTACGTATGTATATATGTATATATACATATTATGTGTGTGTATGTGTGTATGTGTATATTTGTATGTGTATATATATGTATATGTGTAATGTGTGTATGTGTATGTATATATATGTGTGTATATTATGTATATATATATGTATGTATATGTATATATATATATGTACGTACGTATATATATGTATGTGTACATACGTATGTATGTATGTATGTATGTATGTATGTATGTATGTATGTATGTATGTATGTATGTATGTATGTATGTATGTATGTATGTATGTATGTATGTATGTATGTATGTATGTGTGTGTGTGTGTGTATGTGTATGTGTATGTGTATGTGTATGTGTATGTGTATGTGTATGTGTATGTGTATGTGTATGTGTATGTGTATGTATATGTATATGTATATGTATACATATGTATATATATGTAGAGGTATGTATACATGTAGAGAAATGTATAAGTATTTATATGTATACGCATACATATGTATGTAGTACAATTACCTAGGGCACATGGACCATGATGCCTGGGCACCATGATCCGAAATGGGTATTTCTCTGATGTATTTGCATGCGAATGTTTTTGAAATTTTTAGGGTATTGAGTTTAACCAGTTTACTAACTAGTTCCAACAAGTCTGGACTGAAATTCAAACTAGAGTTTCCTTTTTTGATGATAGTTTGATTGTAGGTATGTGCTGATTTTATATATAAATCAGCAAAGTATGTAATCTAAATTCTTTTAAATCTTTGAATTCGAGTATATTTTTTAAAAGGTATGTGTTTCATTTAAATTGTTATAGATAGGTATATACCCTTAAACTGAAAGTTTCAAGAAATATTCTCGAATTTGGTTTGAATTCGCGCATTTGAAATTATGGTGCCCAGGCCCAATGGTGCCCCATTTTGCCATCCTATGTCACTGTGTTGCCAATTTGAAATTATATCACAATGTTGCTCTTATCATCAGTAAGCTACTGGTGAAAACCATTTGCAAATCGGAGCTTTCAATAAAAAGATATGGCTAAAACAAAGAGAAAACATATTCATGTACAGACTACAAAACATATTAACTAATCGGTTTGACCACGTAACCGATGCAGTCTGTTGAATCAATATTACTATCTATTAGATATGTATTATATACTCTGTTGAATCAATGTTACTATATCAGCAAAATGTAGTTACAACATTAAATATGTATAATAATTGACGCGGGGCCGACGCAACTAGTAATCCAATCCATCCACTAATGCCCAACAACTAGTAAATCTGTGACCGTAGATTGTACATGAATCTTGTTTCTTTATTTAGCCATATCTTTTTACTGGCAGCTCTAATTTACGATCGGTTTTCACTAATAGTTTGTTGACGACGATAGCAACATAATGATACAAGCCTCACCACTAAACATTATATATATAGTAATTTATGTTGCCAGTCGAAAAAATTATTGTTTATTAGCGAGACTTATATCATTCTGTTGCTCTCGTCGTCAGTAAATTACTGATGAAAATCATTTGCAAATCAGAGATTACAATAAAATGATATGGCTAAAACAAAGATAAAACATATACGTCTACAAACTACAAAACACATTAACCGACTAGTAAGCAATCCAATCAACTAGTAAGTTTGTTCCTAGTTTATACATGTCGGCGTTTCGAGCACCGGCAAGTAAATTTGTAAGTCTAAGGGGTCGCGCGTTCCACTCCCTGAATGGTTAGACTCAGAAGTCCAAGATGTATACTGGTTCGGGCCGAAGATCCCTACTCCAGTTCGTGTGGTGGCGTTGTATTCTCTTCAGTACAGATGACTGTACAAAGTTTACAAGCGAGAGTGCCAATGACTTAGCGAGATGGGTTTGATGGCGCTCTCCTCCGCTTTCTACGGAGTTCCGCCTCCTTTTATACGAAAGGAAGGCGAGTTACATCGAGAATTGGGAGAGGGCGAGGCGACCTACACTAGGAGCCTCGGTCCTTCGTTCTGGCGACCGATCATCGCTCGGTCTTGCCCATCTGGGTCGGTAGCTTAGTCGGTCGGGCGGTTAGGTATTTCCCGGAAACGGCGTACACGCCCTCTGCGAACCTTACGGTGTTGGCGTTCTTTGCGCTGGCGTGGGTGTTGCCTCGGGAGAGGCGTGTCTTCGCATCTTGTATCACGGCCGGTGATGGGATCGGGAGCATGACTTGGTCGATCATTTAAACCCTCCGGGAAGGAGCCACTGCCCTTGTATAGTCACTTTGATTGACCCGTTCGTGGGGTGCGTGGCGGTTGTCGGTAGAGGCCGACACGCGGCCCTTGGCGAGGTGGTCTTGGCACGATCGGTCGGGATTCCGACTGCTGCGGTCGGGAGCCTCGCTTGGTCGGAGCCGGGGCCGTCTCACGAGGAGGTCGGGAGCTTAGCTCGGTCGGAGACATTCCCTCGATCGGTCGGAAGGAAGTCCGTGTGGCCTTGCAGTGCTTGATCGGTAGAGGGTGGAAGCGGTCTGTTGGGCTTGAGCTGTGCTTGAGGCCGCCGGCTGGTCACCTTGGGCCGTTGGGGTACCCCTGTTATAAGTATTCGTCAATACATGAATCTAATTTCTTTGTTTTAGTCGTAACTTTTTATTGACAGCTCCGATTCACAAAAGGTTTTCACCATTAGCTTGCTGACGACGAGAGCAACACACTGATATAAAGGTGGCTTTCGGGTTTATCGTAAAGCATGCTATGAGGCATGGTCGATCAAGATAGGATTTGCCCTTTCATACAACAGGAGAGATATCTCTAGGCTCTCGAGTGGTCGGATTTCGAAAATACATGACCATGCTACTCGCAGTTAAAGAGTCAACCGTAGTCGGGGATTCCGAGTCATGTAATCGAGAAAGAGTAGTTGAGCTAACTAAACAAGGATGACACATACTCGCCTTAAGTTTGACCAATATCATGAGGCAAAGGGAAATGCATATAACTAAGAATAGTTAACGTTTGTTCGATGTGATCTTTACATATACTCGAGAGTCGGCACGTCCTGCTAAGGATCGCTACCGATTAATGGTCGAGTAATAGTACTCGGACCATGCTCAAGTATATGTAAACCTATAGGGTCATACGCTTAAGGGGTTGGTACTTAATTTAAATGGTGATTCGAATGATAAGTGTCGAGTTTCTAATGGACCTTTAATGTAAAGACCCGTCATGAGGAGTCTATATAAAGGGAGGGGTGGTGGCTTTAGGGTTAAGGGACACCATGAGAATTCGGAATTTTCGAAATCCTAGCCGCCACACCTCCTTCGCCCAAAATCGAGCAACCAGCGCTAGCACTCCGGCGTGTGGCGTCTCTGCCATGTACGTGTGGATACCTTAGAGGCGTTGCTGTGAAGCTTCAACGTTAGGACGATCCGCAACCTGTGACGATGAAGAGGATGATCCACATGCAACCTATGACGGTCACGAGGAGCTATTGGAAGTGGTGCGAGGCTATTACAACTACAACCACATCGACACGTTACATCGACTCTACTTCCGTTATGGGTCCGCGCGTCTAGTGGTAATTCCATAATCTATAACTTACAGTGGTTCTTTAGTTACGCGATAGAAAATTTTGAATTTATGCTAAAGTAGCTTACCCGTTTTTCTTCAGTTTATTCTACCAGCTGATTCCAAACATCAAGGCATCAAGCATCTAATTTAATAGATGGCGGAGTAATTAATAAAGCAATGAGTTGGTTGATATTCGGTTAGGAGCTGACTGATATACATCTCTTGTTGCAGTGTCCTTCACGAGTCACGACGTTGTTCTACAAACGTTCTCTGAAATTTTACAATCATCACTAATCTTATGTTATGGATAACTAACAAAAAAAAGTGTCGCTTAAGTGTTGCAGAAACCACTATAGGGAGAAACATCAGATTATTTGCCAACAAGCTCACGTAAAGTTAACTTTGCATAGACTGTAACCCCCCAGCACTTACATGTCCTCAAAATATTACCACAATTTACTTTTTTATCACTTTTACCACAACTTTAATCATAATTTCAGCGACCATCATTAAATAATTATCACTTCTACTAAACAATATTGACGAGAATTTGCATAACAACAATAACAAGAACAATAACGAATTAAACCTTGGAACCACGCACTCAAGCATGACCGAGTTCATGCTCTCCAGAACTCCCAAATCTTCGCACTTAGATACACCCAGATTATATGCGTCCGGGAGTGATCTTTATCTTTTGGCGATGACAACAACCAATAGTATAGAGACAATTAAATAAATGATTAAACTTCTCTATTAACATTAAATACCAACTACGTTCACACAACCTTTATTTTGAATACGAGAGTCCAATTAAATTGGCTAAGCATTGTATTAATCCAAGAGTGATCACTAATACTAGATATTTGCGGTATAAGATGTGACACGCAAAATGATAGTGCTACTCTCATTCCATGTATGTCGTCTTCATTGTTCACCAAAAAATATTAAATAAGCAACAGTTAGTCCACGATTTAGTAAGTACATAATAAAATAGTAAACATTAATAATTTCATCATCATTAGCTCTTTTGCATCATTCTCCACATTACTCAATGTTATTTGCAACTTATTTTATTGAAATGCGAATACTCATATGTATAGCAAAATGTCCACCCGTCGATAAACCACTCATGCCTCCGTCTTTTTTCATATGTCCTGTCCCGTCCTTTTTCATATAAGGTCCAACCTTCACTCATGTGGAGTGTCTACCTCGGTAGGTCTTTCCTCTTCCCATTCTCATGGGATTGCCTACACACAGTAGGCTATAGATGACACTCAGGCTATCTATCTTTTTCTCATGATGTATATGATGCTACATTTACCTTTCGATGTATTAATCATCGTTCTCATGTCGTGTCATTCAGTTTTCATGGATGAATCATCAATAATAATTTGACAATATGAAAGTACTCATAAACTAGCATCATAAATCATCCATAACTATTGGATAATAATTTCACCAATTGTCTATCATTATACCATGCACTTGTATTTTAACCATGAGGAATGGAATGGCTTGCCGTCCGATACGGTTGTTTGGCAAGTGGTCTGGATTGTGGCCAATAAGGACACCGTTGCGGTGGCGGCGAGAGCAACATGAGTTTTTCTACGAGCAAAAAGAAAGTTTTTGGATTTGATTCGAGGAAAAATGGAAAAAGAAGAGAGATGAATGCAATTAAAATGGGAGAAAAGAAAAGAAAATGTCAACGTGTTAAGGAGGCCTGGATCTAAATAATAGCATTTTACAAATTTTTCGATTATATACGACCGGCATTTTCCTACTTGCATCATTGCATGCATACTCTGTTTTGAGGTGGGGAATTTTATCACTCCTTTGTTCACAAATATTTATCGTTTTGGATATCAACACGATCTTCAAAATATAACTTTGACCACTAATTTTTATTATAATATATTTATAAAACCCAATAACATTATAATATTATGAAAGTTATTTTCGAGACAAATCTACATATATGATTTTCATTATCCATTTTAAATATTTTAAAAATATTGACAGTAGAAATTTCGAAAGTTTAACTACACATATAAAAACGATAATTATTTGTTACTGGAGAGAGTAGAACAGAAGGAGATCTTTGCAACTCTAGGATAGTAGGATTTTTTTTATTTTTGAACATTTTGTGAATGGGTATCGTGATAGGGATATGTTGAAAGGTCGGTGGTGAGCATGCACAAGCCGTGACTGTGACGCATCGGCCCTATTCAGGCTGCCCGGAGCCGTCTGGAGCAGCGACCACCAAGTGCTTGCAAGCAGCACCGCCGCGGCGTATCCATACTGCGCGTACGAAAAGCTATTAGTATTTTCCTGTCTTTCTTGAGCATCGCTACTATACTTTTCCTCGTAATACAAATTACATAAATCTTAAAACAAGCGTTCCTGACCAACAATTAGCTCTTCATCACATAGGCCTAGTTTAGAATATAGATTCTGATTGTGCAGATTTTAGATTCTTTAAGAATCAGATGGGTGAGTGATAACTTCTGATTTTATGTATAAATCCGCTTCTAATTATGGAAAAAGCTTCTTGAAGAATCAAGAATCTGAATTCTCAGATAATCAGAAGCTATCACTCACCTAATTCTTGAAGAATCCAAATTCCAGCTGCTGCTTACGAAGAAAGCAAAAGACTGCCTCACGCCCCGGGCCATACTATCACGTACCGTGCTGCAGCATATCTTCTTTCTGGTGCTCTTTGTCGGCCGACTCCATATAGCTCTACTCTGTCTTCAGTTTTCTCTCTGCGTGCCGTCACATATACGTGTTGCTTTATTAGCTTCCAAGACGGACTGAAAATGGCAAGAAATATCGATGTTGCTACATCAAAAGGGGGGCGGGAAAGATCGTAGCTAACGAGGCGGCAAAGCAAAAGACGGGCGGTACTGATGATGTAGAAAAGAAAAAAAAAATATCTCCTACTTAAGTGTTACAGATGTAATCCAGTTTATGCACTATACACGGTGCTTTGAGCTACCATGGAAACAGCCGTCTGCTTACAGTGTTATGAGGACCTGAACGTAATTACACGATTTTCGGAGGGCCTTGGAGCGGAATGTAATATAGGTAGTATTCCTTTAGTATCGGCGGCCACCACCAGTAGACAAGAGTACTTTGGTGGCCTTCTTGCCCTTCTTTCCAACTCCATTTGGTTTATGCGTCTCCACACTGTTGTCCACAGCTCTTGTGGAAGATATGATGCTGGCAAAGGACAAGGTGGATGTTGCTGCCGGCGCTGCAAAACAAACAATAACAGTTATGCAAGGGTTTTATTAGACTATAGATATCTGTCAAAAACTCGATACAGACATTGTGTGGCATACCTATGTCCCTTGTGCTTTCAGTTTTACCAGCTGCGTCCCCGGTTTCAACTCTTAGAGGAGGCGAGTCTTGTGCAGACGCAAAACCAAGGCGTGTAACATCAGAGAAAAGCTTTCTTTCACTGGCTGGTGAACTCGTGGATGGTCCAGCACTGTTTCCCAGAGCTACAACACAGAAAGAAGATATCAATCAAAATGAAGTAAGGCATTCATAAAGAATAAAGACATTTAGAACACTAAAAGTGGGATTGAACACAAGAGAAAAATATAATATCTGAATATAATTAGTATTGTAAGAAACTTGTGTCCCAATTACACGTCGCTGATGCTGTAGTTACAAACACATCACAGGGCATATCTGCAAATGAGTACAAATTTACCTTCAAAGTCATCCAGAGAGAACATAATATCGCTGTGAGATTGAGAGAAGTTTGCATGCTCAAACCGCATAGCAGATGCCTGCACAGCAGCAGCTACTTCGGCCTTCACTCTCTCACTTTCTTCCTAGAAAACACCAGAGGAAAAGTGTAAAAGCCAAAAAAAAAATTACACATATTGAAGCCAACATGAAAGCAAACCACACAGCCGAAATGACACGTACAGCAAGCATCGCATGTATATTCCAAAACCTACTCTTGAATACATTTTGGTAGCTTCTGCAATCAATTTTCCAGAAATGGCTAGTTACCAGCAATACCAACTAGGTCAGTTTCTAGGGCTGCTTTTAGCAAGTTAAACTCGGGTATGAATTATCCTGTTAATTTGATGTTATCCACTTGTTATACTGTGGCTCCTATGTTTCTTGAAAGAGATACTGTCAAAACCAGGAGAGGTAGGCAAGTATTGCAGTAACTGGGTGGACTGTCACTTCCCAGCTCTGTCACAGTTGCTGCACTTTCCAAAGCATCGAAATATCCAATCCTATACTGTATGGGTTACTGCTGGTAACCAGCAACTGACGGGTACACAAATAACAAGTGACTACTAGACCAGATCATGAGCACACGTTATTGTTCCAAACAGAATGTCCCAAGAATGACCGCATGAGAGCTGTAGAATTGTGGAATAATTCTTTGTTGTCTCATAGGACTCTCACACCCTTTATTTATAGCGTTGAGGTTACAATCCGACCCTTAACACGACTCGGACTCTCATTAATCTCTAATATAACTCTCCAACACCCCCTCAAGATGGGCATAAGACAACTATTAGAGTATTTTTGGTATATATTAGGCTTTCTTTTTCTTGGCCTTCCTTATTTTGTACTTGCCTAGTATAGCCCTGTAATTTCTCCCTAGCTTTCCTTTCCTTGGCTTTCCTTTCCTTGTACTTGCCTAGTATAGCCCTGTAATCTCTCCCTGGCTTTCCTTATTTTGTACTTGCCTAGTATAGCCCTATAATCTCTCCCTTTGGGGATATAAATAGAATGCCACCCCTGCCTTTGGCTGTGTGGTGAATGTGCCAATCTCTCTACATGGTATCAGATTTCTTCTCTTGAGACCTCTCCACCCCTTCCTCCTCTATCTTGCGCAGCCACACCACCCACCATGACGGCGCCCAACCCTCGTCCACCTGCCCATCGCTGCGATCATTTGCCGCTTCGCTGCTGCGGCCCAAGACGGCTCGTCCCGGCCGGGCGCTCACGGTGCGACCGATCGTCCTCAACCCCCATCCGACGGTCATTTGTCAAGTCTCACGTCCGACCACTCTCGACATGAAGGCGGCCAACTACTCTCGATGGTCCAAATTCTTAGGACCATGTGCACCAAGTTTGGCCACCTCTCCCGCATTGATGGCTCGACATCGCACACCCAGCGACCCGCTGGACACTCGCCGACTCGCCGTCCTCGGTGGTTGACGGCTCGTCGCCGACGACACCACTGGACTCGCAATGGCCGATGCGAAACTACGGCGTGATCTGCGGGTCGCAATCGAGGCCCTCTTCCGCGACAACAAGGAATCACGTGCCATCTTCCTCGTGATCGGTTCCACTCCCTCGTGCAAGGTGATCAATCCATCGCCGACTACGGTCGGCGTGTCAAGGCGCTAGCGGATGCCCTCCGCGACGTCGGCCGCCCCGTCTCCGGCTCGCAACTCGTCCTCAACCTCTGCGTGGCCTCGATCGCGCTTCTCAACACCACCGACGATATCGCCAACTCCACGCCGTTCCCAGCCGCTCGGCCCGCTCCATGCTTGCCTCAGGAGACGCGCCTACGCCGCGAGGCGAAGGTCGCCGCCGAGACATGCTGCTCGCGGTGACTCCTCGTGCGACCAATCTGTGCCGCCCACCACGACCTCTGCCCCAACCGCCCAGGCCGTCTTCAACGCCGACAATCGCGATGGCCGTCGCGGTGGGTGCAATCGTCGCGGCAGGTATAGCAGCGCTAACCATGGTGGCTCCCACGGCGGTCATGCACCACCGACGGCCGCCCCGTGGTTTTACTTCAACCCGTGGTCTCCCCCTGTTGCCGCCCAGTGGGCTGCTCCCGCTGGACAGTGGCGACCATCAGCCGCCCCGGGCTTGCTCGGCGCTCCGCCACACGTTGCCTCAACCCTCAACCATCGGCGCGTCGCGTGTTCGCCTCGCCTCAACCCTCACTGCATCAACGTGGGACGGCGAGGGCTCATCACCGCCTAAACCAAATGACGATTCAAAGGGCACGGTGGTGGGTTGTAGCTCGCGGCGCTACATCCCACATGACATCAAATGGCGGTATCGCTCTCCTCCCAACCTCACTAACACAACGATCACTATTGGCAATGGTTCCGTTTACACATCACCAGCGGTGGTCATTCCTCGCTCCACGCACCAACTACACAATTTTCTCTCCGCGATGTTCTAGTTGTCCTCGCCAGTTCGCAACCTTCTTTACGTTCGCAAGTTCACCCGTGATAATCACGCTCTCTTGAGTTTGACGCCTTTGGGTTTTCGTCAAGGATCTCAGACGAACCGAGTGATGTATTTGCAATAGTGAGGCGACTCTACACCATTCCTCTGCCGAGCATCCTCCATTGCGGCGCCCACATCGCCATCTCCTCCCAACTTTGGCACGGCGTCTTGGTCACCCCGGCAGCGCTTGTATCATCGCCTCAAATAAAAGTTCGCATATTGCATGTAATAATGTAGCCGCTTCGCTCTGCGATCTTGTCAACTTGGCAAACATGTGCGCCTACCCTTTGCTACTTCAACCCGCGCACTTTGCGCCTTTGAACTCCTTCACTGTGATGTGTGGACCTCACTGTGGCTAGCATATCGGATCGATGTACTACTTGGTTATCGTCGATGATTTCTCTCACTTTTGGACATTTCCTCTTAAAAGAATCAAGCGTTCACCAACACATAGTCGACATGGCTGCCTCGCCGACACAGTTCGACCTCTACTCAAGTCGATTCGGCCGACAACGGCCGCGAATTTGTTAACCATGCTAACGCATCCTTCTTTGCCTCCGCGGCATAGCCATGCGCCTCTCTTGCCCTCACACATCCTCACAAAATGGCAAGGCGAGCGGATGCCGCACAATTAACAATATGGTTCGCACACTCCTCCATGCTCACATCGCCTAGATTACGGTGAGGCCTTAGCTACCGCCACCTACCTCCTAAACCGGTGCCGCTCTTCCTTGCGATGGTGCTATTCCTTACGATTCTTCACTGGCGCCTCCTCGATATAGTCACCTACGGGTATTTGGTTGCCTTTGCTTTCCCAACTTATCTGCCACAGCTGCTCACAAACTTGCTCCTCGTTCCACGGCTTGTGCCTTCCTTGGTTATCCCCCTCAGCACAAAGGATACCGCTGTCTTGACCTTGCCACAAACAAAGTCATCGTCTCCCGCCATGTTGTCTTCGATAACAATCATAGCCATCTTGTTACATAATGCAATACCATTACTAGAATCTAACACTTACTGAACCTACCATCGATTCCATAGAAAATACCATCACGAAGACCAAAAGTTGCCCCAATATTAACGCGGTAATACCAATACCACCAACGATGTCAATGCTAACACCAATACCACCAGCGATGTCACCAAAAATCCGTCTCCACCATCTACCAACTGCTCCCGGTCTCAAAACTCTCCCCCCCCCCAAAGTCCCGATCTCCACCACCTCTAACCACACACCCCTAGCCTCAGCCTCCAACATAGTCCATTACGCTTGACTCCAGTCCCAATCCTCTTCGTAGTTCTCTTCTCCCTTCTGCCACTTTTCCGATTGTGCGCTCTTCTCCTTTGTCATGGCTGCATTGACCCTAGGGCCACCTCTTCCTCTTCCTCCACCTTGACCTCCTTCAACAGACCTTTTTATTCCCATCACCACCTCCACTAGGGGGAGATGCCCCACACTCGTAACACCCAGTCCTTCTTGCAAAGTTCAAGTTGCTATTATATACAAGGCAACTAGGATATTGTCTAACAGTTGTCACATCTCACACCACGTCAAATCCAATCACCCTCGTGACCAACAGTTCGTGAGAGAGGACATGCCCAGCTTAAGTGTCATGTTTGCTTACAGTTGTAGCACTCGGTATCATCAGCTATGGCGTACGCTGACCTTATAGGGTTGCTACCCACCATCACTCTGTCTAGTTTCCTCGATAACCATAGTTGAAATAGCCTCCTCCATAGTTGGCAACACCACCTGATGACATATTGCAGCCCTCCTGCTTCCAAACTCAGGGTTCAAACCTTTTAAGTGAGTAACCCTCTACATTGCAGCCACACCCTGCCAAGCTCAATATCACTAGCACTTGTCGGCTATAGTGAATCATATTGGTCCAAGTCTGCCCACAACTGCTAACAATTCACTAGCATATTCCCGAACGATCTTCTCCCCCCTATTTCAGAGCATCTAACTTGCCCTGAAACCTCCACCATCATCATATTGCCAACTCTAGAGTGTATGTTCCCCGACGTCTTCCATATCACCGATGCAATTGGGATCACCCCCACCATCCTAGCAATAGACGGGGATACCGAAGTCAACAACAATGCCACCACCACAGAGTTGGTGGTTTTCCACACCCTCCAATCCATACTCCCCTTGTCTGCAGGCTCGACACAGGTCTCTTGCAGGTAGTGCTCGACCCCCTTCGTCTTCATAATTAACTGAGCTCTCCTAGACAAACTCATGTAATTCTTGCCCCTTCTAGCTTCACATCATTCAGCATCAGCTCCAGTCTCAATTCAGATGATCCCGTTCCAGTCCTAGGACCTACCAGACCCATCGCGATGAGGTCCTGCAATATACCTCTCATATCAACTTTTGTGACCAAAGAGGATTCTCCACTTCCCTCATCTACGTCCACAATATTCTTCTTTGCAGCTTTTTGTTTAACTTCTTCCTTAGCCTTCCTCACAGCTTCAATCTCCTTAGGGTTCATTTTCTACGAATAACTAGAGCAATACCAATCACAAATCTTTGCCACGTGTATCTCCCACGATCACAACAATCTTTCAAACATAAAGGCTCAAAAAGATTCTAGACCTTGGAGCACTTTGGTACACATCCGCGTGTATTTAGCCTAGCAACACTACACCTCTATCTCTTTCCCGCATAGTGCACGAAGCAAACAGCCACGTAGCCTTTTCCTTTCTTTTTCTTCTCGCACAGTGCAGCACACACAAACTCCTTTCTCCTCTGCTCTTCCTCGTCCAAATCCAACCAGCAGCAACACCAGATCCAGCACGACGAGGACCCAGGCGACAGCAGCTCATGTAGCCATGCGTGGAAACCCCGTGGGGGGTCACGAGGCGACACGACGCACCTGGCTTCGCCTCACGAGGGGGCACGGCACGCCCCAGAATCAGCACAGCGTGGCTGCAGCCCACCCTCGCATGTGAGGCAGTGGCCCACAATTAGATGACGGCGACAGCAAACCAGTCAAGATCTGAATGGATGGCGGCGACAGATTGGATCTAAGGTGATTTTGATCTAGGGTTAGGTTCGGGCTCTAATAGCATGTAGAATTTTGCGAAATAATTCTGTGTTGTCACATAGGACCCTCACACCCCTTATTTATAGTGTTGAGGTTACAATCCGACTCTCCGAGTCGTGTGCGACTCGGACTCTTATTAATCTCTAATACTAACTCTCCAACAAGAGCATTGTCAAAATCATAAGCAATGGAAGCCAAGATCCAAAAACGCCTAATATTGCTAGGTGACTCCTTAACAGTTCACCAAATCCACAGGGAATAACCTAGTGCTGGAAAATCTAAGAACAGCAGATTCCTCTTGCTACGTAGGAACTCTTTTTTTCCAGAAGTTGGATTATTGTAAGATAACTGATGCACAAAATGGACATGAAATGTTCAACAAAACAACATGCCAGTAAATACTAAGCAAAAGTTCAAACCTTCTTGGCAGTTCGCTTTCTCTGTTTCTCACGCTTCTTGATTTCATCCATGAATGGAGCCAATGAGATAGGAGGTAGCACATCACTCAGGTCAATTTCGCAAAACTGCATAGTTTATAAAACTTGAGAATAGGGTCAAAAGCAAAAAATTAGATATGTGCAGCTGATTTACCTGGAACGTTGTTGTTAATGAAAAGTGGCTTAAAAATCGATAGCGTTTTCTTGTAGCTTCAGACTGTGTTACAGTTTCCAGCTCCAAGATTTTTCCGGTTATTCTGTGTGCAAGTAAGTTGGATCAGTACCATTAGCATTACTCAAACAATTAGAACCCACACAAAAAACATTCTGCAACCTGAGTTTGGTATAATACAGACATAAAACAAATTCAGTTCACATATCAAATATTGCTCAAGTCATTTGGCCCTACATGTTCAAAAATCTTTAGTGGTCAAGGAAAACCACATGTGACACACCAGATGGAAGAAACTTGCAGGAAGATACACTACCTTGATGGACTTGGGTATTAAGAGCCAACTACACCTAATGTAAGAAGACCAATACTGCAGACCAGGGACTATGGATTTGGACATTGGATAGTTGGCTTTAGAGACAAGATAACTAAATACCACACAACCAAATATTTCATTTATGGTCCATTTGTAAACTTACAAGCACAAAACAACATTTGATTTGACCGAAGGCCACACACCACTGCCCCTGTGGCAACCCGCATAATTAGCCCCGGGTAATGATAGTCACACTACCATTACTCCTAAGTTAACTACGCGAATCCCGGCATAGTAGCTAACAAAATACAGGGCAATCCGATACTTTATCAGTTACTATACCGTATTCAGAGTATTGCAACAGAATAATAATTAGAGACTAAAATGTAAATATTTTACAAAACAAAGCCACACAAGGCTATACGTCCAATACACTAATTTTACATATGATCCTAGTACAACAAAAGGATATTACATAGATACTAATTACACCAAAAGACTGCCGAAGCTGTATAGCTAACCCAAATACTATAACCCCAACCCTAGGTGTAGCTAAGTTCTCATAGGTCTCCTGAAAATACTCTATCCAACCAACACTGGCTCCAAGACAATCTACGATAACAGCACTACGTTCTGCCCTGAACGTGCGATGTGGGGATCCTAGAGCGAGACATCGTGCAAAAAGACGGCTAGTTAGTATAGGTGGCTAAATTTGCAAAATATTTATATTAAATTAGCATTTAATAAATGATAGGATGAGAATTACTATATAATTAGAGCCATATAGCTAGGGATAACTATTTTTACCTAAGCTTCCTATTCAGACCCTAATTATTTATTGCGTGGTTCTCGTAACCATTACTCTGATACCACCTGTGGCGACCCGCCTAATTAACCCCAGGTAACGATAGTCACACTGCCATTACTCCTGAGGTAATTAAGAGGATCTCGGTACAGTAGATAGCAAAACATCGGGCTCCACGATGCTTTATTAGCTACTATACCGTATTCAAAGTATTGCAGCAGAACAATAATTAGAGACTGAAAATGGAACTCTTTATTACATTCCATTAGCCACGCAGGTTATTGTACATACCTTATCTTACATAGGTTCTATTACAACGAAAAAGTACATCTTGTAACCTAACTCCTGAAGGCCTGCTAGCACGTGGATACGGCCTACTAATACCACTACTACTCATGATAGTAGGAGTAATCGTCCTCTTGAAGATCCTGGTCCTGCGCACAGTCCTCCACCCAGGCCTCGAAGGATTGTCCATAGGACTCACCTTCTAAGCAAAGGGGGATTTAAGCAAGGGTGAGTACAAAGTACTTAGCAAGCAATTAATAAAGAATGCAATAGACGAATTTTCCCTTTAACTCAATTCCTATCCAACTTCAACTAGGGTGTGTTTGGTTGTCTGCACCATCCTAGTCTGTCCCGTATAAGCCATCCAGGCTAGCCTTGGCCTGCATGAGTGGATGCAAGTTGAGTTGTTTAGTTGCTTGTTTATGCATCTCACGAGCCTGCATTAGAGAGATGCCCAATTTCTGTGTTTCCCCCATCCTGCATGAGTGGGAGCAAATGCATCCACCTGGCCTGGATGAACAGGAAACCAAACACGTGTCTAACAGATACAGTTGCATCCACTCATGCGATTCAGGCACCATGCAGGTAACCAAACACACCCCTAATGATCCTTCCCACCCAAAATACCTTTACAAGAATTAGATTTTAGATTTATGAAAACACTACTAATACTGTATATAAGATAGCCTAAACTTTTCGTAGTCTCCAATCCAAGAGACTAGCTCGAATTCGAGATTTACCCTGCACAGGTTTGTACCATTTTACCTATAGTGACACCTACAAGAGATGCCCCAGAACGTTTATCACTAATCCGGTATTAGTTCTCCACCCTGCACTGAGTTTAGGTGCACTTATCCTAGGCTACCACACAACTCCAGATACAGTTGTACCCTGGCTTCAACCAGCAGTACCCTCCGGGCTTCAAATATACCACCCCCACACATTTGATCCTGTTCCCCTGGATCATACCGGCATTTCCCAGCACGACACTATTTTACTTAACCATTGTGGAGAATTCTAATACCTTCATAGGACAACCTTTTCTGACCGATTTCACACACCATGGTTGGTAGTAGTTTTACGGCTCATTGTCTAAATATTAGTTGGTTGTAACTTGTATGATAGCCTATGTAGAGGACCCCACCTGCGAATTCCCTTCTCATCGGCATACTCTTACCCACCAATTTAACACACACTAACCCATCCATTAGCTAAACATACTAATCCACCAGCAGTGCCAATTATCCAATCAACAATCCACTTTCCAATCCACCAACCCATTTAACCAGACACTTCCAAATTCACATTTTTAATTGTAAAATAGACTTTGCCATGCAGTGATGATACAGATATTTATATAAAGCAGTAAAGGCATTTAATAAAACATGATCAAGGATTGCTTGTCTGGAATAAACTCGAAATGTTCGACCTCGCTCGAAAACAGGCTCTGATTGACTTGAGGGTTCTGTTCTGGTCCTGAAAACTGTAACATATTAATCTACATCATTTTAATTAAATATGAGTTACGGTGTCCAACTAGTCCATCTAGGCATTTTCATTCTTTAAAGAAGTTGATTTTTATTTTAAAAGCCATGCATTTATATTGATACTTCTAAGAACTTATTCCTCTAATGCAACTATTGATGCTCTTATTGATCTACATGTAGGTAAATCTATCCATTTTCCAACTTCCCTCATTTTTCTCTTCTTTCTTTCCTTTTCTCCTTTTCTTATCTCTCTCTTTTTACCTCTCTTTTTTCTCTCCTTTCCCTCTGGCTTATTCGACCGATTTGGCCGAAGACCTTGGCCTGGTTTTATTTGGCTGACTCGGCCACCTCTGCCTCCCTACTGTCGGTTTCTACTCAGCCCCCCTCTTCTTTTCCTCCCTCACCGACTGCCTCTTCACTCGGCTGCTCAACCTCGGGTTCTTCTCCCTAGCCTCACTCCGGCCGACTCCCTCCTCTGCTACTTGGCCAACTCGGCTGCTACTTCGGCCTCCCTCTGCCTTGGCCTACAGCCGGCTTCTACCTCCTCTACGGCGCTCAGCTGCTTCTCCCCTCTGGCCGAACTACCACTTCCCCCCTACTGCTACTACCTCTTCTATACTCCTCTGAGCCTCCCGAGCTACTTCTCTCCCCCTTTTGCTGAGCTGAAGCTCAGATCGGCCTCAGGCTGAACCCTAGCTCTCCTTTTACATTTTGCTACTTTTGCTTTTTGGTGATTTGCGCTACTGTCTACTAATCTGCTAGCTTCTTGAGGCGAGTTGATTTAAAGGTAAGGGTCGATGATATGAGTTAAAAGAGCTTGAGCTCTAGGTTGGAGGGCGAGGATGACGACACTGGCTTGGCTAGGATGCTTCCTCGCGGGCTACTAGAGTTCACTCTACTGAGACCACTAGTTCTACTCTAATCTACTGCTTTTACCACTACCTGCTATACTACTACTACCACCTACTTGAGCTCCTGGTGATTTGGTTCGGTTTTGGTGTTGATGGAGTTGATAGGGCCGGGTTGGGGTAGAGGATGATGAGGTAACTGATCTCTTGCCTGGATCTAGCCCTCCTCCTCCTAGCTCCTTGGCTTGCTTCTCCTCCTCTGGACCGAGCTCCCTCTTCTTGCTGCCTTCTCTGGTTCAGCTATGGAAAAGTGGCAATGAGGTGAGCTCTTGGCTGCTCTTGCTGGCTTTGCTGCAATGGGGGCTTTCTCGGTTGTGGGAAAGGGGAGCTGAACCTATGTAGTTTGGCTAAGAATGGCTTTGGGGAATGAATCTCTTGCTGCCTTACTGGCCTCTGGCCGAAAGAAATGGTTGGAAAGGCTGTGCCTCGGTTTTGGGAATGGAGAGGAGATGAACCTCCTGCTGCCTTGACTGTATTGAGCTTTCACCCTTTTACCATGCCACTTTTACTACTTCACTCCTTTACTACTTTACTACTCTACTGCCAACAACTATGCAAGCATGCAGGTATGACACTTTCTTATATGCTTATGCACATGCTTAGGACCTGTTTGTTTTAGCTTTTGATTCTGGATTTTGACCCCACAAGCAGAATAAAAAACAAAAAGCCCGATTCTAGAATCCGATTCTCACAATCCAGCCCACCCATATACACTAGAATCCACAATCCACTTCTATGTGCTTTTAAATTTCAGCTTTTAGAGAATCAGCTTCTCTACAACCACAATCCAGAATCAACTTTTAGAGAATCCAAAGCTAAAACAAACAGGCCCTTAATTATTAGCTTTCTTAATACATACTTATGCCTAATTATGATGATCATGTGCTATTATGCACAATGATGCTTGGCTTAAATGAGATTGGGGGGGTCCTCACAGTGTCTCCGTGGGGAGCACCTGTCTTATTTGTGAGTAAAAAGGATGGCGAGATTAGGCTATGTACGGATTATAGAGAGCTCAACAGTGTTACCATCAAAAACAAGTGCCCTCTTCCTAGAATAGATGATCTATTTGATCAACTTAGAGGTGCTTGTGTGTTCTCAAAAGTTGACCTACCGTCAAGATACCACCAAATCAATGTGAGGGCAGAAGACAAGAGAAAACTGCCTTTGTATCCAGATATGGGCATTATGAGTATACAGTGGTACTATTTGGATTAACTAATGCCCCACGAGTGTTTATGAATCTAATGAACAAAGTGTTTATGAAATATCTGGATCAATTCATAGTGGTATTCATAGATGATATCCTGATATATTCTAGAAGTGAAGAACAAAAAGAACACTTAAGAACCACCCTCCAAATCCTGAGAGAAAATAAGTTGTATGCCAAATTCAATAAGTGTGAATTCTGACTGAATCAAGTGTCTTTTCTAAGGCATGTTTTCTCTGGGAAGGGAATAAAGGTAGACCTAGACAAAATAGAAGCCATCAAGTCATGAAAAAGACCTTCAACCCAAACTGAAATCAGAAGTTTCCTGAGATTAGCTGGGTACTACCGTAAGTTTATAAAAGGATTCTCCCAGATATCAGCTCCTCTCACTAAACTCCTGAGGTAAGACAATAAGTATGAATGGACTGACAAGTGTGAGGAGAGCCTCCAAAAGCTTAAACAGTTCTTAAGCTCCACCCCCATCTTAGCTTTACCTAAGGAAGGAATTGAATGTGATATATTGTGATGCTTCTAAATCAGGCGTAGGAGATGTCCTGATGCAAAATGAGAAGATAATTGCCTATGCTTCCAGGCAATTGTGCCCACATGAGGTTAATTACCCAACTCATGATTTAGAATTGGGAGTTGTAGTGTTTGCATTGAAAATATGGAGACACTACCTGTATGGAGCCAAGTGTATTCTATATAGTGACCATAAAAGCGTCAAATACATTTTCACTCAAAAGGAATTGAACATGAGACAGCGCAGATGGTTAGAGCTCATTAAGGATTATAACCTTTCTATCAACTACTACCCAGGAAAAGCTAATGTGGTAGCTGATGCATTAAGTAGGAAGACTCAATGTAATAGCCTGACAATTCAAAGCTTTATGCCTGAGCTAATCAAAGATTTGGCTAAAATGGAAATTAGCTTCAGCATATCCTCATCCACTGCCATGTTATCTGCTCTAACTATTCAACCAACTCTTCTAGACCAAACTAAGGTAAAGAAAGCCACAGATAGTTTCATTTTGGAAGAAACTCAGAGGATTAAGCCTGGTCAGCCCTCCAAGTTCAATCTGGATAAAGATGGAAGTCTTAGGCTGCATAACCGTATCTGTGTTCCCAAAGATACAGAGATTAGAGCAACCATCCTTAAAGAAGCGCATGACACTCTGTATTCTATCCATCCAGGGAGCACTAAGATGTATATGATTTGAAAGAAAACTTCTGATATAATGGTATGAAAAATGAGATAGCAGAGTATGTGAGTAAGTGCGACACTTGTCAAAAGGTTAAAGCTGAACATCAGTGTGGCGGCCCGTATAATTAACCCCCGGTAACGACTGTCACCTAGAGTTAAGCATGCGTACCTCAAAGACAATTAACTAGCAAAACATCGGGCTTTAGATGCTCTATTAGTTACTATCTTGTATCTGAGTATTGCGTGAGAACAATAATTAGAGGCAGACAATGGAACTCCTTATTACATTCCATTAGCCACGCAGGCTATTGTCCATTACATTACCTTAATTTACATAGACTTAATTACGACCAAAGATATACATATCTCGCAAACTCCTACTCCCCGAGGGCTCTGCTGGAGAGTGGAATACGATTGTACTAACACTACTACTCCTCTTGGTAGTAGTAGTAGTAGTAGTAGTATCCGATCCTCCGATAGGTCCTGCTCTGCGGATTATCCTCCAACCATGCCTCGGAGGGTTGTCCAGGACTTCACCGTCTAAGCAAGGGAGGATTAAGCAAGGAGTGAGTACAAGCGTACTCGACAAGCAATAATATATGAATGCAATAAATGATTTTCCTTTCCCATATTAACCACACCTAATCTAACTCCACTGAAACACTTCTCCCAAAATATCCTTCATCTGAAATTAAATTTTAGATTAAAGGGTTGGTTGATTTTATATTTAGAAAATTCTACTAACACTTTGTATATGAATAGCGAAAGTGACCATAGTCTCCAATCAAGAGGCGGCTTGAATTCAAGATTTACCTGCATGAGTTTGTATCCCTTTACCCATAGTGACACCACAAGAGATGCCCAGAGCGTTTATCGCTACTCTAGTATTAGATCTCCACTGCGCCGAGTTTGTGACACCTAACCCAGTCGCCACACAACTCCAAGACACGGTTGTACTCCTCTCAACCGAGGGTACACGGCGGCTTCAAATATACCGCCATCCAATTGGTCTCGCACCTGGGGCTTCTGGCATTCCCAGTGCACCCTTTATACATACCCAATGTGGAGAGCTCTAATACCTTCGTAGGACAACCTTTTACGGCGATTTCACACACCATGGTTGATCTCGATTTTATGGCTCAATGCCCAGTGTTAGTTTGTTGAACTTATATTATAGCCTATGTAGAGGACCCCGCCAGCCTACATCCTTCGCATCGGCATCCTCTACCATCCATATTAACACACGCCAACCCAACAATTAGCTAGACACATTAATCCCATACCCACTTCCATTTTTCCAACCATCACACCCATTCCAACCCATCAACTCATTGTTTTAACCCATTCTCCCAGCACACATCCATTTTAATACTTTCATTGAAATTAAGCTTTCCATGAAGTGATAGTAATGATCAATATATAAAAACAGTTAAAACATTTTAATAAAGCATGATCAAGGGGGTTTTGCTTGCCTGGAATATACTCGGAATGTTCTACCTCGCTCAAAAGCAGTGCGGTTGTCAGGCGGGTTACGATACAGTCTGAAAATTATAACCTATTAATCTACGGCATTTTTATTAAGTATGAGTTAAGTGTCCAACCAAACCAACACTCTATTTTTATTATATGCATCTGTTGAGGTTCATTTTAATGCTATGCATCTTCATATTTTTATTTAGCCAACTAAACAATGAATGCAACTACTGCTGTTGTTTTAGTGTTTTATACATATGCATGCATAACTAATGTCACAACTAACCACTAATCATCTAATGCTACTGATGATGCTCATGGCAGATCTATATGCAAAATATACTCATTTTCCACTTTTCTCATTTTTCTCTCTTCTTTCCTTTCTTTTCTTCTTCTTTCTCTTTTCTCCTTCTCTTCTTTTCTCCTTTTCTCTTCTCTGTTTCTCTTTCTTTTCAGCCGAACCTCACTTCCTGGCTGGGCTCTCTTTTCTCCAGCGCTGCTCTCCTCTTCTTTTCTCACGCCGACGACACCTCCAGGCGCCGGCGCTACTTCCTCCTCTCTCTCCCGGCCGGCGATTTCTCCTCCCAGCTGGTCTCCTACCTCTCCTGGCCGACGACACCATCCTCCTCCCTCTACTGCTGTGCCACCGTCTCCTCTCAGCTGGTCTCCTACCTCTCCTGGCCGACGACACCATCCTCCTCCCTCTCTTTCTTTGTGCCGTCTCCTCTCGATTCTCTCCTCAAGCTCTACCTCCAAATCTAGGGTTTGATTCTGTTGAATTTGAAGGTGAGTTTGGGTCCAAAGTGATAACAGAGGGAGTGGTTCTAGGGTTAGCCCACCGAGATCACTTCTATTTTCACGGATCCATTGCTATTCTACCCGATCTAGGTATTTGCAACTGGATACACTACTACTTACTTGAGCTCCGGTTCTGAGAAGAGGATGAGGTTGATTGCTTGCTAGGGTTGATGATGAAGCGGTGAGGGTTGAAGTAGAGCGAAATGTAGGCTGTGTAGAGTAGCCGACTCCTCTAGCCCTTCTCCTTGCTTTGCTTGCTCTGACCGGTCCTCTTACGCCAAGCTTCCTCTCCTCCTTGCTTGAGGATGCTTCTTGGCTCCTTCTTGCTCTCTCTCTCTGCAGCTCTTGAAATGGCGATGGGAATGGATGCTAATGCTTGGTGGCCTTCTTGGTTTCGGTTTGGGAAAGTAAGAGAGAGACAAAATTTGGTGAAGAAATGGTGAGGGTAAACCTCTCTCTACTAGTGGCATTCTTATCCTTCATGCAGACCTACATTTACCATTTTGCCCATAGTTTCACTCTTGCAACACAAGGGCATACTAGTCCTTCTTTAATTGAACACTCAATACAATCGATGCTTTGCTTACATTTGATGCACACACATATGAATGCATGATGCTCATTAATTTACTAATGCTCATGCTTAAATGATACTACTTGAAAATGATAATGATGATTATGACATGCTTAAGCTTAGAATGCTAAAGATGATGATTATGCTTGATAATATGATGATTATGGGGAGGGTCCTCACAATCAGCGTCCTGCAGGCTTGCTACAGCCTCTCCAAATTCCTGAGTGAAAATGGGAGAATGTCTGTATAAACTTCATCACCGGCCTACCTAGAATCCAAGCCAAAAAGGATGATAATGGGTCATAGTGGACAGACTTAAGTCTGCTCACTTTCTTACCGTTAATCAAAAGTATTCAGCTCATAGGTTGGCCGAGATTTATATTGAAAGAGTAGTCATACTTCATGGAGTCCCTAAAACAATTACATCTAATAGAGGTTCCATTTTTACCTCTAGTTTCTGGTTAAGTCTGCAAACTGCTTTAGGGACCAAGTTAAAATTCAGCACTGCTTACCGCCCTCAGACTGATGGACAAACTGAGAAGGTGAATCAAATTTTATAGGATGTGTTAAGAGCCTGTGTGCTGAATTTTAAAGAAAGATGGGATAAATACCTCCATCTTACCGAGTTTGCCTACGACAATAGTTACCCATCAAGCATTCAAATGGACCCATATGAACCTCTATATGGTAGGTGTAGGTCCCCCCGCCTCTCTCTCTCTCTCTGCGTCGTCGCTGCCCTGCGTCTCTGTTGCCACCGACGTCGCCATATCTGGGAGAGGCGGCACTTGGGGGGAGGGGGATCTGGGAGAGGCGGCGATCTGGGAGAGGCGGGCACTCGGGGGGATCTGTGAGAGGCGCCGCTCCGTGAGACAGGGAATGGAGGGGGCGCTGCCGAGAGAGAGAGACAGGCCGGGGGGGCTGGGCTGGAGAAGCTGAGAGAGAGATGGGTTGGGCTGGCCCAGCCGAGAGAGAGAGAGGGAGAGAGAGAGAGTTGATATTACTGATGTTAATGGATTTTTTTTGTCGCCTAATCCTCGCCTAGGCACCTAGGCGTCCAGGCGCCCCGGAGGCAACTCGCCTCGCCAGGGCGCCGTGATAACCATGATTGTATCTAGAGTTGTGGGGAAGCCTGGGATAGGTGCACCCAAACTTAGTGCAGAGTGGAGAACTAATACGAGATTAGTGATAAACGTTCTGGAGCATCTCTTGTGGGTGTCATTATGGGTAAAGTGATACAAACCTGCGCATGGTAAATCTTGAATTCAAGCCAATCTCTTGGATTGGAGACTACGGAAAGCTTAGGCTATCTTATATACAGTATTAGTAGTGTTTTCATAAATCTAAAATCTATAACCTTTAAAACTAAATTCTAATTCTTGTAAAGGTATTTTGGGTGGGAAGGATCATTTGGTGAAGTTGGATATGAATTGGGTTAAAGGGAAAATTCATCTACTGTATTCTTTATTAATTGCTTGCTGAGTACTTTGTACTCACCCTTGCTTAAATCCCCCCTGCTTAGAAGGTGAGTCCTATGGACAATCCTCCAAGGCCTGGGTGGAGGACTGTACGCACGACCAGGATCTTCAAGGGACGACTACTACTACTACCAGGAGTAGTGGTATTAGTAGACCGTATCCACGCGCTAGCAGGCCTTCAGTGGTTAGGAGGTTATAAGATGTATTTTTGTTGTAATAGAACTTATGTAAGATAAGGTATGTACAATAGCTTGCGTGGCTAATAGAATGCAATAAAGAGTTCTATTTTCAGTCTCTAATTATTGTTCTACTGCAATACTCTGAATATGGTATAGTAACTAATAAAGCATCGGGGAGCCCGATGTTTTGCTAGCTACTGTACCGAGATCCACTAAATTAACGCAGGAGTAATGGCAGTGTGACTGCCGTTACCCGGAGTTAATTAGGCGGGTCGCCGCACCCCCCCAAACAAGGCCTAAGTCATTGCATTATACAGATCCTCTAAACATTTGCTGAATAGTTCTCCTTGATGTACTTCCCGATATTCCAAGAAAAAGGGAGCTAAACATGGGCAACAAGCTGTTACCAAACTCCAAGCTCTAGCGGCCGACACTAGTAACACTGGTTATCAGATCAAACAAAACAAAATTTTCTCTATTTGGTGCAAAATACAATATCTAAAAGTACTTAATCAGGATGTAATTTACCCAATACTACTATAGGTGGACAACAACAATAAAATGGTGTCAATAAGATAACCTATAAGGTTAGAACTCAAAACTTTTAGGGAATAAGCAGATATATATTACTATATTACCTTGGTGGGAGCATATCAGAACTTCCAAAATGGTTTAGTAGGCATTTCATGTTTAGCGGATGAAGGATTAGGTGCTGGCCATCAGACACCTGCAACACGATTTAAACATCAAAATCTGAAAATTCAAAACCCCATGCACTGGGAAAACAATCACTGCTCAGAGTCTCGGGCACGTCTCGAACCTGGTAAAATGTGTATGAATCCTGTTCATTTGAATCTATGGGAACGACAGATCTTTCTTCCATTTTGGATGACATTCTTTTTTTTGATTCAGGTGACATAGAGAGCTCTGAAACACCAGTGATCATATCTCCATCTGAAACAGGGGGGAGTCTGGGCCCACTGTTATGGCATAAGGTCTGTGCATTATCAGAGTTCCTCGATTTGAAACTAGACACGGGTGAGAAGCTATCTTTTAGAGGGGGGCTGCTACTATAATTTCTGCACTCCGTCCAATATTTCATCCTTTCTTCCAGCTGCTCCAAAGCAGCAGAAACATATGGAAGTTTCTCCAAGTCATCAACAATGCCTAAGTCAGCCCTATGCAACCAATTACTGAGATCTGATTTTGCCTCTCTAACAGAGAGCTCCACATCTGATGTAAAAATAAACTTGGAGAAAACATTGCAAGGATTTTCATCTATAGAAATGCATTCACTAGAGAGGTTTCTAATGAAAGGAGTGAGTGAATTTTTTGACCGGCTCAGAAGTGTGAAGGTCGCATTTTCACCAACATGGAAATGCTGAACTTGAGTAATATAGATGGTATATAACTCCTTTGTTGATATCATCATGAAACACAGCGGACACTTCTTCCAGCACTCTCCTCTGTAATCCTCTTTTCCCATTAGTAAATAACGTAAAATGCATGGAAAACAATATATGTGACCACACGATGTAATCTGTGGGCACAATGGCCTTTCCAAGCAAATAGGACATTGCACCTCAGAGGGGCTACAGTATCTTACACAGATAATATCTTCCCACTGGAGCATCTTATCTGGATCCATTGATTCAATCTGACAGTTTCCGGTATCCAACACAACAAACTTAAAATTTGCTTGGAGGAACAAGTCCTTGTTATAAGGTTTGATCTTCCTTTGCCTTCTTGGAGGATATGTTCTAGGACCTCGAGGCTGAGGCCGAGAAATAGGATCATAGTGGAAATTCAGTAGATAATTGGCATTCACGGCCTGATTCTTTCTAGCAGCCATCTGAGTCCCATTACCACTAGAACTTGTAGACAAATGGTCAATCTGCAGGGATCCCACCAATTCAGATCTCTGAGCATCTGCCTGAGCTGAGCCAACATTATCTACTGGGAAACCTGAACTCCCCTGTTCAGAAGGCTGGCATTCAGAAACGTTGCCAACCTCTTGGGTACATGGATCATTCTCTTCTCCAAAGATTCTAAATCCAACTACCTGGGAGTTATTTCATTTACATCGATAAGTCAAGAGTAGCAAATAAATTTGTTTGGAAAGAAGCTGAAACAATGAAATTTGAACTACGTTCCACAAATACTGTACCTTTTGGGAAGCATCAACAGATTCTCCGCTAACTGGAACCACTGAGTCTGCAAAATATGAGTTGCATTGTAAAAATTACTCTGGAAATGGAAGTTTTGAAAATTAGTAAGGCATTAACCATGAAGAGAAGGCGACAATAGGTCAAGCAGACAACTAATGTGACAGGAATAGATACTAATCAATCAACATGCTGGTACAACTTACGAGACATTATCAACAGTGAATTTGAGAAAATGAAAGAAAAAAATACATGAGAAAGCAACATGCCTACCTTGGTTGTTGTTGTTGTTGTTGAATTTGAGAAAATGAAAAAAGATACACGAGAAAGCAACATGATTTCACAGGGAACAAAACGGCTTGAATAGAACTTTATTGGAAATATAACAGGCTAAGTCATATGGAATGGTATCATCATGACTTCATTCTTATTCTCATGAAATACTCATTTCCACTATTTATACTTATAGCATAATGTCCATATGAAACCAACTATTCAATATGCTACTGCTAAAGTTTCCAAAGCATATTCTTATGTCCAGCACTAAAGAAGGGTGTAAACTCAAATTTTAAATCAGTTATTGGTCAAACCATGTTCATGTCCATATTTTTATGTCAAATTCAAATGTGGATCCTATAAACATCAAAAATATGAATTTCAGTCAAATTTCTGCTGATCTGCTCAATTTAGTAGGATTTGGATATCCGCATAACTTGTATACTAGCTAGATAACACTGGCCTTATATTTTCAATGCAATACACTGGATCATTGTAATGCGATGGATTAAGCTCATAGAACACAACTAGACACTAAATTGGAAACAATGCCTAATCATCCCACCACAAAAATATATATATATATATAAGTTGTTCTGTCGGGTCCAAAGTTGAACGCGGATATATACTGAGAAACAACATTTCAAATGGAAAAACTAAAGTATATTTGCATGCATATTTTTCGGTGGATCAGAATACAAAATCCGATGGAGAAGAAACCATTATTTCGGATTGGAAAATCTAAACCATATTCGCATCCAATCAGATTCAGTAACAGAGTGATTCAAATAATCCGCATCCACTTTTCTCGCATGAGTCTGTCATTTAGTAACTTCTGTAAGCTGCTGTTGCAGATAAACCTACATTTCTAACTTAACCGCCTCAAGCCATTGAGCAAATTAAAACCTCTTAAAGATGAATATATGACGAAGACTGATAAGAAATCGATTCTTCTAACTCATAATATTGAATTAAAATATATATTAATCTTCTGCCCAAGCTAACCCTGTAATAAACATAACTTTTTATAGTAGAGTTGCTTCATTCAATAACATAAATGGGGGGCCTCAAACAAATTTTTGCCTAGAAGAAGCTTTGGAGTTTGGGGCAACAAAAATCTCCACGTGAAGCAGATGGTCATAACATAAATAGTTTTTTAAGAAAAAAAAGAACGCTCATGGACGAACCAAAAATGTTTTACACAAAAATGGCATGATCCACAGCAAAGTTATGTATTCGAATTCCGTAGGAGCTAGATAGTAACCCTCTGCTACGGTCAACAACTCTCATATTTGACCAATCCTGAGCTAAAACATCGAAGCATGCGAGAATTGGCTCCACATAGGCACATCCGCACACATACCCAACAAACCAAAAGCTCAGCCAGTATATTGACCCAACCACACGAGCTAACCCTAGAAACAATAGACCAACTCTCAACCTATCAAATAAGCAGCAATTCCACCCCCACCCCCCACCCCCCGGGGGGGGGGCGCCGCGGCCAGAAGCTTGGACCAAAATCCTGCACAAATAACACCAGCTCCTCGCCTCAACTAACAAACTCACCAATCCAGTTACCCAGATTTAACCTCCGTCCTCCGACAACCTCCTGTCGACCGATTGATGCACGCATGGAAGGGGAACGAGAGCAAGTAAGTCGAAGGGGGAAACTCACCGGAGCTCCCTCCTCCGCTGGCGGAGGGCGGCGAGACGGAGGCCGGAGGGGACGAGCGGCGGGCGTGGTTGCCGCGGCGCGGGCCGGTGCCATGGCGGGGGCTAGGGTTCGGCGGGCACGGCGCGAGCGGGTGGGATCCTCTGGTGGATTCGGGAGGGGAGATGGACATGAACCCGCGCGGGAGCTCGTGGGGTTGGTTCGTCTGGTCGGCGGCGACGGGGAGGGCGGTGACGCGGGCGGGGACTGGGAAGGAGGCGTGGAGTGTGGACTTTTTTTCAATTTAGCCCGTGTGAAGTAATTTTAAAAATAATCCTCACTTTGACCATGAAAGTACGGATTAATGTATCATGGTAGGATCTAGAACCACAACTTATATCTATCGTGGTAGGGTGACTTTGCAAAGCGTGTTGCTAGGTAAGGTGGCAATGTAGTGAGTGTGGTAAGACTTATCATGGTGTCCAAGAACCCACCACGCTATCCTAGCTCGATAACACTCACTGTGATACATGAGCTATGTGTTCGTATGGACTAGATTTGAAAAAATATATATACAGAAAAATTGGCTTCTAAAAAATGTGCAATTAGTTCAGAATTCTCGGCGGTGTTGATAGGTCCACGTAGCTCGGTTGCATGTCACAATGACATGTGGGGCAGAGGACCATTGGACATGGGCCGGGCCTTCGGTTAGCCTGCTTCTTTCGCTGAACCGGCTTATTGGGAAATTTAGCACATATTTGGAGATTTTTATCGGGAAATTTAGCACATATTCGGAGATTTTTGAAGCATGCAGCTGGTTCAATTCTTTGTTTGGACCCAACTCAGATAAATGAAATGAATGGACTAGGCCGCTAGGCGTCTCTCCATTTGAGAAAATAGATGGCTCATTTGGTTGAGGCATTTGACCTTGTTCCACGTTTGAGTTGTCCGCCATGGATCGTGCATGCCTCTGGGGCCTTGGGTGGCCGCCTCCGACTCTCTTCTCAACGCGTACCACATGCGCTCTCCTCGCTCCCTAAAGCCTAAAGGAGTTACCGAATGCGTCGGTCGCCTCGGTAGTTGGCGCAACCCCCTCGCTCCACCTCCAGCCGCGCCTGACACGCTCTGGCGACGGTGCTGAACGACGAGCGCTACATGGTAGGCTTGGGGTGAGCCAGCTCTCTCTCGTTTGGTGGCGCGTACCGCATCCGCATGCAGTCAGATGGACAATGGCTGTGTCGACCTCGTTGCCTCTGTCCTGTAATTCGGGGGACTGGAGACCAAATCGCTTCAATGAATCCGCTGCTTGCCCCAGGGTGGATGCGGCCTGATGTTCCGATAATCAATGATCCTGATATCCTACGAAGGATTTGGGCATTCGCGCAAGAATCTCATTTCAACCGCTATGCCGCCAAGGCGATCCTTTCGACCAAAGTCCACGACTTGGAATCATGTGTGGTGGCACCGGTTTAAGGATGAGCCAGACAAAGTATCCCCATTTAATCCTGTTCATCTCTCTATAGGCCTTCGGAATTTCCGGTTACACCCTTTGGTTGCAATGAGAGAACTTATGTCGCCTACCAGTGATCAGTGCTAGCGCTCGTTACAAGCAACTTTTAACAGGAAACCGGCTCCAAAGCTTGACAACATATGCTCGTTCCATTCCCGAGAATAAGTAGTTTAATTACTTCAAAAATCAACCACACACTCACACGGACAGCTAAATTCTGCTAATCCTAACCATTGTAATGCTACAACCTCATCTCCCTATATATATAACGAGGCACCACCCCGAATTCAGGTTTCTGACCGAATTTCAGAACCAGTCCAAAAAAGAATCGAATGCCAATGATCCTCCTATACCAATCTGTACATTCACATAAAAATTGACACCTCCTGTTGCTGAGATTATTTCCTGCCCAAGCATTCACCTAGTTGACTGACTAGCTACGAACTAGAGCTTATCAGCGATCCTGCCAAGGGCATCGGCGAGCCTGCCGAGCACGACGACGAGGCTGCTGGCCTGGTCTTTCCTCTGCTCCCGGTCGAGCTGGCAGTTCACGTTCTGCGCCTCCAGCTGCGCCGCCACCATCCGGCTGTTCCGGTCGAGGATCTCGACCAGCTTACTGTGCATGTCTGCCTCGCCTTCTCTGGAGACATCGTCGTCACCGCTGTCGGCTCGCCGCCTCTTCTGCCCACCCTGCTGCTCCGCCGGTGAGTCTCTCTCGGTGCCTTGCTGCTCCGGCTGCTTGTCTTTTGATGTGCCTCCTGCTTCACAGAGATGTTGTTAGTTAGGCGTTGTCGTTCTTGTCTTCTTAACATTAGCAATTCAGATTTGCTAGTGAAAAGAGAGAGAGAGAGAGACAGAAAATTGATGAAGTTAAAACTAATGCATAATTTTTTATTTGCTACTACAATGACATTAATAAGAAAACATTAATACGTCCATGATGAAATGAATATTTGTAGAAATCATCAACTATCTGCATAAGTTTTCATATTTGCAAAGAAATAATTTGCCACTCCATCTCAGTCTGTCAAAAGGATGCCCCTAATCACTCTTTTTCTCACTTCACGATGGATTTTTCTTTCCCATATTCAGGCAATGCAAGATGGTTCTCTCTATCAGCTGCTTGCTACTCATAGCAATCGTTTCTCCGCATGAGCTAAAATGGGGAGAATCTAGACTAGGCGTCAAAGCAAGTAGCACAGCAAGAGGAGTATAAAGCGTTGAAGCGAATACAGTAACTGCAAACTATTACTGCCTCGGGAAATTTATAGATCAGAACAGACCACCATTAGACCCTACAACCATTTCTGACAAGCTTCAAGTCATCCTTAAAGAATTCACAAGTGCTAACCCCAACTCAAGGTACTTTATTACGTGCACTAGTTTTGCATCGGCACCATCTCAAACTGAATCATTTATTTGAACATCACAAACTTGGAAGTCTAGACATCACTCAGAAAGGAACCGATAACCATGTTCATATCCAGAAATGCTAATAAAGGAAAGTTCGATGGACATGGTAACCACCGAATCAATTCAGTTGTGGTGGGTTGCGCTTTGCGCATAATCTGCCATTCTAGAACAGGATCAGTTACTCCGGTTATGGTTTCAATGGCCCCCAGTATCAGTTCATGTATATGATTTTGTAGCAATGATTGGACAGTGATAAAATTCTCTTACCCTGAGCCATTACTAGATATGATGGTTAAGCCACCATTAGTAATCTAGAGATGGACATTATCATGCTAGTAGCCATCTGACTTTTTACTGCACCCTTGCTGATAAATTTGACATTGCGATGTGAAATTAGATAATGAAAAAGATGCATCATTGGCACCTACTGCTTTCTATTAGTGCATAATGGTAATTGCTGCATCAAAACATTCAGCACTAATGCAACTTTTGGTTGTTGCTTTGTACTCACCTAGCTGATCAGGCCAACGGAACAGTAAAAGTTTTCTGCACTCTGCAGTAATGGAACAAAAAGGTAAATCGGAGACCAGTTGAAAGTAAGATCCAGTTACCTTGCTCTGTGCTCGGTTGCCTTGATGCCTCCGATTTCTCTGAAACCGAAACCACAAGAAAGCAACAGAAAATCAGTGAATCTACCAACCAAACGACAATACCAGAACGAAGTACACCTGAAGAGCACAATCATAAACAAGAAATGAATCAGGCAAATTACTCAAGCCACCGAAATACTGCAAGAGAAACCACGCACTATCTCATAGAAAATCCAGCTCTTCCAATTTCAATTTTCGATTACTAGTGTGAAACTTGCAATTTTAGAAACAGGAACTCAAATTTTGCGCCAATTCAAACCACCAACACAAAGAGGGCAAACGGTACATCTCAAAACCAGATACCAATCAGTCCAACTAAGCTGCTTTTCAGCACCAAACCAAAAGAAACTCATGTATTTACAACCAGTAAACATCAAGAACTCAACTTTACCAAGGATAGGAACTAGAAAGCTTCCCACTTTTTACCTCCAATGAACAGCGCAAACACAAATTTGTCATTGAAAAGCTCTGTTTTTTACCGCCAAAAAGCATCAAAAACTCGAATTTATCGTTAAGAGGGAGCAAACGGCCAAGAGCTCAACTTTATCACCAAAAAGCTCGCAATTTTACTAACTAGAGTCGAAGGCCAGCTCACCGGATATCGGCAAGGCAATCACTGCCGCCGCCGCTGCCGCCGTCGCTGGCTCTGGTGGTGGAGCCTCCCCCTCTTCCTCCTCTTCATCCTCCGAGAACAACGATTCTTCCCCAGCCGGCCGGCCACTGTCAAACGCGGTCTCCTCCACTCCCAACTCCTTCTCCTTCCCCCTCTCCTCCTCCTCCTCCTCCACGCGCACCACCTCCTCTTCCTCCACGGCATTACCGCCAGAGCCGCCGGCGACGAGCCCCCGCCCCCGGCCGTCGAGTATGTCGTACACCTCGCGGTCGAAGAACCCGGGGAGCCGGTGCTCCCGCCTCGCGTCGTTGCGCATGGCCCAGAACGACGGCTCCCGCGCGGCAGCGGCCGCCCGCTCCCACTCCTTGATCTTCTTGTAGTCGCCGGCGAGGTTGCTCCACCGCTTCCGGCACTGCACAGGGCCCCTCTCCACGCCGTGCCGCCGGCAGTACTCCGCCACGGCCGCCCACTTGGGCTCCAGCGCCGCCGCCTCCCCCGCTCCGGCGCCAGCCACCGCCGCGGCGCGCCCCTCCCACCGCGTCCGCCCCGCGGCCCTCCACCATGTGCTTGCCCTCGATGAGCACCAGTATCTCCTGCCGCGTCCACCGCGGCAGCCCAGGCGCGCGCCCGGACGGAGTGACACCCGCCGCCGCGGCCGCCGCCGCGGCCGCCGCCGCGCCGGCGGGGTCGCCGGCGTTGGACATGCGGAGGTGGGGGTCGGGGTTGCGTGTGCTTTTGTGGCGGAAGTTGACGTGACGGCGTGAGGCCGGTGGTGTAACGGAGAGGTAACGACGGTAGCAAGGGGAAAGGGAGGGGAGGGGAGGGGAGGGAGGGATAGAGGGGACGTGTGGGGAAGACAGGAGAGAGTCGTTGGGGTAGGAGGGAGGGAAGAGGGCTATGACTTAAAGGAGGAGATTAGGAGGGAGGGTGCTTAATTAGGAACTCTTTTAGGCAAACCCAATCCACGCTAAAATTTTCAAATGGTCCTCAACAATTTTTGTATTGTTCGGCACGCCCTAGCATCACCTCTTCTCTCTTTATTACTATTATTTCTGGGACATTAGCATCACCTCTTCTCAAAACTTCAGTTGGATCAGGAAAAAAAACAACAACATCGGGATGTTTATGAGAGTACTTGATGAACGAAAAAGGCTTTGATAGCCGAACATGCTCTATGGGTAAGGTTAAAGGATAAGGTAACTACGATTTGTAGGCTTTCATACTTCAATACCCAGTAATAAAAAAAGAGGGTTTTGTTTCATTCCTGTTAGGTAATAACTGAAAATAAAGGAGACGCATTTGGAGACGATGTTAAAGTTTTGAGGGACAATTTTGCCCCTTTTTGGTGGACTGTTTAACAAAAGACAATGGGAATTAGAGACTTCACTAGTGCACATAGCTATAGGAAAGAGGAAGGTCTTATTTTTGGTGTCCTTATCTTCATGCGGGTAATATTTGGAGGGAGATAGCTCATAAGGGACTTGCTTTAATAAGAGAAATAAGGAAAAGTGGTGTGTAAAGTTCAACAGATATGAGCTAGGAACAAAAGCTGAT
Source organism: Otatea glauca (assembly GCA_036346275.1). NCBI lineage: Eukaryota > Viridiplantae > Streptophyta > Magnoliopsida > Poales > Poaceae > Otatea > Otatea glauca. The sequence goes on from CM070714.1 coordinate 33,077,265, forward strand.
AGGAATGGAAGGCTTAATTTAGGTTATCAAGTGAGGATATTAGTTACTATAGTTGCAGTCTAGCTTAGCTACTTTCATATCGATCGTCTCAAATTCAATAGATTTGAATGAGCAAGCTCAAAGGAAGAAAAAAAAGATGGGCCTAGAGGAGGGTTAGTTGGGGCTTAAGAAAGGGAATCAGTGCTAAATACCAAATGCCCGTGATGCCTCCTATCTCCATGATGTAACAAGCAAAAGGTGTTTGAAAGGGTTTTGGGAGAAAAAAAACCTTTGGATAACAATGGTGGGCATGTAAGAAGTGGTGGTGCCTTAATGAGGTGGATTAATTTATAGCGTGATTAGGACTTCCGATTAGAGCACAACAATACCTGGCCGGGCTCCTACCGTCATTATCAATCTTTGTGATGCGATAATTTCTTTTATTCTTTCTTGCCAAAGGGTTATTTTGCGATCTTTAAATAAATTAGTTGAAACACTGACAAGAATTGACGGGCCTATTGTGATTGTATGTAGTAGGCACGTGTCTACCGGAGGAGGAAGGCAAATGTTAGGTTATATCGTTAATAAACTGAGGGATTAACTAGTGGTTAGCATTAATCCTATTGGATTAGTGCTTAGACTTTCCCTAATGTTCGCAAAACCAGACACAACCACGTAAGGGAATATGATGCCAGATTTGTTCCCCGTTCTTTCGAAAAAATGAAAAGTAATGGAGTTGTTATGAAATATCTATTTAACCAATCGCATGGCAAGGTTTACTCAAATTGTTATATTGGTGTTGTCTATTTGCTATAAGTAGGTTGGACCTCGCCAATGCAAGTTTATAATTAGGACTCCAGTATTGGTTTAGCTGTCCCTGGCCTGGCCCTTTAAATTTGAGGAGGTCCATTTCCATCCTATATGGATTTGAATTGACCTCACCTACTGCCAAGTTCCTGTCAGCATGATTGTAAACAACTACACTACTAGTATTTTGGTACATCCTAGAAAGATGTATTTTTGTTAGCACCAATATCCTATGATTGTAGCTTGTAAACCACATTTTGGCAGTGTAAGAACGAAGAGCAATCCATGCTTGATTTGCCCTTTTTGTTTTGTCATTCTTTTGGATGTATGGCAGATAAAACCTTGGAGTAGTTTGTCATTTCAGATAGTAGTTTCACTGGTAGACAGAATCAGTGGTTCTAATCCCTCGCACAAGAAGCCGAAGCATGGACGATGGTTCAGTCCTCGTTGTAGTCCGACTTAGTTAGCTATGGCCAGTGTTGTTCTTCAATTGTACGTCTCCGTTCGGAACACGAGAATTATTGCTGATTCCTACGAGAAATGAATTATTTCGTGTGAAATCCGTGCGTCCCAAACACGCCTCGATGGTTTTCCCCTGTCTCTGTAAGGATACTATTTGATTGGTAGATTTTCAGGACGGTAACAATACCCCGAAAAGGAGAGAACTAAATGAAAGCATCAAAAGCTAGCTAGCATGAAAGATGGGCATGATCTTAAAAGGATATTGCCCACAGAGACAGGTCCCAATGAGAGGTGTGACTCGAGAGCGAGTAGCCTCCTTCCATTTGTTATAATCTCGCAGCGTAACTTTCAGCGTCAACTTCTGCTTTTGTGTGACCAAACGGGCTCTGCCCTTTCGGCCACTAGAAGAGGCTAGCTAGCTACACAGCCCCCCTTACATGGACGCACGCATAGACGAAATTTGGATGTCCATGAGATGAGATCACGGCCTCTTCCTCCATTGGATGCCGAGATTCCCCTTGCAAGAATGCAAATGCCCTATGTGGGGAGGAGCAGCAGCAGGAGGGTGCCAGCTGAAAGAAATGCTGAACGCTGATGGGTGGGTGACGGGACCTTTTATACATATAAAAAACATATTTTTTGAGGGGATAGGTCGATGTATGTATGATGGTGCCTCACTTGTTCTTGGTGCCTTCCTTGCAGTCCTATCCTGTGTTGACGATTAACCTCTCGTTTTACTTGACTTTTTTGCGGGACCTGTTGTGTTTCGATAGGCCCAAAGGTTACGCGCGCGAGCATTTATCCTTTTTACGATGTTGTTGGCCATGAGAAGCGGGTCCCTCTGAAATACGTATTTTGGTAGAGTACTGTTATCCAATGTTATACCGTTAGAACCATTTTACCTTTTGTAGATTTCATAAGAGTTTCAAACGGGTTCATAAATGTTTTAGCATGTCCTAACAAATTTCAATGAGTTTCTAATATAAAACTACAAGTTTCGTCCAGTTTCACATCTGAAACTTGATTTAAAACGATATTCAAAACAATTTTAACTTCAAAGTTTCAGACCATGTTATGCAGTTTTCAAAAAAGTTTCAAATTAGTTTCACAAGGTTTCAGCGTGTTTAAACAAATTTTGATGGGTTTCAAACGATTTGAACTTGATTAAAAAAATGTGTTTTAGAATAATTTCAACTAAGTTTCAAAAAGGCAAGCTCTAAAGTTTCAGAGCATGTTTCACAGGTTTCATATGGTTTCAATACATGTCAAAAAAATCCAATGGGTTTCAATCTAAAAATATAAGTTAAGTCAAAAAAATGAGTTTAAGAAGAATCCCAACTGAATTAAAAAAAAACAAACTTCAAAAGTTTCGGCGAGATCCAACAAATTTAAAAATTGAATGAAATCTATTGGAACTTAGTCGTGTAAGCTATTAAAAGTTGAGGAAACTCAATTATGTTGATGGAGCACTATGAAACCTACTGAAACTTATATGTAAAACATCATAAAACTTATCTGTAAAACGTCATGAAACATATCTGTCACCTTCTTTGCTCCAGGCCCAAGCATCGCCGTCGAGGTCGGCGACGGCTTCGACTAGTTAAGACGGTCTTCAACTAGTTTTTACAATTTCTAGGAGAGTTTTTTGGGTAGTTCTCGTTGATTCAAAAGATCTGCAAAGTACTAGCTAGTAGCTATGTCTGTGTAAGTGTAACATAACAGGCCGAGCCTCATCGTCATGGCTAGTGATGTATGCCATGCCATCGGCCAGCTCGGCGGGAGAACTTGTGGGTGATGATACGATATGCTCAACACAAAGAAATTAGCCTATTAGTCAGTTCCTCCCAACGAAGCACCTTCGATAATAATACCAATAAGGGTGTACTGTTACAGAATATACTTGTTTGTATATGGGAATGAAGTGGCTGTACAGTTGGAAAACTATGGAACGAAGCGGTTGTTCCCTAGTATTTATGATTTTGGTAGGGGCTCTCCTTTGGTCACTCATAACTCGTGCTTCCATGAAAATAGAGGTTCTCTCTCTTTTACAGGGGTCAAAAAACAGTGGTATTTCGACTAGCAGCGATCTAGTGGTGATGATTTGACTTTATGAACTTCAGGCAGTCATTATTTGTTGTTCCATACCTTTATTTAAGAAAAACACGGAACATGTGGCCTAATCTGAAGTCTCAGATTAAATAAATTTTGGTGGGTGAGAATTTGTAAGCACAGGTCCAAATTTTCTTCCTTAAGCAAAACAACTTCAACAAGTATATTTTCGAAACAAGAACACCAACGTATATAATATTTGCCGTTCTCGACCTTAGGCATGGCATTTTCTTTATTTATTTCTTTACGCGAGAAGCATTTTATTGAATTAAAGGCGTAATAGTATGGAACATCAGGACGACACTTGTCATATTCTGAAAAGAAAAGAGCCTTGCGAATAAAATCTCTTGGTCCTCTCAGAGAGAGAGAGAGAGAGAGATCTAAGAAAAACCAACCCAATCCAACGGAGAAAAATACGGCGTGGTGAACCATACCATACGTATGGATGGCGCCCATCCCCGTACCGATGGCACGAAATGCAAGCGCGTAAACACGCCAATACTCTTAAGATAGAGCACTAATCACTCTTGATTAATTACATGTAGCTAGAGATAATCGCGGTCCATGAGTGTGGGACAGACAGAGATGGATGGCACTGGTTGAGGGCTGCCCTATGGATCCGATCGATCACCAGTGTAGGTGCAGTGCAAGCCAGTGTGGCATAAACATCGCCACAGTGGAGGGAGTCCATCGATTGATTCCCTGCTCACCACGATTAGGACACGGGCGAGGCGAGTGCTTTAGGGGATCTTATGCACTTGATTTAGGAATGATTAATCGGTGGGTGGTGGATTAGGGCCACCCGCAATGTGCACGCGGTGGGAGAGATCGATCGATGCGTCACGTCGACCTGCCGTTAGTCAATATATTATATACACACGAAGGCGAAAAGGCCTGTATCTGTATGTGTGTACTCTGGGAAATTTCTGCAGAGAGAGAGAGAGAGAGAGAGAGGGGTTCGTATCGTAGAAAGATTGCTTGTCTAGTAGTACCACATTTATTTAGGCTGCCAGACTGCCAGAGCTAGTGAGGTTTATCGAGAGCTACGTGCATGGCCGTGCGTTGCTACTTAGGCCTCGGCTATAGGTTATTTCGGTTTCTTTGGTTCGTTTTTTTTGGTTTTTTAAAATTTTGGTTTTTGGACTCTGAAAATCGAACCGAAACCGAACTCTGGTAAAAACCGAACCGAACTACCCGAACCAATTTCGGTTCGGTTAATTCGGTTATATGAAAAAACCAACCTGACAAATTGGAAGAAATGAGCCATCTTCTGGCTTGGAATCATGACACCAAATCGGTCCGCTGATTCTGATTTCATCTGGAACAGACCACGGATAAACCCATTTTTGTATAGACATTTTAAGTACACGGGCAAGTTTCATGCAATCATTAACCAACTTTTTTTACTTGCTGAGAACAATTAGAGAGGTTGATTAGACTCAAGAATAGCCAAACAGATACGATACTGAAAAAACCTAGAGCAAAAGTGAACATGTGCACGACCATTAGGAAGTACAGGGAACATTTGAATATTTAGTTATTTACACGCTCAAAAAAATACTTGAGCTTGTGGAATACACCTAAGAGACTGAAAACAGCAACGACCCTAAGGATCATCCATCCACAGCTCCTAGCTGATTCGAGGACCTCAAGAATACCAAGCCTCAAGCCTGCAATACAATATTTCTTAGAAACATTACATCGAAGAAAATGGATTGAAGTAAATGTACGATCACTCTTCCAGAACTAAAATATCTAGCAAAAACAGAATGAAGAATGAGAATGCAGACCTTGCTGGCAATGTTGCTGGACAGCCAGTCCAGACCCTCATACAAACCCTCGCCAGAATATGAACTGCAAAACAAGTCCATAAACAGAAAATAGATAATGTCCATTCAGTCATTCACACAAAATACATGTCTATGAAACACAAAATACAATTCCACCTGAATCTTGTGAACCTGAACTTGTCAAGCAATCCATGCCAAATCCTACCAATAACTTTTCATATCAGTCCATTGTTGGGGTTACAATAAAATTAGAAATGATGTTTCTAAATTGACTTACTGAAAGCAGACTTCACAATCACAATTCCCAACAAGTCAACAGCTGCAACACTAGAAGGTAGAATCAAAGCTAAAAATTGAGAAAACACATATTATTAGAGCAATAATACGGAATTTGCAGATAACTAAAGAAAGGAATAGCCAATAGTGGAATATTGTCTTGAATCTCACCAGAATTTAGGTAGTAGTCTCACTAGGTTTGGTTACGGAGTCAGATTTAGACTTTTCCTTGGAAGAATTGGTTGCATCTTCTACAATTATGGCTAAAATGGAGTAAAATCGATAGTCAATTGTCATGATAAACAAGATAAATGTAATTAAAGCAAACATCAATAATGAATTTGTTTATTACCTAACAAAATTTTGGCCAAGTTTGATGGATCTTCTTCAATATTGATAGGTACGGATCGCCGTAACCAATCTTGTGTACAAACTAAACATTGGACCATGAATGGTGTTAGTGAGCTCCTAAAGTCATCAAGGACACGTCCACTTGTGCTAAAGGTTGACTCAGATGCAACTGTTGATATGGGAACTGCTAATACATCACGAGCCAAGCGAGACAATATTGGGAATCTAGGAGAATTGCACTTCCACCACTCAAGAATATCAAAATTCTCGCTGTCTTCTTCATTATCTTCACCAAGGTATTTTTCAAGTACAGACTTGCTAGTGCCAATTCCAGTATTTCTCATCCTCATCTTTTTCGCAATTAGGGATTTCATCAACCTAGTTCCCCTTTCAATAAGTTGTTGCGAATCATTGGATTGTGGTGCCTTATCACTTGGAGCATATAGTTTTGTGTACTCATGAAACAAAGAACGAAAAGAATCATTCAGATGATTCCAAACTTCCTTTCCATCTTCTTCACCAAACATCTCTAAAATAGCTATATTTGTGTAATTAGATAGCTTGTATCTAGTATCAAGGGCAACAGCAATAAACATGAGCATGTTCAATTTATCCTTATCCCCCCAGTACTTGTAGTACTTCTCTAGCATCCTTTGGCCCATTTCTTTATGCTTATCATCATCACTATGACACCATTGTCGCAACAAAAGCAAAACATCACCAATCTCATGAAATAAAATGTTAGATGTCACATGGTGTGTGACAGAAACACGGAGAGTGAGCTTATAGAAGTGTCCAAGAAACTCTATCATCTTCTTTGCATTCTCCCAATCTCCACTTTCAGGAACTCCAGGACCTTTCTCACCACATAATTCTATTGTATAGTATGGATCTTCTCACCATATCTTTCGAATACATCCTTATAAATTGCTGCAGCATTCAACATAAGGTATGTCGAGTTCCATCTAGTACAGACATCTAGTGATAAGAATGCTTTACTGTTCACCTTTGCCAATTCAGCACATTTCTTAAATTTGGCTATTATAGATGGGGAATTCTTAATAAATTTAACAGCAGCACGGACACGTTGAATTGAAACTGATACTTCTTTCAGGCCATCAGATACTATCAAGTTAATAATATGTGCAGCACATCTCATTTGAAGATACTTGCCTTTAGCAATGCTATTGTTAGAATTATTCAAGACCCTTCTCATGTAATTTAGAACACTGTCATTGAAGCTAGCATTATCAACAGTCACTATGAAGACTTTCTCGATGCACCATTCCATCAAACATTTCTCTAAACATTTCCCAATGTACTCACCCCTATGACCTTTTACTAAGAAAAAACCAATGATCTTCTTATATAGCTTCCAATCATTATCAATGAAATGTGCTGTGACACACATGTAGTTCTGTTGTGTGTTTGAAGTCCATGTATCAGTGGTGAGGGCAACTCTTTCACAAGAATCCTTACAAAATTATTTGAGTTTAGCTTTCTCATTATTGAAAGTGCGAATAGAGTCTCTAGTAGTTGTTTTTCTAGAGGGAACATAGAAACGTGGACAAGCTTTAGACATAAACTTTTTGAGACCTTCACGTTCAGAAAATGCAAAAGGAAGCTCGTCTATAATGATCATTTCAGCAAAAGCTTCCCTAAGTGCTTCGGGATCAAACTTCTAAGTGGAAATGGCACAATGACTACTATCCCCCTGATTTCCCTCTATTTGCAAAGTACCTTGCTTAGGGTCTGTATTCCTATTAGGATTACGCTTGCAGATTCTCAAGTGAGAGTTTAAGGAGGATGTACCATTAGTTTTTGGATCACAACGAAGCTCACGGGCGCAATGTTTGCACTTGGCCTTCAGGACATCCCCAACTTTGATCTTGGTAAAGCTTTCCCACACATCAGATCTTGGTGCCATTGCTTTTCTTTTCTTCACCTCCTGCTGCTGCGGCTGCTGTTGCTGCTCATTCTCCATTTGTACAGTCTCCGTCTCATCCATTTGGCTATCACGGTTTCTAGTGTTTTCGTCCGACTCCACCATCTACAAATTGAGCAAGAGTGCAACACAATAGTTAATGATTGAAAAGAAAAGGGAATTGACCAAGCAAATAAGCAATGAAGCGAATAATACGTTGCAGGATAGTTCTGTTAAGGCAGTCGTTGTTCCTATTCCACACTAAGATGAGATTGCCTGACTCACTGAGAAATTCATAGCATACATAGCATTAGTATTGCTGGGATATATATTTTACCATTGCTAAGTTTAAAACTATGAAACATAATTTTTGAAACAGCCTAAGAACATCAGTCACTGGAGCTAAAGCTATTCGCAATTGAATACTTTTTGGGATGTCAATATCAAGGCAACTACAATTGCTTTATCATCTTGAAAGGTGAATAGGCTTTTCTTTACGCTTGTCATCTTGCTTCATGTCCAACAGCCAACACAACAAACTATGTCACAAGGGCTATCTACAGAAGCTTTGAACTGTTAACATGTAGTAACCAAAGTAATAGACTACTGTCTGTCTTGATCTGTTTGAAGCATCATGACAAAATATAGAGCATTAGTATCTTGGTGATTAACTTTCGTTTTGTCCATTGCTTAAATTCAGTACTTCAAGTAACCGAAAGGTGGGCGCTGTCCAAATTTCAACAGATGTGCAACTTCATAAACTGAACGCGTTTCTAAAATGCATTGAACGTCTAGGTATGAGTTGCAGGCAAAGCACGAGACTGACAGATCACTGCAAACAATACATACACAATGCTCACTGCAAACAACGCATTTCTAAAAGCAAAACATCACCAATCTTGTCACAGGTAAATGCTCAGATCTAAAATAATTTTATGAGGAGTTGGACTTGGTTTTACCTCACTAGTCTGTCGGACTCCGGACTCCGGAGGAAGCGCAGAGGCAGAGTCGGCGGCGTGCCGGCGTCGGCAGTAGTCGGTAGAGATGGCGGCTGGGAGGACCGGAGGCGACGTCAACGGTAGCCGGCAGAGATCACTTCGGAGGAAGACTGGAGGCCGGCACTAGGGCTGTGTGGAGCCGAGGCAGAGTCGGCCGCGAGGTTGGAAGAAGAGACGCAGTCGCCGACGCCGCGAGTCCGCGACCTAGGGCGGAGGAGCGGTGGTCGGTGGAGGCCTGGAGGCAGAGGGGACGAACGACTCGCCCGGACCGTCGGACGAGGGGTAGTCGGGATTTGAAGCCGCCGCGCCGCCGAATGGAATGGGGAAATGGGGATTTCGTGGGGAGGGGATGGATTGGGGAATTGGGGATTTGAGTCTGTGACCTAGCTTACAGTCTTGAGTCTTGACGGGGAGTTGGCGTCTTGGGCTCTTGGGCCTTGCCGACTTGGCGAGTGGCGACGTTGACTTGGCGACTTGGCGTTGAAAACAATTCGGTTTATCGGTTAGATCGGTTACCAGAAATACAAAACCGAACCGAATGCCGTACACCGAATAGTACTGAAAAAAAACCGAACCGAAAACCGAACACCGAAAAAACCGAATTTTTTGGTTAATTCGGTTCGGTTTTTCGGTTTCGGTTAAATTATGCCCACCCCTATTGCTACTGATAAAAATAAATAAAAATTTAGCTCTACAGGATCGTGGCCTTGGGCCTTGGCTATATACGATATAGAAGATACTGGTACACTTTACGACTCATTGCTTGGTTTATATTTATGTTTTTTTCTTCTTATATCTTAAAGCCAACTTTTTTAAGCCAAGCTAAGCCAAGGTATTTGATAACTGACTTTTATTACTTTTGAGCTTTGCCTTACTGTTGAATTGTGTGAAATACCCACAATTCTAATGACTTATTGCTCACTATTAAAAATCCTATCAAAATTCTCGATCCATCAAGGAATTATGACTTGATCATCAGGTCGCTAAAGTCCAACATTTGCATCATTATCATAGCAAAACCTTATTAAACTAGATTATATGTGCCGAATGAGCAATCAAACATAGAAAGACTATAATTATTGTCCATACAAACAATAATCTTTAATCAAATTGCAAAACAAAACTAGAGCCCAAAAAAATTGGAATTACTTTCTTGAGCTATACAAATATTTGAACCCATGATTCAAATCCATCGTCAAAGTAAGGAAAAAAAGGGATTTAGATCTGAGGCTATATCGCTAGACCGAGAGATCAGACGAAGGCGTCGGTAAAGGAGGGGATGTCTACTGCGAACTGGGGAGACGACATCAGTGTCATCGGTGAGAGAACGCTAGCCGCAAGGACAACCTTTTGATCTCCATATTTGGATTGAGGAGAAGCACATACACTAGGTGCGGATTTGGTAGTGAGCGGAGGAGTAAGGAGCGGTGGGAGGACGGAGCTCGTGGGTGACGTTGGGGTTCCAATGGTGGTGGTAGTAGAACAACGACGGTGCCCAGGAGCTTGGGGCGATGGAGGTAGGTCGCAAACGGCGGCGACGGGCGGGAAGGACAACGGTGTCGCGGGGAGAAGGATGGTGGTGTCGGAAAACAGGGTCACCGAAGGGGAGAGCAGAGTGTGGGGTACAAACCTTGGCAGCGCTAGGGCGAGGAGAGGAAGGAGAAATGAGGAGGGATTTAAGGATTTTGAAGTTTATATACAATAACATTGGTGGGTAATTTTGAACCAACTTATGTGGCAAACGCCCAAATCCAATCTACAAAATTCAAAAAAAGCTCCTCTCGACTGACTTTTGACTTATATGGAAAAAGTCACATCTTTGTTTAGGGTTAAGATTTTTAGCTTTTAAGTCAAAGAAACATCCCAAACAAACATGCCTTAATACCACCAAAAAGGTGTTCTCATTAAAAAATTTCCCATTCCTAGGCTCCGCCAGCCCTTTTCTCCTTTCTCGCTTTTTGTCACAACGAAAATATTGTGGAACCACAGATTTTCCCTTGGCTCGGCAACAAAGCCTGATGCCCCTTTCTGTTTTGCTTTGATGGCCACCTCTTCTTTGTAGGCTTGTCCCACTCTGAATCTTGCTACGACGACGTCACCGTTGATTTTGGCATGATCAACCCCTCTCTTCTTCTCTCTCTCGCGTGAGATGGGGAACGTCAGGAGAATAACAGGATTAGACATTCTAGCGGCAGCTTATTATTTTTGCCGCCAACACAATTTCCCCCCTCGTTTTGGGCGTCAACTATGGGTCAGACTTCTCGTGCTTTTTCAAAGAGATCTCTATATAAAAACATAATAAGGTTATTTCCACTAATACTATAACTACCATAAAATGTACATCGTGATTATGATTATTGCAAACTTTCAAAAAACACACCATCTTATCTTCTAATCACTGCAATACCGTTAATCGAAGCTAGAGGTACTCACATGTATTTGTAATTTTGCATTTTGCCCTATCTTTTACAAGAAAGACCCTTAAAAGATAGAAAATTTGGACTAAATCCTCGTATCCTTCTGGAATGAACACACTCTAGAGATGAAGTCTGCCTAAAGAACTCGGTATTTTGTCGAAGTTTTGTGCTCTTGCTACTTCTGAATTCGTCACTTAGGCTCGTGTACTTTTACATTCTGGCCCATTTTTAGGTATAAAACCTTATTGCTTTTAGTTGTTTTTGCGATTGATTGATCCTCAATATTGACAAAACTAGGGTTTTGTAGATGGTGACATGCTGCTGGCATGTGCGGCTATCAAGCGGTAGGTTGCAATTTGCTAGGAAGTGCAAAAATTCTGCCAGCCATGGCCCATGGGTGCCTAGTCTACTGGTGCTATGCCCTAGTGTATGATGCACCTAATGACCTAATGCTCTAACTTGTGCATCTCAACTTCCAAAAAAAAATGCTCCAACTTCTGCGGCATGGCCAGTAATATAGTACTCCTGTCGTTCAAATTTATATGAAATATTTATTTTTAATACATAGATTAAAAATATTAAAAATAATTAGATTACTTCCAATTATTACTACTAAGCACTGTATTCAATGCATATATGTAGAGAATATAAAGTAAAGATAAATATTTATTAGGAGTATAGAGAAAACATCACGTTAATTTTGCATTAAGATATGAAATATATTTTATATTAATAGATAAAATCATTAAAAAATAAGTCTATCATGGAAAGAATACGGTGTGGCTGCAATCGTCATCGATGCTTATCGAGCTTACTGTTTAAGTGCTTGTGGCTGGCTATCAGAGCTAAGGATCAAAGTTAAGGATGCTGTACAAAATCAGAGCTTTTTCTTTCAAATATTCAGAACTCGTTGAGTGGACAGATAACGATTCCGAGAAGACGTTGGTTTCTAGAACATCAATGCCATTTTGGTAAGCTTCTCCACCCGTTGTTCTCATCGGAATTGATATGGGCTTTCGGTTCCAGCCTTCTAGCATTAACACCGGGGTGAACTCAAGCAGCTCGGCTTTCGATGGACTGAGCCCATATACTACCTTTCCTGATCCCTACAAGTTTTCGGCCTCCCCGTTCGTTTGAGCCGTGGGAGCTCCGGCTCGGCTCGCGGCTCGAGCCGAGCCGGCGAGAAAAAAAAATTACGTTTAGATCTTTTTGGGGGAAAAAATACAATCGGGTTCTTTTTTTGAAAAAGAATATATATTACGTTCATGCCCTTTCAGCGTTTGGCGTAGCGCTCGGGTTTTTTTTTAAAATTTGAAATTACGTTTAAGTTCTTTTTCGAGAGAAAAAAGTCGTCAGGTCCTTTCTCCGGAAACAAAAACCACGCGCTACGTTTAGGTCTTTTTGCTGTTTTTCTTTTTTACATTTAGGTCCTTTTCCGAAAACAAAATACGCTTGGGTCCTTTTTTTTGGAAAAAATTTGTTTATGTCCTTTTTGTGTTTTTTAGCGTTAAGCAAGCGCTACATTTAGGTCCTTTTTCGTTTTTTACAATTATTATGTTTAGGTCTTTTTCCAGAAAAAAAAACGCTTGCATCACGTGTTTCCTCGATTTACTTGCGTTGAGAGCGACGTGCGCACGTTTTCTCGATTGGCTCATGTGGCAAGCGACGATCGCGACGTGGCACGCCGCAGACACTTGCCTAGTGAACCCTAGGGCGTGGGGTTTTTAAAGTTTCCGGTGGTAGATTGGACGATCGATTGCGTCGCGTGGGACGGGTGATCTGTATCGAGATCCCCGTCCAAGGAGGCCGAAGCGGAGAAGCCCATCTAACCCGTCGGCCTTAGCTAATATAGGCCGGGCCCAAATGGTAGGAGTGATGGACCAGCCTCCCTATAGTCAAGGCTACATGCCTAAAATGAACCTACATATACTCTGTTTTTTTTAGAGTGTATATACTCTGTTTTCGAAAGGTCTCTGCAGCATGTGTACACGTGCATATTGTTTTTCCGCGTGTACATCGTGAAAACCGATCCAATTTTCATCAATAATAAATTGGACAGTTAGTATCGCCCGCCTATTTTACGTTAAGAATGGAGAGGATCTGCTGAAAGTCAACATTACTAGACCTCAAATATAGCGAAGTCGAAGGAAAGTACCAACCCTTTTCGAATTGAGAACACGTGTATTTAAAGGCCAACAATACTCATCTATGATAAAAGGGAAACATGTTAGAATGTGACACCAGGCCGACGGTGCTCGACCTTGACGGTAGATTGCATGGATATATAGATCATTGTGAATCATTGTATTTTATTAGAAGCGCATAAGAAATAAATTACTCTTATCATTATTTCCAAATACTAATACATAAAACATTATCTCAATTTCTATGTATTTGTGCAATGGATAATTGAAGAAATATTTAGACCAACATATATTACAAGGTTGAAAACTCTCAGAAAAAAACTGAAAATCGAGCGGCCTCGTGAGCCGTCCACGACCGACTCAGGAGGCGATCTAAAATACCTAGCAAACCGCCCCCTCACCACCACTCCATCACCTCGCCGACGGCGACGACGGGGCATCCTCATCATTTTCCTTCCTCTTCCCTCTTCTCTCTCAATTCCTTTTCCGACCGTTCCTCTTCCGTTTTCTTCGCATCAGCGGTTGGGGAGCTCTTTTCATGCGGTGCGGTCCGCTCGGCGGAGATGGCGCTGGTGGTGTCCCTCCCGCGATTCTTGAGCCGCGTGATGAAGTCAGTAGATCTGGTGCGGCGTGACTCCTTCACCTTTCGAGATCTGGCCGGCCGGCGGAGTTGAGCCGGATCCGCCTCCTTTGTCGATCCGGTCATCACACTGGTGGTTGAGGTGGTTCGATGGTCGGAGTAGGCGCGGCGAGGTCTCGACCGGCGAAGGCAGTTGGTGCCAGGAGTGCGGCGAGCAGGACACATGGTGGCAAGCAGAACGCGGACGCGAAGAGCTTGGCGGCGAGCAGGACGCGTGGTGGCGCGGCGCATCCAAGGGTAGTAGGCGGTGATCCTCTCGGCGGGTTGGGGGGCGGCGAGCGAGGCGAAGGTCTCGACGATGGGAAGGCGGCGGAAGACGACGGCGGCAAGAAGGGGGACGAAGAGTGTGGCGATGGTCTCGGGACGGCTGTGGCGAAGGGCGAGCGAAGCGAAGGCCTCGGGTCGACTGTGGCCGAAGCACGCAATGCGCAAGCGCGGTCGGTCTTGCCAGCAGGAGCTCAGATGTGCCGAGTAGGGCGCAGGCCTAGGCGTCGGTGATAAGGTTTTTCTCTCTGTGGTGTGATGAAGTTCAGCAGGCGACGAATGATTGCGTGGAGACGACGAGAGGAAGGAGGAGGTTGGCAAGCGCGCGAGGACGACCGGTCGCAGAGCTCCATTTCCTCCACCATCTCAAGGAGGGGGATCAAGACAACGAGGAGAAGGTGGACGACGACGACGATGAGTTTGTGCTGGCGCTGTGACGGTTCAGGCGGTTGGGGGTGTGTTGCGAGTTCTATGATGGTGTGTCGATGTTGGTGTTGTGCGTCCGCAATTGGCTCAGCGTTGAACCCCTTTGTTTCGGGTCAGGGTGGTTTCGGTGCAAGTGGTCTACTCGTGGTCGTCTCGGTAGTGCGTTGATTATGGTCGCCTCAGTAGAAGGTCGTCTCAGTATAGGGTCATCGCGTCTATGTTTGTGTGGCCTTCGCGGTGTTTTCAGTGTGTGCCGAGGGAGTTTCCAAGTTTGGAGCTCCCTCTCCGTTCCAGGTGCTCTCCTTGTGGGGGATAGTTGTCGGTCATTTCTCTGTAATTCCTCTTCGGAGGTTATGTTCCTGTTTCTCTTCTTCTAAAATGAATGGCAGAGCTCCTGCCCTTAGTTTCAAAAAATAAATTACAAGGTTATAAATAAAAACTCTAGTAATAGAAATAAAGCCTCTACGTTTTGTCCAACAATGCAAGCAAATTAAGATCTTCTCTTCACAGTCAGCAATTCCATTTCGACCAGTAGAATTTTCCTTGTTTTTGTTTTGTTTCACGGCGACACGCCGACACCAATAGAAAGGCTAAGGACTAGGGATGAGAAATAAGATTGATTAACTTTCCTAATCTTATTTTTTTAAATCATCCATTTTCTAGTATTCGATTTTTTTACAAATCTGGTTTCCTTCCGAACGCAATTACAAAAATAGCTCCATCTCCGATCACCGAAACATTGAAAGGTCACACGTGTCACTTTCCGTGCTTCCACACCATAGAAGCCGCTGTCGCTCTCCCCTACCGCAGCAAGAGCGGCAGGGCCGTAGTGTGAGAGCACGAAAGGTGACACTTTCAGCCCTTTCGCAATAGGAGATGAAGCTATTTTATAATTACATTCAAAAGAGGTCTAGATTTGCAAAAAAAAATTTATACACAGATTCACAGAACTAGAAAAGTGATATTTCCTTATTTTTATTGTACCACTAATCAAATTCCAAGCAACTGCACAAGATTTCGTATGGGCTCTCAGCAAAGGACATGGAAATACTAGTCCAGTGCAGTGTTGCAAAAAATGGCACTTGACTGATTAGTCGGTCGATTAATCGGTGATGTTGACTAAACCGTTACGAATAGTTTAATCAAAGTGCAGTTAATGTAGTCGAACGATTAATTGACCGCATAATCCGATTAATCGGTCGTTTTCCCATTAATCATCCGTTTTTTTTCCAATTTAATCAAGAAAATAGTTTATTTTTATTCACAAAGTACAATAAATTAGTTTATAATATTGTGTCACATGTTCATAGTATGTATCTTTTGGATAAAGTATGAACAATGAAATGTAAGATATGTTTTGTAGAGTGATAATTTACAATAACTTTAGGTAAATAAATTATTTTTAAATAATTTTAAATATAAATAAATATATTAATAAGAACACCTACTTATGTCCATCATCAAGTACTGAGACTCCGGGAGGCTTTTGAAAAAGCCACCTTGTCTTTCCTGCTCGTGCGCCAATCGTACACCTCTCTCTCTATCTCTCTGACCAAACGTCCAAACCTTGTCACTTGCACTGTTGCAATGGCCTCATAACACTTGTACCGCCAAAATATCCTTGGGTGTCCAGCTTTTGGAGCACAGAATGATTGATTGGGTGCTGGATCTTGTATGGCTAGGGCCTAGCCATCACACTGCACAACTTGCAGCCCGTCTTTTCGAAGACTGTTACTAGTACACCAGCAGTTAACCTTCAGCAGCTTGGTCAAGCCGTTTGTTCCGATGCTAGCTAGTAGCGGTGCAACAGTGCGACGGCGACCAACTGTGCAGCGGCAGCGATTGGCGCGTGCAGAAAAGCCGACACCGGCGGAGCGCCACCGTCACGAGTACGAGCGGCGGAGCGGGTCTCCGTGCCACCCTCGGCGACGACAAAAGTTACAGCAACCGCAGCCTTGGTCAGTATAATTCACATATTATAAGGACACAAACCTGATGTGGGTTCGCAAGCCGCGTAAGATCCTCCGGCCGGCAACTCACACCACTTCAATGGGCACGGCTCACGATGAGCGTGCATCGGTCAGGCCGTACAGTCCACGCTACAAGGACGGGTGCACTGGTCCACTTCCATGCGAGTGACGTGCGGTCTCGATTCTTCCGTAGACAGAATGCAAACCGCCGAGGCTCGAGAGGGTGAGGAGAAGGGCCACGTTTTGTCGCCCCGCAACGAGAAATGGGCGACCAACTGCCCCGAATTAATCAAAGCTGATCGACGCAAGTTAAGCAAGACGATAATACATCATTACATGATATGACGAACTTGGCAACGTATGGGGAAAAAGCTGTGATTGTGAAGAGAAGGGAAGAGAGACGTGGCTATTCTTTTTCACTTCGATGACCGGTGTCCTGTTCATTTCTTTTTCTAGCAAAAATGATCGAAGTATCAGTGGTAACATGAAGAAGGGACGAGACATGGGAAGAGTGATTATACTTATACTATTCCAAGCTTGGCTTGAGCCAAAGCGTGCAGCAAACCGGTGTCCTGGCTTCTTGGTGGTACGCGAGAAGAGACACATGTGCAGCGACATGGGAAGAGTGATTATACTCATGACTAGGGGTGAAAATGGAAAGAAACGATCGGTAAATGATTTTTTCGTTTTCGTTTCCACATCTTTTACCGGTAACGGAAACGGAATCGGAACCCCGGAAACATATAAGAAAACGAATAATGATCGAAACGGAACAGAGCGGATACGGAAACAAAAGTGAAAAATTTCACAAGAACGTAATACATAATCACAATATACATGACCACAAAAACAATGTAACTCATTCCATGACAAAGGTGGATACAAGAACAATATTATATTCACCGGTATCACTAGAAAGTTTTTTCTCAAGTTTGTGATTTGAAAGCTCGCTATTTGTCCCCCAGATCAAACCATCATATCCTCCTCCAAATCATCGACATCCTCTTGCTCCTCCAACCATAAAGATGTAATACCCTAAAATTTGCATATTATTGTTCATTGTTCATTTATGATTTTCTGATATTTATCCTAGATTTTCTAGAATTTATAAATGCCATTTTACTATTTTTCAGATTTATATAATTAATTTATTCATGAAAAATAAAGCCAAAAAATATGCTAGAAATGATTTTCCTAGGTACAAAATGTTCCAAAGTATTTTTGAGATTTTATTTCGGAATTTTTGAATTCTATTTGATATTTTCTATAAAGCCATTTGTATTTCTAAAATTATTTTAATTCGAAAATAAATGTAAATTATCCATTCTCTTTTGGGGCCAAATAGGCCAAGTTTCTGACGGAATTTCCGGTTTCTGTTATACATAATTTTTGATTCTGTTTCCGTTTACGACGGAAATAGCTCTCCCGTTTCCGTTTTCGTTTCCGATAAAAAATTTTTGTTTCCATTTTCGTACCGATATTTTTCGTTTCTGTTTTTCTCCAAAACGATCGAAAATTTCGTTTCCGTTTTCACCCCTACTCATGACAAACCAAACACGAGAACGCATGCAACGGCACGATGACAGGTAGATTGAAGATCATGCAACGATGTCAATCGTTGGAGACGATGACTTTGCGGTGGCAGCACAGCTGTAGCCCGCACCTAGCTAGCCATTTCCTATGCTCCACGTACACTTGAGCATCTCATCTCCTTACTAGTATAGTGCCTGTGCTAACGCTACGATATCAGTACACCTGCTTATCAATTAAATGAGAAGATAAGTATGAATACAACACTTAATAGTAAAAGAGAAATTTAGAATTTTAAATGAATTTAGAAAGAAAAACGGAACTAAATGGAGGTCGAATGGGCGAAAACGGGCTCCCAAAAGATTCTAAATCAAGAAAGAGAAAGAAAAAAGAATTTTCTGATTTACGCAATGCGATGGGGTGGAGGAGAGCTCGCCGGCTTTTATAGCCCCGAAACAAGCATATTTATGGAAACCATAATTTAGGATCAAATCAGATTGAGAGGAAATTTTGGCAATAGAGCACGAAATTTGGGGAATTAACACCATAGATGAAAAGAGGAGATTTGGTGCGTGATTGATGGAGCTTTGGAGCTTCTTTCTTACTTTAATGGAGGGAGGGAAGAGAAGAAGCTTCTTCTGTCAGTTAAATTTTGACTAGAAGAAGCTACAGGTGAGTTGCCTTCATTTTTTTTAAATATAGAAGGATTTTTTGAAAAGATAGCACATTAGGTTAAAAAATTCTAGAAAAATTCTCAAAAAAACTTTCGATTATTTTGTACTTAATAAAATTATTTTTTAAAAAAATTAAATTATAAATTTGCCGAGGCACTACATGCCATGTAGGTCGTCGACCAACAACTTGTCGCGTCGGCAAAGCCACCGATGACGACCATGGAGCCATTGCGGACTGCGTTCTCCGGTCATATTGCCCATCTCCCGGTTTCCTTTTCCCAGCACGTAATGTATGGTCCTTTCCTTTTTCAAGACGTTTGTTTCCTTTTCCTTGTTGATGCTGGAGGTGAGGGAAGGTCTGTTGTGGGCCACAGGGATGATTATGGAAAAATATGGAAAAATAAAATGCGCTTGCCAACCGTTGGATCCGCAAGGAAAAAAAGATAAAAATTAAACAGTGCTCGCCGGCCGCTGGTTTCGCGAGAGAAAATTGAAAACAATTAAGCAACACTCACATACCGTTGGTTCCTTAGATAAAAAATAAAAACAAAAATTCAGCGCTCTCCGTGCGCTGAAATTAGGCTTTATGGGGCTAGATCCGTAAAAAAGTCTCGAGAAGGGTCATATTCGGAAAAAAATACGATCACAATGCCAGGATAATAAAAAATTCAAGTCTTGTTTCCTTGCATGCAGATCCTCCCTGTTTATTTCCTTGTTTGATTCACCCTCCTTCCAAATATGTAGTACGTACAATTTTAGCCAGTAAAAAATTCAAGTCTGGTTTCCTTGCATGTGGATCCTCCTTATTTATTTCCTTGTTTGATTCGCTCTCCTTCCAAATATGTAGGTGGGGGAGGTCTGTTGTGGGCCACATGAATGAATGAGTTAGACACATTAAACAACAGCCATCGGATGTGGGTGAGTAAAACTGAGGAAAGATCTGAGACGTTCATTTTGATGAATGCAAGTTTCTGGGACGTTTTGCTGGATGCATGAACATTAGGCTATCTCTAATGAGGTGCATTATTTAGAGTGGACGTAGGAAAAATTGCTTAAGTGCATTATAAAGTGATATAGATTCGGGTAGACCCAAATTCCGATTTTCCGGGCCTAAAATCGATGATGCCCAGGGCCGGTCCAGCAGATCTCTATGTCAAGCGAGATGCTCCCTGTCAAGTAAACGATTTTTTTTCCCCCAATGTCATGACTCATGACTGCCATGCCATATCTTTTCATACAAAGTAAAATTTGGGTTTCTGGTTGCTCGGATCACGTCATCACGGGAACGCTGGTCCAGATGGTGTCCCATTGCTGTGGTACCGCACAAGTTTGTTTCGTTGGATCGGTGAACAAGATTTGTTTCTCAGACTTGCGTACGCTTTAGAGCTAGCTAAATTGGATATGTATAAATGTATTAGATAATCTCTTCAGTGCTTTGTAAATTATCTTAGCCAAATCAACTGCAACTAGTGAAAATGGAAAAGGAAATGTGGTCAAGGAATCAGGCAGGAGTAGCAGCAGTACAGATCACAGGAGTATCCAGCTAACGCGACGACATTGACGAAGCATCTGCCTAGAGCTCATATGATCATACCATCATCAGCTCACACCTAAGAGCACTTTCACAAAGATTTAATTTTTTTTACGTACGTACTATCACAGGTGTAAGATTCTGACCGGACAATGATTGGACGAGGAATTAAGAAAAAGAAAAGGCGGCAGAGCATCTCGATCACTCCATGTTAGTACCAGCAGCAGTAGCAGTAATCTGACCAGCCGCTGCCATGCATGCATGGTTTGTTTCCCTTGAAAAGATGAGCAGATCTTGTATCATCCTATCATCGCTTAAATTAATCATAGTAATACTAGAGTACTCATCTACTGCCTATCTCCATGTTCTATTCACTACTTCCTCCATTTTATTGTATTTGTCTATAGTCACCAGAGTCAGTGGCGGACCCAGAACATAAATTAAGGGGTGCTAAACCGGCCTTTAAGTTCCAATTTTTTAACCGGCTTCTATGGCGACAGCGTGGTGACGCCTCACGTTGGGTAGGGGGTGCTAAGGGGGTACCCATGGTGTGATCGGGGGTAGGGGGTGCTCTAGCCCCCCTGACCCCCGCTCGGTCCGCCCCTGGCGAGAGTATCTGTTTTAATATATTTATCTACGAAAGAATCTAAAATATAGTTATTACAATTTTTTTTCTTCCTACCCCTATTTAAATATTTTGGGAGATGTTAAGTATGCCATTTAATAGGGTATGAATGATCATTTCTCACTAAGTATTTCTTAGAATTAATGCTTTCTTAATCCATGCATACGGTGGGTAGTGAACAAATAGTATATAGTCAAATGATGGGAGTAATTGCTTACATGAGCTTCGATAAAAACAACCGATTAGGTCAGTGACGATGGTTTTTGAGCTTCTCTGTATGCCTCTTGTGCCTATGATTAAAGAGCCATGGGCATTGGCCAATGGTAATGGGTTAGATTAAACAATTTCTAGAGTGGTCCTAATTCTCACCTTTAAGTTACTACTAGTCTTTTATTTTTTTTCCCCTCCTATTGTTGTAGTATACGCTATAGAATGCTTGCTCGATCTACCCAAGTGACACATACATACAAGTCTAACAAGGAGGTCGACCTATCAGTGATTAGATCTATGTTAGTCCGTGATAGAGTGATATATAATGCTACCAATGAGTACAAGTAGGTTAATAAGATATTGTGCTCCTAGTCAGATTTGTGATGCATGAATCTACAAAGCCTGTTACTTGTTTTATCGAGGTGATGATTAAACCTGTCCAGGTGTGGCAGTGCTGTAGGAATCAGTGCTATCGAGCATACTGAGCTTCGGGAGCTCGGCACTGGCATGGGATCAACCGGCCTGGCTCGGCCATATGATCTACCGCACACTTACCTTCAGAGCTACTTGACCACGCAGGTCTTTCACTCTTTGATAGAGGATTAAAATTGAAATTCTCCTCGTCCGGAAACTATTTTTTTACAAACAAAAATAGTGGCAAGAGAGCAAAACAAGCAAACAGATCCAAAGAGGCTCCTGAAGGTAAATCCGGTATACGACGCAACACAATCATATCTGTTTCTTTAAAGGTAGAAACTAGAGAGAGATGAGAGGAAAGCCATGCTTTTTTATACGGTGGCTTTTCTTTTACTTTTTGTTCCTTGTCGTAATGGTGGGGGCCCACTCGAAAAAAATGGCGGGAACAACTACGCCAGTGGAAGACTAGACGTGGATCCATATGTCATATGTGCATGTACAGTGCACTGGTGTATAGTACTCTTTGCATGTTCACAAACGCACACTCACACGGTCACGCTCACGGCCCTGGGTATGCAGTTTATACACCATTTCAATTTATAACGCAGCTAACACGCGGCCACTTGCAAGTTAGCGCGACTGCACGACCAGTCCACCATCCCATCTCCTTGTCTTCTGCCCATCTGGCTGCCTCTAAATTCGCTGCCTTCGTCTTCGTCCCCGCGCTGAGGGCCAGTCACCGCTGCCGCCTCCCTGTGCCTGTCGGTGCGTCTTGCCAGCCGTTGCCACCACCAACCATCCTCTAAACCCGGAACTAGCGGTGTCACCACTGTTCACCACCACTCGCCCTCTCTTTACCTCGCTCTAATATGGGAAATTCTAAATCTCTAACTTTTTACTGGTGAGTTATTATCATCGGAGAAAACTGATATGCAAGTAAGGTTAGTAGAGCGCTACCATGTGAGGACACTCGGTGATTTACAAGTCAATGCTCCACATTCACACAACTGTCCAGGAAACCAGTTGCACACAAACATAATATCAAACCTGCTTCGAGCTTTTAAATATAATAAAATTCACACATACAATAAAAAGCAGAGCCTTAGGGCACTATACATCACAAGTAGGGCTTTAGGGTCATGTTTAACAAGTTTTATTGGCTTCGACCAACTTACATACTTAGGATACTTGAAAAGCTCTCACTACACCCACAAACAAGCCTAAGCGTAAGAGTGACCTAGAAATCAAAATCATCACTTCATCACCATTCTAGTCCTCGTGATATACTTCGACATAAAGGACCCTCATCCTAAAGATCTAGAGAACACTGTGCTTATCTAAACCCCTGTGGCTTGTTTTTTAAAACTGCCCCCCTCCCTCCGCGCAAATAAATTTGCAAAAAATGGCCCCCACCCCATCTCGAAAGGCGCAACAAGAGACACCTGTCCCCTGCCAAGCCCGTGAAGCGCGGGAGGAGGCCGACGCCGCACTACCGCGCTGGGGGACCACGTGAGGACAAACTCCCACACTCATCGCGCTGCCGCGGCACCGGTCTTCTCTAGCGCTCCCCGAGAGCGACAGAGAACAGGTTTTGTCTGTCGCACCTTCTGCGATAAGGGAAGAGGCTATTTTTGAAAATTCATTCATGGAGGGCCAATTTTGAAAAAAAAAAAAAGGCAGAGGGGACTGGATAAGCACAGTATTCAAGATCTGGATTCTTTGTTGAATTTTAAATATTTAACCGTGAGTACTTAAGTACTCAATAAGCCACATTATAATGCTGTTAACTATATGCGTATTGCCATCCAAAGGAAATGTCATGGTGTGAT
The DNA here is from genome assembly GCA_036346275.1 of Otatea glauca. NCBI lineage: Eukaryota > Viridiplantae > Streptophyta > Magnoliopsida > Poales > Poaceae > Otatea > Otatea glauca. The sequence goes on from CM070714.1 coordinate 33,100,638, forward strand.
CTATGACCTATTATTTATCTTCTTTATAGTTTTGCAAAGACAAATTTTTAGATTTATAAAGAGTAAATCATTTTATAAGGGTTATCACGGAGTGATAATGGCAACATGGTCACCACATCGACATTTTAAAATTTTAAGAACATTTACTTACGCCATGATATTTTGTATCACCCATCAACACATCTTCATTAATTGGAAGGATGTCGTATCGACATTTAAGTTATCCTTCGTAGAGTTTGCCCAGCGTTACCCATATGATACGACAATTAGATCAGGGTTGAGATATCAAGAACAAGATACTACTTTACTACACCATTCTCCACCCAATAGATGATTCGTCTAATTTAACACGTAGGGACCTATTGGCCAACGCAAGTTGAATCATCCGCTGCTAAATATGATCTACTGTTCTCAAGTTCGACCAGTAGCATAAAGGCAAAACTATGACCACTCTCGACAACACCCTAGATCTATCGGGTGACTATAACCACTAAGGTATGGTAGTAACAATCCCATGCCTGTGGAAACATCATACAGATAAAACAACACATATTCATATGGATGGGTGAGAAATATGTCATTAAATCTTAGCAAAAATTTTGTAGTTCTTATGTTGTTTGGGCAACAACAACCGCAACCTAGTTCACAAGGAACTCACCACTAGTATCTATTCCCCTCAATATTTACCATTTTCATAAAGTCACCATAAACAACTAGCATTTGCCTATACCATATGAAACAAGTGAGTCAGTACTCTAACTAGTAGACTTACCTGCACAACTGCGCGTCTAGATATTATGATACAATTGTCTTTGATATACAACTCTACTTCCAATTATTCAAATACAATTTTATTTGTTATATATGATTAATTTACACCGTTATAATTTGACCTCACCAAAATAAGTGGTGGAGATTCTTCTCTTTTTCTTTCGATTAATGTGAGAATTTCTAGAATTTAAGATTATTGTGAGATTTTCTTGCCCTTAAAATGAAGGAGGTGCATTGAATATCACTACTTATGTGTGTGTATTGCCTTTGATATACAAACAACTTCCAATGATTGAAATACAATTGTATTTGTTATATAACTCTATTTATATATGATCAATCTGCACCGTTATAATCTGGCCCTACCAAAATAAGTGGTGGAGATCCTTTTTTTGATATACCACTCTACTTCCAATGATTGAAACAAAAACGTATTTGTTATATATGATTAGTCTGCATCGTTATAATCTGGCCCTACCAAAATAAGTGGTGGAGATCCTTATCTTTTTCTTCTGATTAATGTGAGAATTTCTAGAATTTAGGATTATTGTGAGATTTTCTTGCCCTTAACACGAAAGAGGTGTCTTGAATATCACTTGTTGTTTTTATATATATAGATTATGACATAACTGATTCATTGTATTAATTTAATCATATTAAGATTGTCAAGGTGAATATGTCTCAAACATAACAAGGATAGCAACAATTCAAGTAGCCATCTACTACTGTACCATTCCAATCAGAGATTGTTTATCCTACATAACCATGCGTAAAGTATTTGTAGGATAGTAAGGTAAATGCGTAATACAGTAGTATACGCAATAAACATGTTCAAGGATGTGACTTGCCTTCTTGCTCAAAGTTGTCGAACACTCCAACTCTTTCAGCTCCTCTGCATCCTCTTCCGCCCATGCTAGTTCTACCTCGTATCCTAATGAATGCATCCAAGAAAACACTAAATAAACATCTGCATGCTATGTTTTTGAATGCGAAAATAATCTAAAATTGAACGCAAAAACAAAAATGCCGAAAGAATGAAGTGGTGCCGGGGTGATGAAAACTGTTGAGATAGCATCATTGGAACAAACAGAGATGCAACAATACTATTCAGAGGTTGTATTGCGCAGAACTGGTTTAAGACCAGTAAAAAATGGCAGAAAGGGAGAGACTCGGATGGACTTGGCCTAACCCGGTCTGGAATTGGAAGAACATGGCGACAACGATGAAGAAAAGAACGGACATCGGCGTGTTTGTATGGAACTTAGAAAAATATGGGTCCAATTTCGGTAAATTCAGAAAATTTTGAGAAGTATTTTGGTGCTGAAATTTTTTGAAATCTTGTGGAAAAAAACTTATGCTAAAATTTTAGGACGTGACGTACCATTAGCTCCAAAGACTTTCCCTTTAGTTAAGCCGTGAATTTATAACAAGATGGTTAGTAGTTAATAAAAACAGTCGATCGATTTCATCAACAACCATTTTAACTAATCTAGTGCTGATATTTCTAGTACTACCACAAAAACCGATCATCTATTCACTCAAACTGTATGGTCCATTTCTAATACGACATTGTTATCCTGACGCAATTATTCTTTTCTTTCGGAATAAGATGCACTATTTTACTATTTTCTTTTCTACTTCTTGAAGAGAGGAAAATTAATTTAAACGCCCGTTTGGAACGCAACAATTTCACAACAATTTCGCAGGATTTGTATATAAAACAATTTAATTCTTGCAGAATAAAAAAATACCGAAACAGGGTAAGTGTCGCCAGCCAAAAGCCAAAAAAAACTCATGAAAGCCGCAACTGTTCTATCTCATCGTCCAAGCCCTCGGGGCGCACACACACTGTTCACTAGCCAAGTTGTGTGAAGGATATACGTACATACTGCAGTGATCTCTTTTTTATATTATTAATTAAATATTGAAAAAAAGAAACTTTAGGAGAAGACGACATTGACACATAAACTTTTGGAGGATCGGAGCAGTACAAATGGAAAGCTTCAGTTAACCAACCCAACTGTTGTACTTGTGCGACGTCCGTCCCATGTCTCCCATGGCCATCATATCATGGACGCGATCTGCCTTAATTGCCCGCTTTGATAGCATAATTAACAAATGGAGTAGTATTATATGTGTGAGTAGTCATGTACTACTACTACTAATCCCTGCGAATAATTCAGCCAACCGTTCGTTCAAATTACGCATGCGCGAGACAAAATTAAGCATGTGTATACATTTGGAGGGCCCCCGCTCCTCTCCGCCTTTTTTGTGTTTTCGATCGTAACCAAGCTACTATTATGATGCAAAAGAAGAAGAAAATCATGTTGGAGCATGTGCTTGAATTGGGAATTTTTTGCTTTTTTAGCCCTTTGTCATTATTTTTCATAAAAATACCCTCCATACGAGGAGAATTTCAATTTTGACCCCTGTCGGAGTGTGGAAGACACAACAAGTGACGCGTGTCATGCGGTTGAGTAGCTCCGAAGGTAACGAACTACACAGCAAGTCACCCTACCGTGTAGGCGGTTAGGCCCACGTCGCTGCTGAGCTTCTGGAGCTCGAAAGGAGCTACTGAACTCGGTATGCCACACTGCCTTGCCACGTCAGCCTACCTCCTCCTATATTCTCACGCTTCCTTTTGTGCTCGCCCGACCTACCGCAGCGTTGCCCACTTTCCGAGCTCCCTGGCAAAGTAGGTACGCCTTCCGAGCCCACCAAGTAGGACATTTTAACAATTTCGAACAAAATATGTCCATATTTATAAAAATAAAATTTTAGTGGCTAGAAAATGTATCACTTCTTGAATTGGTGGGTTGGATGTATAATTTGTGGCCTTGAATGCTCTGATAAGACGACACTTGGTCGCTGCTGTGATGTCTCCAGTCACGCATGGTCGTGGACTCATGGATGGATATGAAATGGGTTGGGTTTTCTATGCTTTTTTTTAAAAAAAATTATATAAATATTAAAGCATGAATAAATGGTAGATATTGATTACTTAACTTTTTGTTTACTTTAAAATTTGTGTTGAGAGGAAAAGCATAGAAGCAATGCTCTTATTTGATAGCGTTCACAAATTGAGAGTTTATACGAATCTTTTCATGTATATGCTTTCCGTGCTAGTATTTGATGTTAAATGTATTCATGTACTATAAGATTAAGAAAAATGTGGCGTGTTTATAAGAGTAATTGTCATTAGTTGCACAACTTTTCCTTATTGAGAACATGCTATGTATGGCGTTGTTGTGACTTGTAAGTCACTCGCAACTCGCAAGTAGCAATGCGTGATCCTTCCTTAAAAACCATTAGCACACTTCTCTCTGACAACCATTAGCACATTTCTCTCTGACCCAGTGTTCTTAAAAAGGAGAAAAAAAATTGTCATGAGGCTTATGTCATGTGACTTGTAAGTCACTTGAGGCTTATGTCATGTCATGCACGAAAACTTCCAAAAATACATTTTTTTTTGTCTGAAAAAACACTTATCTGACCCGAATGCACCAATGAATAATAGAGATTTCTTTAGCGATTACACAGCTGGGGATCAAACTACCCTTATTAAGCCTTATCAATCTCATTACTTGCAAGCAACTCACATCGAGAACAATGTTAGCCACTCCATTCCTGTTCTGAAACCCTGGACAAGTGTACAACAAGGATCTTCTTCCCTACTTTCAGGTTTGAACCTCCAGCCGCTAATTAGATCAAGGGATTCTTTGTTCTGTCTTTCCCCACAAAGCCCTGGTTTATGGAAAAAGAGGTGAGAGCACAAGTGCCTATCTTGCATTGGACATGTATTTAAGGCAAGATTAGTGAAAGCAGGTGAGAGGATTAGATGCATACATATTGTTTGCATAGGGTTGGTTGCTTGTTTGTCACTTTGCATTCCTCTCTGATTGGAAGGATTAAGTGGTTGGGATCATTAATTGATTGTGTGATTATTACCGATAATATAGGTTGCGGACAAGCGGATTTGACCATAGGGAACAATGAGAAATTTTACTTAGTTCTTGATTTATTAAAAGTATTTCTATTATATACCGTAGAAAGAAGTACAAATAAATACTTTTTAATCTGATCTATTGGATCAAAAATAAATAGTCTATATTGAATTTACTGTAAGAGAAAAGAGTATACAAACAAGAGCGCTGCTGCCCGTACTATTTTTTATAGCCTTACGACAAGTCTCTCATCAAGCAAGTCCTCTGTCCTCGTGCTACCTGCCTTCCTTTGGCCTTATTTGAGATAGTTTATGATTGTGTAGATTATGAATTCTCTAAGAATCGAGTGGATGATAGCTTCTAATTTTGTATACAAATCTGTTTCTGATTGTGAGAAAAAGTTTCTTAATAATCAAGAATCTAAATTCTTAGATAATCAAAAACGGTTATCTATCTGATTCTTAGATAATATAGAATTTGTTGTCCCGAATAGGACCTTCGTATCCCTGCCGCCGCAGCGGCGTAGCGCAGCCAGCAAGCAGACGAACTTCGCCGACCGCGCAGCTCCGACGGCAATATATAGCAGCGGCGCGGGCCAAGGACGACATCTGGCACCGACACAACTAAAGGAGCTCCGGCGGCGTCGTGGCTAAGGAGGAGCTTCGCCGTGTGGTTCCAACGGCAGACTCCAGCGGCGGCGCAGCTCGAGGAGCTCCGATATGGTGGTGTAGCAGCGACGTTCTTCAGGTTATCGATTTTGAAGCCCTTAATCGCGATTGGAAGCGGTAGTCGTGTTTAAAATGGAGGAGTGGGCATCCCGTTAGATATTTTTTAACAAATTCCTGTTCGCGATGGGGAGAAAAGAAAGAGAGATAGAGCCGCGCTTAAGGCTGAAGGAAGACCGGGAGCTATTTGATTTATAGCTAAATTTTATTACACTTTATTAGTTGCTACATATAAAGTTTGATCAAGTTATGTGAAGTTCATAACCACACTTATAGCAAGATTCTTTCTTATCATCTAGATCCTATGTGTAATTGATTAAAAAAATGTGGCAAAATTTATTTTCCTAGTCAGTGTCTTCAATTTTGATTACCTAACTTTCGACAAGTTTAGCAAAAACTATGACAAGACATACCAACCTTAGTATATGAATCGAACACACTTTGTGTGTGAGGTCACAACGAGGGCAGAGAGCATGTACAAGTGTAGTAGCAAAAATTGTGTGGTAATAAACGAATCTAATTTCTCATATGTGTAGGCTCTTAAAAGAATTTTCATTTGTGTATGATCTGACCATTCGATTTTTTATTGGACAAGATGCACATTCGCAATTATCCTTAATAGTGGCAGAGGATCCATGCCCCGCCCGAATGGTTGCTGTGTCATGCTATGAGATTTGTCATCATCGTGCTCATCAACACAGATACTCAGTTTAATTCCTCCAATCATACACGATTCTTGTTTTCTTTCTTCATTATTTGTAATAATTGTGCAAATCAAACATGGCCCGGTTGCAATAAACAATTTATGTACAATTAATTCATGGATATTGGTTGCTGAAAGTATTTGACCAGGATAATGTGTGTATAGCGGCACTATATTTAGCTGCCACATATTTGCTTCAACAATTGCGAATCTACATTTTATTTCCTCGTGTGATCAGTTGATTTAGGAATTATAATATCATGCAAAAATAGGCCTTAAGTACTGTTGCCTTGTTTGAAGAAATTTTAACATCAACCACCTGAGGCTTCATTTGGAATGATTGAGTTGTTTCCTATGAATTTCTTGCAAAATTCTCATGGAATTTCTGCTTTTCTGAACTGGCATGGTTAGCTCAAACCATGACATTACCGTTCACCGACTTTAGTATGAACGTTCGTAATATCCATATATGTATCAGATTCATCAGTGTTATTGTACTGGACGTCACATGCATATATGTATGGATCGATCGCTGATACGTATACTTCCAACTACGGCAACGCGTGCAAATATCTTAATGCCCGGTTGGCTTGGATTAATCCGCACGAAATGCTAAACTTGCAGGCAAGTCAGAATCTGATCGAGTAGTACTTTTTAAGCCACGGATCGATGAACAAAACAATACAAAACTTGCACTCCTTTTGTTCCTCTTTTCCAACCTGATCCATCTCCAGGTTGACAGAGTTGTTGACAGAGCTGGTTTACCCTGCTTAAGACGCTTCCGTATAATCCGAGCGCAACGGCAGGAGCTAGCTAGGTCATGCCAAAAGCATTTCACTTTCACGCAAATACCGCTTGTTCATAGCGAAATTAAAAAAAAAAACGTTTCTTCTTCTTCTTCTTCTTGCTCTACCTGCAGAGTACCACCAGAGTCTACTGTAATTTATGCAGGAAACTAAAATGTTTGGTTAATGCGTATATACATATATCTTTGTCCCAACAATTTACGTGGATGCTAAACCAGTTAGGTCCTGTTTGGAGCACAGTAATTTTGTTAAAATTTTACAGAAAACAGTAATTTCTACACAAATCAGAGAAAATTTCCGCGTTCCCTGACCTTAGAGTTCATGTCATTAATCATTATCATCTCCCTTAACTCGATCCTACCTCCACCCTGTAAAGTCAACCTAGCACCTAAAAAAAAGCCAAAACACACTTACTTTCTACTTTTTAAATGCTTGTGCAGCTCGTATCTATTGAAAAAAAAATATTGCATATGTTGCACGCTCACTTGGTTGAGTCTGAATATCATAGTAGCAATGAAAGTACCATGTGAATAGCTAACTACATCCAACACATTACCTCACAAGTCACGGGTGAGTACTTCGAGTATAGTATTTTTTTAAATGAGAAGGAATTTTCAAGCGATTGACGACTCAGGGGGAAACACGCTTTTCTTGCCCTTTATTCGCTCCCCTTCTTGCCCCAACTAACTTGATCCTAACATTGTAAACAAGCTGGAAGAACGTTGTTAATTTATTTATCTCTGCTGACCTGATGATGCATGTGCTCGGAAATGTAAAGGAAAATTACATGTCATGGTCATTACATTCTCAATTAATCAAAGGTTTCTTTTTTTTTCTATATGTACCTTTTTTTGCAACTGTTAATCCATATCTGTTGGTCCAGCTAGGTAGGATGGGATGAGAATAAATAATGCGATGGATAGGGAATTAGGGATAATCCTAAGAAATCCGTGCAAGTGACTGTGTGTGTGACACCAGCAACAAAGCTGTGGATAGCAGCATCTTTGATCTTTGTTCTGATAGGTTCATGTGGGGGCCAGCCCATGGCCATGGCCATGCACAGTGAAGGACAAAAGGAGAGAGATAAAGATGCAGATATAGATGGATATATAATACTTTCAGGACGCACACAGAGAGAAGATGTGGTGTCAGATTCCTTTTTCGACAGTACGTCAGAGAGAGAGAAAACTTGAGGCTGCCCCATGGCGGAGGCAAGGAAATTACTATGCAACCTGACACAGCTAGACTGCAACTGCTAGCCCAGATTCCTGTACTGGTTTTCATCCATGTTTTTATATATTTTGTACTAGAAGACTAGTAGTACTCATTTTCGTTGCAGCTAGTAGCAGGGCTTGAATCGCAGCACTGTTGATGCTTGCTGTCTAGCCATCTCTGACCAGGGTTCACAAAACCGACGAAAACCGCGATTTTCGAACGTATCGCTGAGGTTCGAAATAAAAAATCGTTCGGTAAACCAGTCCATTCAAAAAAAATTAAAAAAATTTAAAAATTTTGAAAAAATTTATGCCTTCGGTTTTTCGCCAAAAACCGTGGTTTTTCGCCAAAAACTGCGGTTTTCGTCAAAAAACCGTTTTGTGACGAACATCTAGTTGGCAGCGGTTTTTCGCAAAAACCGAGCGGTTTTTCTATTTTTTTTAATTTTTCAGAAAAATTTGATTTATTAAACCATCGGTTTTTGACGGTTTTTGGGCGGTTTTCCGAGCGGTTTTTGCGGTTTTCGTACCGCGGATTTTGACGCGAATTTCGAATTTCGGTTTTGTGAACCCTGCCCCTGACCCAACATGACATGATATGCTCACCGCAGCATCTCAAGTTCATGTACTGTAAGAAGAGTGCTTCAATGCTACGGTTAACCATTTCATTTTCGAAATAAATTTCGAGAATTGCTCGGCATCGGTTTTTCGCGAAAACCGATCAAAATTCGGTAAAAACCGATCGGTTTGCGAAAGTCAAACAGGTGGTCAAACCGATTCAAAAAATGAAAACCGGTTGAAAAGCTCGAAAATCGGTCGGTTTTTGTCGAAAACCGGTCGATTTAAACCGACGACACGAGGAAAAATGGTGAAAATGAAAGGAAAAATGCAAAAAAATGCAATTTTTTTTTCAAAAAATTACAAAAAATCCCAATTAATCTATAAAACACCTCAGAGAAATTTAAATAATTTTTGAAATCATTTGTTACTTCTAAAAAATCCAAAACAACAATTAAGGAAAACATACAAAGATATTGTCAGATTTTTATAAATATTTAAAAGATTTTTTATATTGTGAAAAATTAATGTAACCATAAATAGTTCCAAAGTATTATGAAATAAAATTTTCAAAAATATTAGACTTCATTTAGTACCTATATAAAATAAAAAACAGAAGAGCATATACAATGATAATATCACTTTCGAATTTTTAAAAATACACATATCGATCATCTTCGAAAATTTTACATAATCATTTTAAATAAGTTATAACATCACAATTTTTTTAATAAATATTAGACTTCATTTTGTGCCCCTAGAAAATAAAAACTAAAGAGCATATATTGTGACAAGATCATTTGTCGAATTTTTAAAATGTACATATCTGATAATAATCTGAAAATTTATAGAATCATTAGGATGGCCTCAGGACCGCACAAAAAAAATTTCAAATTTTTTGACACTTTTTGCGAAATTTCTTCAAATTTTTTTAATTTACTATTCATCTGAACGGTTTTCCGAACGGTTTTACTTGCCGAACCGGCTCGGCACGGTCCGTTTTCGCGAAAATCGACCGGTTTTCGTCGGCATCTTGAACCCTGTTCAATGCTTTCCCTCCTAATATAAATTGCACAAATCTTCAAGTAAGCGAAGGGGTAAGTAATCTCCATCTACCCTTCGTTCATGCTTTAATATTTGTGTAACTGTAAAAAAAGAAAAGTATTGAAGCACCTCTCGTACTGGAATTGTAATAATTTCATTTTTAGAGGAAAAGGTTTCATGCTTTTTGAATCAAAACAGGAGGAACTGTAGGAAACATGGAAAGGAATTAATTTATTGTGTGTTTCTTTTGCTGATCCAACATTCAGAAAATGCTGTTGATTGATGGCTACTGTTGTGAGATGTGGTGTAATTGAACTGATGTGATAGTGGCCATACATGAATTGGTTGTTGGTTTACATCAGGGAAGATGGAGGAGCAGCTTGGCTGGCCTACTTCTCGTGTGAATTTGTGTAGACTCAGAGAAAAATTCAGCCTGGGCAGAGCCATATATTGAAAAGCAACATATCACCTATGCTCGAGCTTGGCCCGATTTGTTAGCAACAAAAAAGTACTCAACCCTGTAAAACCATGAACCCATGTACTCGGATTAATTATGCAAGCAATAAGTTTCACCATACTTATTTCAAAACGTCACTCTTTTATGATTAGAAGGAATAGTTTAGTCTGAGACGGTGAAGCAAATACAAATGCATGTACCCTAAAATATACATCTATTAGAAATTTGTTAGAAATGAGAATCTATATATGCGTTTGTAGGAATGTATATTTCATTTGCATGACTAAATAGCGACGGTCGAGCAAATGGGACTTCGATAAGCCAGTTGTTTCATCTGTAAGCTTCTTGTGAAAGCACCAAGCTTTAACTGATCTACGACCAAATGACGGTCTTCAGCACCTATAAAAATGTCTCAATCTTGTTAGCTAACCGGATGATGACATGCCTTTATTCCTAGCAACTAACTACTCACTTCTTCTAGAGCAATGCAATGATGAACAGTGTTTTATTAACTACTAACATGCATGCCTCCTTTCACCGAGAAAAAAAAAGAGAGTGAGGAAATCCTCTTGTTGCGGGGATACAATGTTGCATGTGCACATATTGGTATAAATAGTAAAGATTAGCTTGATACTCATGCAAGTATTAATTTAGAAAATTAAGATTTAGTATCAAGCCCTTATGTGTTAGGGAGCTTGCTACCAAATTTGTAGGCCCATCTCCTGGTGTGTTTGTTTCTAAGATCCTGTAGTAACAACGTTTAGCATGAAACCATTAGATGGTACTAGTTTCTGAAATCTCACTCTCTCCTTTGGTGCAAATATGCCGCTTCCGAATCATGAACGTGCCTCGATTGGTGTGCCCAGCTTGAGGTCCATAATTTTTACTCGTACCGGAGTAGACGGTTTAGCATGTACAAAACTGAGTATGGTGTACACTGTCATCGTCGTTCGTCCAATAACGTAGATGTACAGAGTTGCGTACGCTGTACACCATATCCTATGTATGGAAGTTCAGCTCTCTCGCATTTTTTTTCTTTTGCAAATTTAACCTCACCGTGAACCTTAGCCAATTACCGAGCATTACAAACGCGACAGCTGCTCGGCAACATGTGTCACAGTGGAGTGTCCTGTCACGCTGTCCTAACTCAGCAACACCTTCTAGCTCTTGCCCACGATCGACCGTCTACTTTTACTGTTGCGGTACACGAATGCTGTAGGTGAGTGCTCGTGTGATCGAGGTCTATTTTTATAAATCTAAGTGTTTCTGTGATCAGAGGGTCTATTTTTACAAATCTATTCGTACGGAATTAGGTTAAAAAAAAGAGAGAAAAGACTTTTTACATATCAGCTGTTTGTAAGACTATGTCACATAAGATTTTAGATAACGTAGAGGAGAGAGAAGAAGTAGAGAGAAAGCTGTTGTCTACTATTTAATATACGGTCTTATAAACAGTTTTACATTTTGTGTACTATTGTATAGACAATCTATTAATTAAATGAGAGATCATTACAGACAACTATTGATCATGATCAGTCTCTCTATTCGTTGGCTTTCTTCCTCCCTAGTCTCTGTCCATCTCTTTCACTTGGCCCAGTCCTAAAGAAATGGCTCGTTTTATCAATTCGCTCAAGCTAGATCTATTATATAGATTATTTGTAGTGCTGTTTATAAATAATATAAAAATATATTATAGACAACCATCGTCTATATCACTATACATATCTTAACGTGGGTATTTAGCCTGGACTTTAGACTAGAGAGGTTACGAGTAGGGATGAAAACGGATCGGATAGTTTCCGACCGATCCGGATATTTTCGGATACGGATTCTGTCGGATCGGATATTTGTCGGATAGTATCGGATCGGATACGGATACGGATTTTTTTTGTCGGATACGGATACGGATTCGGTAGCTCATTATCCGTCGGATACGGATACGGATTCGGATAATCCGGATATTGATGGATCGGATATCCGGATATATATATGGGCTGGGCCAAAACTACTCTTCTGGCCCAGAAATATTTCTTAATTTCAGAATTGTTTTCTAATTTAATTAATCCATAAAGTAAGTTTTAATTATTAAAATTAGCAAACCAACTCCAAAAATTACAATTTTTTTTTGATAAAGTTCCAGAAATAATCTAACATTTTAAAAATTATTTTCAAGATTTTATCAGATTTTAAATTTTCTCAAAAATTCAAATATTCCTATTCTTAATAGGAAAATATTTAAATAAGTAGCTAAAAATAATAAAAACTCATAAATACATAATTTATTATTTTTAACATAATTCAACAAAGAATATAAATCTTGGATCATTACATATAAGTGTTATATACTTTTTCTAGAGACGTGATATTTAAGTATTATCAAACTTTTAGTGTGTTATGTGTTTGCATCCATTTGTATCTTTGAGTAAAGATTAACTTCATTTTTGTGTTTTGATCTACGTGTATAATGAACTAATTGTATGTGTGTGATAAACTAAGTCTTATATAATTTTATTTGCGACATGGTATCTACTTATTGTCTAAGTGAATGAAAATGCTTATATTTGTTCAATTTTCAATAACATTTTCATCAAATCAACTAGTTATGTGTTTTCGTTGACTTTTTATATACAATCTAAGGGGTTATCATGTTCCGATAAAATATTCGAAACCGTATCCGATTCGATTCGTATTCGATCCGTATCTGTATTCGATATTATTCGTATTCGTATTTGTATCCGGACTATCCGTATCCGCATCCGTATCCGAGAAAAAATATGAAAACAAATATGGTAGAGCTATTATCCGTCCGTATCTGATCCGTTTTCACCCTAGTTACGAGTAAGTAAGTTAGAAATGCGACGCTCGCAACGCATCACGGTATTTAAAGCGAGGCGGGTATAGGTTGCGGTGACCCAAGGATTTACCGCGGCCGTTCCATTCGACCTCCGAATCTCCCTCCCCACCGGAAACCCCATCCTTTTTCGCACGCGCGCGTCGCGTACCCGCCTCCCCACTGGCGGGATCCCTTCTGGCCGCGGGAGACTGCGCTGCGGGGCTCGGACAGAGAAGGCCACTAGGGATCTGACACGTGTACTGCAAAGTGACGGGCCCACCGGCATCGGGGAGCGCGTGTACAAGGATGGTGGGGGTTATCCTCGGAGAGCGGCGGGCCCCACTGGACGGGAGAGTCGTCCTGCTCACGGCTGGGGTAAGTCAAGTGGATGGTGGTTTTGCCCCACGGTGATTCGAACACTGGGGCGCGGTAAATAGTAGGGCCAGGATTCTCTGCGGAGGTGGGCTCCTTCTCATATGGATATTTGTTTCTTGTGTTTGTATTGCTCAGCTTGCAATTGCATTGGTAAATTGGAGTGATTTTCTTTTTTCACGTCTCCAGTTAAATTTGGCTAGCTGCAGCAGCTGGCCGGCAGGTAATTGACTAATGACCATTTGAGGGGGAAATCCAGGAATGGTCGCAGGATATATGCCTTTTATTTTCTCTTCATTATATTTTTTACTAGTAGGAAACTTGTCACAGCCATCATGTTGTTTTCTCTATCGATTTTCTGCACGAATATACAATTGTACCGCCACAAAAAGTTTGGAAACAAAAGGAAATTATGCGATGACTATGGTACATATGAACTCCGTGTGACGTATGCGTTTCACTTACATTTTTCTCATCGTCTAATCACCCTACAAATGGGAGGGAGGGAGAATGGGAAAAATTATTAGCGAGGAAAAAAATACCTTTAGTAGTATGCTCTAAATAAAATGTTAGTTGTGTTTTTTATATGCACCTATATGTTTAGTACATACTAAATGTCTCACAGGTATATGATAAATTCACCGATTTAGGAACATATACTACCTCCATTATATCCCGGAGCTTTCCCGGCCTCCCGTGCGTTTGAGCCGGGAGGGTGCCGGCTCGGCTTGCAGCTCGAGCCGAGCCGGGAATTTTTTTTTGCGTTTAGGTCATTTTTCGTGAAAAAATTACAGATAGGTCCTTTATAGAAAAGGAAAAACAATATTGCGTTTATGTCCTTTATACATTTTAAGCGTCGCGCTGAGGTCCTTTTTCGAAAAATCAAACTTACGTTTATGTCCTTTTTCGGAAAGAAAAAATATGGTTAGGTCTTTTTTATGGAAAAAATATATATACTACGTTTCGGTCTTTTTCCGGTTTTCTTAGTGTTCCGTTTAGGTCTTTTTCGCCAAATAAATACGAAAAAAACGCGATTACGTTTGTATCCTTTTAACCAGTTCGCGTGTTTCCTCGATTTTCTCGTGTGTGAAACGGCAATCGTAAGTTTTTTTTATTTTCTCGTGTAGTGAGTGACGGTCGTGATGTGACACGCCGCGATCAGTTATCTAGTATAAGTCATTACTCTTACTAATTTTTGTGCTAGGACGTCAAATTTCTATTTTGATCTATATCTCCGGCGCAAGCAACTCAAGCCCGATGGATGGATGGCTTGTCCTAGCCAACTCACCCTACACTACAGTCATCGCCTCCCCTCAACTCCCACCACCCAAATTTAACGCCACCTCCCACCCGAGCCACTCCCTCTCGCTGATAACCGGGTCCGTCCACCTCTCTGTCTCACTGACAGGTGAGACGCTTTCCGCCTGGGCAAATCTGTCAGTGAGAGAGGCAAGCATAGGCGCGGGCCGCGCCTGGTGTCGCGGTCCCGTGCTCCGCGCTTGCGGTCACCGCGGGTGGGCTATAAAACGGGCGCCCGGCCTTGGCCCCCATTTGGTTAGGTAGTTGCTGGCCCCCTGCGCCTTCGCCTCTGCTTCGTCTCACCACCCACACCACCACCTCGCCGGAGCCCGGTTCCGGCGAGCCCTCTCGGAGGCGAAGCGGGAGGAGGCGGGAATGGGGGGCAGTGGCTGGACGGGGACCGTCATCGCTGCTGCTGCGTCACTCTAGGGTTAGGTCGGTGTTGTAGCTTTCAACATTTTATTTTTCCTCCCCCTTCTCGCCGCGTGAGGGGGTTCTCCTCCCCGCCGTCGCATTGGGCTGCGGGGGCTTGGTTTGGGCTGCGTGATCCCGCCGTCTTCGAGCTCGGGGAGGGGCGGTCGCGGGGCATGGGGTCATCTGTTCCGCCTGGCGCTGAAGCTTGCGAATTCCTGGGTAGTTTTTGGCTCTGAAGAGGAGGAGGTGGCCGCAGGCGCCGATCTGGTGAGGCTTTGCTCGTTCTGTGCTATTTTTGTGTTTTGTTTCGTTCTGGGGATGCTTGAATTGTGGGGAATTCGGTTGCTTGTTGTGATCTGAGCTTATTTTGGGGGAATTTGTCTTGGGCTGTGCGGAATTTTTGTTTCATTTTGGTTGTTTCTTTGATCACAAGATACTTGCGTGTTTGGAGCTTGTGGAGCCCGAGGCGTAGTAAATTTCTCATGTTCTGCGCTGTAAACATTTTGCGCAGAAGTTTGTTGGATTCCCCCTTTGAGTTGTCAAATCTGGCTATTCTGATTCGAAAGTTTTGACCTTGGGAGTTTGCAAGCACTAAATTCCACACTTTTCTGCTGCTGCCTCTTGTCTGGATTGTTGTGTAGCCCGAATTTCTATGCACGGAATTGCCCTGATTGATCCACAAAGATGCATGAGTTGAGCAAAATTACACCAATTTTACTTTGATCCGATCGAATTGAGCTACCAGTGGTGTTGACAGGTCTTGTGTCTGACACATTCTACGGTTGGGTGCCTCCAGGATGCCATCTCAGGTCATGGATCAAAGGCACCACCTGTCCCAGTACAGCCATCCCACCGTGGCCACGTCTTCCTTCACTGAGGAGCTTCGCCTCCCTACAGAGGTAATTCTCGACAATTGCGGAATTATTGCTCCATTTCTTGCTTCTTGTAGTTTTTCTTTCTATTTTCGTTTTGCTTATGCTATGGCTAATGATGAACTGTTTGAGTTCTTCAGGTTGGACAAATATTACTTTCTGTGTCTTTCTTGATGACCAGATTATGGTTCATGGTTATGGCCTGTACTTATTGTTCTTGTCGTGCTCATCTATCTTTGCAGAGGCAAGTTGGATTTTGGAAGCCGGAGTCCTTGCCTCATCACCTGGGTGAGTGCTGAGTTGATTTAATTCACATCGAATTAGTTTTCTGTTCTTCATTTCTGTATAAGGATGCCTGTAGCCGTAAGATTTTCACGTTGTTGGGGGCGTGTAAGGAGTCACATTTTTTATGCGTGACAAGCAAAACCTATGGACTGGAAGGTTCCTGGTAGTTTTAAGTAGCTTTTTTCTATATTTAGTTCCAGCAGTTTGATTTGTAAGCACATGGGTTTGCAAAGGAGTCTCAACAAAAATGTAACTTGTGGATTATCCTCGAATACGTGATTGATTGCTGCAAGTTTTTTCCCTTTCGATTACTCTTTTCTTTTTCTTGGTGCTTGTGTACTATTTAGTCTTCATCATCATGATCGTTGATGCATTTTGTGGTGTTCATTATCATGATGGCTTCTCAAAACTGTATGGGTTCCCATTGTTATCAGGAAGCAAGTCAGTCGCGTCTTCACCACATGAAAAGCCTCAACCTATTGGCACAAAGACTGTGGGTCGACTAGAGCTTCTACAGCCATATAAGCTGAGGGACCAGAAAACTGCAATTAGCCTTGACCACAAGCTATTCGGTCAAGAGAGGCATGCTAACTTCCCACCATCTCCTTGGAGGCATGATCAAATCCCTAGCTGCCAATCTGATTCATCTTTAAAGGCGGCAGCATTATTTCCTGATGGGAGGATGACTTATCCAAATGGGGCCTACAACGAGAATGGGCTTTTCTCGAGCTCCCTATCGGACATTTTTGACAAGAAATGTGAGCCTTTTTTTCTTTATCATTTGCATTTACTTGATCAGAATGCTTGATTCTACTGAGCAATGAACCTCGACCTTAAGAAATATCCACTCCATTTATAGTAAATTGCTGAATTGTGCCATCTCATGGCATATCTATCTTCAATGATATCACTTCCTGACATGCTATGTTTAATGATTGTTCTCTTGAATGAAGAGAAAGGAATAAAAGTACAAGAACATATGCGAATATGAAAGGCTAGAAAAAATGAATTGACTTTCCCTTCTTGTTTTCGTAAGAATCTTGCTTCCTTTATCCCCTATTCCTTTCCAGTGGCAAAAAGAATCAACTCACTTTAGTTTGATATTGTAGTCTGTTATTCCTGCGCGTTCTTGTGCAACTGTGCAAGAATGAAACAGTCAACACTCCTTTGCAACTATGCAAGAATATAAAAAACATCATTCTACTGCAATATGTTATTTCTATTTGTTGCTCATTATCTGGTTTAATTTGTAACTGTGCAGTGAGATTGACATCCAAGAATGTTCCTGTCGGTCAGCCAGTTGAAAAGGTTGATCTAAACCATGTCGATGATGAGCCTTTCAAGTTGACTGAGGAGATCGAGGCCCAAATAATTGGTGACCTGCTTCCTGATGATGATGACCTGTTGTCAGGTGTTCTTGATGAAGTTGGGTACACAGCCCATGCTAACAACAGGGATGATGTTGATGATGATATATTCTACAGTCTAGGCGGGATGGAACTGGAAACTGATGAAAATAAAAAGATGCAAGAACTTAACGATGGAGCTAACGATGGACTTTGGTTGTTAAATGGCGCATTGAATGGTGAACACCCATATGGGGAACATCCTTCCAGAACCCTTTTTGTTCGGAACATTAATAGCAATGTTGAGGACTCTGAATTGAAGCTCCTATTTGAGGTATGCTACTTTTTCCATCTTCCTGCTCAACTCATTATTCTGCTACAGTAGTTTTGATTTCTCAAAGCCGTTTATTCTTTCCTGGCAGCATTATGGAGACATCCGCACCCTTTACACTGCCTGTAAACATCGTGGTTTTGTGATGATATCTTACTATGATATAAGGTCAGCACGAAATGCCATGAGGGCACTTCAAAACAAGCCGCTTAGACGTAGGAAACTTGACATACATTACTCCATTCCAAAGGTAACCGTCACTTGATCAGTTGTAATTCAACCCAAAATGCTTTCTCTTTGTTTCACTGGCTTGATTTTAGGCTATCATGATTTTAGCCTTAATACCTAGAATGTTAATAAATATGGTGCTAGCAATTTTCTGTTTTTTTCACTCAGGCTCTCTAAAACTACAGGGTTGATCATGCATATTTGCCAAAGTTGAGCACAAAATTGACATTCTAATTGCCACTTTTTCCATAGGACAATCCTTCGGAGAAGGATATTAACCAAGGAACTCTTGTAGTGTTCAATGTTGACCCATCTGTAACAAATGATGATCTCCATCAGATATTTGGTGACTATGGTGAAATCAAGGAGGTTTGATCTTAACTTTAACTAACTCTATTATAACTAGAGCTATAACACATGTAAATATTTTAATTGCAGATTCAGGACACTCCACAAAAGGGTCATCACAAAATAATAGAATTTTATGATATCAGAGCAGCCGAAGCTGCACTGCATGCTTTAAACATGAAAGGTGTTGCAGGCAAGAAAATCAAATTGGATACCAGCCATCTTGGTGGTTCTAAGCGGTATGTCACTTGACCTGTCATACATGATGATCCTTTTACTATTTTATTGTCAATATTTTCTTCATTTCTTTTAAGATATATATTTGCCATATTCAATCATTGATCATATTTTGAGTGAACCTTTCATTTTTTTAAGCCCAATGGTTCGGTAATCGCTGGTAGCATGTTAGGCATCATCAACCAATCACATCAATTTTTATCTGGATGATGGTTCCTCCTAGGAATGTATGAATGTTATAAGCCAAGTGTTTTTTTTCCCATTAATTTTCTTCAGTTGGAAAATCTCTTCCTGGAGGTCTCTAAACATCTCCTTGGTGTTTCAAGTGCATAGATAAATAATTATTTTAAGATTTTTTTCTGTGTGGTGAGCTTTTATGAGCAAATTAGAACATTTTTTTTATATTCCTTTGTGTTTAAATTCCTAGTTCATGTTTTATGTCCACATTGAATTCAATAGATTGAATAATATGAAATATGTAATGGTCAGTGGCGAACTAGAAAATTTTCGTTGGGGGTGATTTCGTAAGGTCATAAATCCAACAAATATATTTGAAATTTACTAAAAGTACAGTACAAATATTCCTAAGGTATTAAAAAACCCAAACCACTAAAATTGGAACCGATTCAATCAACAAATTTGGTCCATTGAAGAGGTGATCTTGTAGCACTACCGAATAGCTTTTCTTTTTGATGCAATGATACCTCTTATCCTGTTTCTTTCCCATGTCTCAACCTTTAACCATGGGAAATGAATATTTTAATTGTAGCCACTGCTTTGACAAGATTTTAATGTTTTTTACAACAGCTTGATGCAGCATATGTCTTCAGAGTTGGGACAGGAAGAGTTTAGTGTATGCAAACTGGGGAGTTCAAGCACAAGTAGCCCATCGATGGCTTCATTTGGTATGCTATTTGTTTTTTTTTCATCTCATTGTATGTTTTTTCTAATAGTTGCTTTTCCTGACCTTGATGGGCATTCTGCAAGGTTCTACTAATTTGGCAACAATCACTTCTACTGGCCTTGAAAATGAGAGTATCCATGGTATGCATTCTGGACTTCAGACATCGATGAGCTCATTCAGAGAGGCATCTTTTCTGGATCTGTCCTCTACCATACCACAAAGTTTATCCTCTCCCATTGGAATTGCATCTGCTGCAACTCATAGTAGTCAAGCTACCCTTGGTGACCTCAGCCACTCACTTGGTCGAATGAACGGACATATGAATTACAGCTTTCAAGGCATGGGTGCTCTCCATCCTCATTCTCTGCCTGATGTCCACAATGGAATAACTAATGGTGCCCCTTACAACGTAAACACCATGGCACCAGTTGGCGTTAATAACAACTCGAGATCAGCTGAAGTGTTGGACAGTAGACAGCTCCATAAAGTGGGTTCTGGTAACCTCAATGGACCTCCATTTGATCGTGCTGACGGAGGTAAATTTGGGTATCCTAATCTGCCTTTTTTTGTTGATGCTTCTCTTGTCTATTCCACCCCATCTCCCTCTTTCAATTCCATCCTATAAGGGCATATGATGTAATAAAAATGTTAATAAAGCTGTTAGGTTTATCAGGATCATGAAAGCAATTTCAAGTACAAAGTATTCTGAGTCCAGATAAAGTATTATCTGTTATTTAATTATTCTTTGCTTTGGCGTTATTTCACTTACAGCTCTTGGGTTCTCAAGAAGTGGAAGCTGCCCTCTCCGTGGTCACCAGTTAATGTGGAATAATTCAAATAACTTCCAACATCACCCAAATTCTCCTGTGCTGTGGCCAAACCCGGGATCATTTGTAAACAACGTGCCATCTCGTCCCCCTGCACAAATGCATGGAGTACCAAGAGCACCATCACACATGCTTGAGAATGTCCTTCCCATGCACCATCACCATGTGGGATCTGCACCAGCAATCAATCCTTCACTTTGGGATAGGCGGCGTGGCTATGCAGGGGAATTGACAGAAGCACAAAGTTTCCATCCTGGTAGTGTTGGAAGCATGGGATTTCCTGGTAGTCCTCAGCTTCACACACTGGAGCTTAATAACATATTTTCTCAAACTGGAGGGAATTGCATGGACCCAACTGTGTCTTCTGCACAGATTGGCGCACCATCTCCTCAGCAGAGGGGTCCTATTTTCCATGGAAGGAACCCTATGGTCCCCCTTCCATCATTTGATTCACCTGGTGAGCGGATGAGAAGCCGAAGGAATGACTCAAGTGCTAATCAATCTGGTAATAAAAAGCAGTATGAGCTTGATATTGAGCATATTTTGCGTGGTGAAGACTCTCGGACTACACTGATGATAAAGAATATCCCCAACAAGTATGTGTGCTACACCTCCTAATTTTAGGCTACAGTTTGTTTGCCAAATGCTTTTTATGTTGTCTCTATTGTTATTTTTTTTATATTCTGATTGCGTTGGGATTTCAGGTACACCTCAAAGATGCTTTTAACTGCTATTGATGAAAATCATAAGGGGACTTATGATTTTATTTATTTGCCTATTGACTTCAAGGTGATCTAAATTTATTTCCTTTGCAACAAATGCCTCATTTTTGTTCAGATGGTCTTGCCTATGACTAACGGGGATCTTGTGTCATACTTTTCAGAACAAATGCAATGTTGGCTACGCTTTCATCAATATGATTAATCCTCAGTATATCATTCCATTTTATCGGGTGAGAGATTCTATCAGATTGTCAAGTGCTAGTTAGAAGGCAATAATGACTATTTTGGCTTATGATTTTATGCTGATCCTTTTGTTTTCATTTGCAGACTTTCAATGGTAAAAAGTGGGAGAAATTTAACAGTGAGAAGGTAGCATCACTTGCTTATGCCAGAATCCAAGGAAAATCAGCTCTGATTGCTCATTTCCAGAACTCCAGTTTGATGAATGAGGACAAGCGCTGCCGCCCCATACTCTTCCATTCAGATGGTCCTAATGCAGGAGATCAGGTATGTTTTTTTTTCTTTATCCTTTATCTTTTGTTCGCTGGATTTAATTGTCCTCAGTTCTGTTATCTTTATTGCTCTCCAACTACATACTGAATGTTATCATGTGACATTTTTTTCTACAACGTTGATAGTATCTAAAAATATACATAGGTTTTGTCCAAAACAATTGGGAGGTAAAACAGCGTGACATTTGACGCATGCTGCTGTTTCATGGTAAAGTTATTTTTGTGGAGAGACGGTCTGTTGTATTTGGATCTACACTTTTTATCACAGCAGGACAATACTATATAGTTATTTTTGTTCTGCAGTTTCAAATTACGTACCATGCACTAAGTCCCATTTCACATGCGGGGTAAACATTTTTCGCACGCATACCATGATCATCATTTCTTACATATTGCAACTAAGCAAGCGCCATTCCTTCTGAATTCGTTCAGGACTAGGAAAAAAATATAGCTTCTTCAATTCCTTTTCAAAATTTCTTTCTTGATGGGGTGTAGTTTACTGCATAATTTGTAATCATGATAGTCTTGTTTGGCCCCAGTGTCCGTTCTACAGTTTTCAGAATTTGTATCTTTTCTCTGAAAGGTTTCTCGTTGCTCTATGGTTGTGCTTGCAAATTGCAATGCTTCTAAGCATATGATTAATATTCGTCTTTTTGTTACATCTTTCAGGAACCATTCCCTATGGGCACAAACATCCGAGCCAGGTCAGGGAGATCCCGGAATTCCTCTGGTGAAGAAAACCACCAAGACATCCCAACAACCACGGCTAATTGTGACACTTTCAATGGAGCTGACACTTCAGGCCCCACCAAGGAGTCTGAGTAACCCAACCACAGATCGCTGGATCACTAACCACAAAGGCCCAAACCACAACTTTTGCAACCCCATTTTCAGTTCCCAGTTTTTTCTTTTCCCCATTTTGGTTTCTTTGGTATGTTCCCCTATCTGTATCTATTAACTTCCATGATGCGGGTTACCGAAGACTTTGCAAGATTGCTGCAAAATTTTGTCCCTGATGGGAAACATGGAGTGTGGGTGCTTTCAGTTTCCTACGAACCTACCAATATGCTTATTAACCGAAGGCCGAGAGGTGAAAGGCGCAGGGAGAGCTTCCAGATTTTGGTCACTGTAAGAATCCATTAACCCCATGTTGTACAGCAGTTTCTAGTAACAGTGCTGAGGGAAGAGGAGAGGAGACAATTCACATCTGTTTTTAGTTGTGGTGGTGTGTGGACAGGAAGTCTTGCCTGCGTTTTCTACTGAGACCTTTTCTGGCGTCATCATCTATGTTCCATTTTGAGTTGATGGCTCCTCCATAAGTTGTGTGCAGAGGAGTTCGATTTTGTCACCGGGACTGGGCGACTGTGCCCCAGTCCTGTCCTTTTCTTCAGAGTTCAGACCGTATTTATCAACCTTCATATGTGCATCTAATCTCTATATAGTATTGAGTTTGTGTCCCCTGCTGTATGGTTGTTTATGGCCTAACCGCGGTATAACTGCGATTGCTGTTTTGCTATGCGTGCGATACCCGTGGAGAAAATTGATTATTTGCCAACGATCTTTGGATTTGTCGCTCCATATAGATTGATCAATTCATAATATGCCATTTTTTGGTCTGTTTTGCTTGAATTGTTTTTGTGAGGATTGCATCTATACTGTCTAAGCAATGTATTTGTCGAATCGTGTCTGTTTGACAAATTGGAAATGTCATATTTCGTTCTGAATTTTAGTTGTCAATGTATGATTGAAATTGGTATTGTCGGGCACAACGTATCCCTTAATTATTTTTCTTGACATGAGACGCAAGGTCCTTCGCAGCTTTTTGTTCTTGTCAATCCGGAGCTGCATTTGCGCTGTATCACACACACACACATATACAGTTTAGTTTTGGGAAAATCAGGCGATTAAATTGGTGTTGTCACTCAGAATGGATGAATGACTAAGGGATACAAGAATTGGTACCTTGTGGCATATACTAGCAATAATAAGACTACTAATTTATTCCTTTGACTAGTTGTATGGTTCAAAACTTGAAATCCTACCTCAGGAACCTTTGGCTAGCGATTCCTGTGTACCTACAAAATTCTTACCTTTTACAATTACAATCCTACCTCACGAGTACTAACTGCTAGCTTGGGAGAGCCATAAGAACCTACCTTATAAATCATCCCCTGGGGATAATGGTACCATAACTTCCCTCGATCAAATCGAGGTCTATCACATTCCCTAGCAAGAAAAGGCTAAAGACTTGAGCAACCAAAGGACAAGAAAGCAATAGATCGTGGAGATTTCTTCCTTATAGAGCCAGAAGGAAGAAACCACCGGACTGTTCCCATGGGGAACAGCTCCTACGATAGTGACCGACGCGACGCTATACTGGAGGGACCCCTTCGGGGGGAACGAGGGTATAGATCAGATTTGTCTGTTCGAAAAAACGCTGATTTTTTCGGATTGGCTTTTCATGATTCTTAAAATCATGAAAAATGACTCAATTCGAGAGGGTTAAAAAAGGTTTCCCCCGAACCCCCTTCCAAAATAGAATGGAAGGCTTGAGCCATCTATCTTCAATCTCAATTGAAGGCTCAAGCTACTATTTCTAGGGAAGTAAGAACAAAACTTAAACTCGTTTTTCGGACTCCGGACAAGAGTAAGCCCTCCTTCGATCAAGGAAGTCTTACTCTTGTTCTGTTAATGAAAGCTAGCTACATTTCCTTTTTCCATCTCCCCACCCACCTATTTTGATAGGGTTTGCTTTAGGACTTGTTTGCTTTAACAAAGAGTTATAGTTGTTCTTACTTCCGGAAGACTTCCTTCTGAAAAGAAAGTCTTCCTTAGGAAAGCCTCCGCTCAGTACAGTACCTAGGGGAGAAAACGGTCTGTTTCCACTAGTGGTAGCTCTTCCCCCTCCGGGTAGGTGAGCTCTGATCTTCACAACTTTTTTAGGACTTCTCACAATCTCCTTAAGAAGGTCACCGCGCACGATGCCTCCACGCGCCGTCTAGGTGTCAGTAAACACCAAGAGTAACAAGACAAGCCTCTTGCTTGATCCTCACCAAGTGCAACACATGCACAAGGATGCTTACCGAGTATAACACATGCACAAGGCTCTCCTCTAAATGCAACACATGCACAAAGAGCAATCAACCCACTTCTAATTGCAACACATACAAATTAGAATCGCTTTTAGCTCAAAAACTAAATTAAAGAGTGCAACATATGCACAACTCAACCACAAAGAGCAATGAACTCTCCAAAACCATTGCAGCCAAAATGCTAGCCCCAAAGGCTCATTTTATAGCCTCCCCAAAGAAAACTAATTGTTGGGGGCAAAACGGGCAAAAAAAACATAGCAAACATGGTGTTACCGCCCTATTGGGGCTGGTAGCATAACTCTCCTCGCCAACGGCTAAAAATCTAGCCGTTATACAGAAAATCCGATGTTACCTCTCATTTGGCTGGTAGCACCAGCCTGTCTAGCCCTAAAACACCCCATTTGGAATTTTCACACCGGCTTTTAGGCCGGTGCTACCGCTCGGTCGGTAGCATCGAACTTGGGGCCGGATCATAACTTTTTACTCTAAACTCAGATTTAGGATCTTGGACTCCATACGAAGCTTATCAAGAGGGATGCAATTTTCACCCATTTTCAAGATTTAAGCATCCATAGATATTTTTCAATATCATAAAAACTCTAATGTAGCCAGTCAAGTCTAAAATATGATTTTCTCGAAATCCCTCACCTACTTAATCAAGAACGTGACTACAAACTAGCAAGAGTCAATAAGATCAAATCTTGAGCTATGCGATGATCAACTCATGATCAAAATAATTTTGCAAAACACATTTGTAAATTCTAATCATATGCTCCAAGATCAAATGTATGAACACCAATATTTGGCAAAACACATTTGCAAATATAAATCTTGCAAACAAGAGCAATCAAGATCATATCTTTGAGTTATGTGATGATCAACACATGATCAAACCAATTTGCAAAACACATTTGCAAACTCTATTCACATGCTCAAAAGAATTGCACAAATATCAACTTGTTTGCAAAACACATTTGTGAAACAACATCAAATATGAGCTCCTATTTGCAAAACACATTTGCAAATCAAAGCTCCATGCATAGAATACATCAATAAAATTGCAAGTATGTGCTACAACTATCTGCAAAACACATTCGTAAATATTTGCTCCATGCAAAAATCAAATCAAGAGAGTGTGAGCTAAAGCAAGCGGGATTGAGCCATCAACACATGATGAGACTCAAGCTATAAGAGTCGACCCCTCTTGATAGTACGACAACCTATACTAGCAACCCGGCCTCCCATCCAAACACCGAGACTGGTAAAATACTAGGAACACATCCTGTCGGGACCGGATTTTCGAATCCGAACCCTCTGTGTATAGCCTGTGCTAGTCCAGGAAAAGCTAGCACACACAGTGGAAACCGTGATGACAACACATCCATATCACGAAGCACATAATATTAATTAAGCAAAAGAGTATTAGCCTTATGGCCAATTATTACAAATAAGCAGTATCATAGCTTGAGTTCAATAAGAAACAGCGGAAACGAAATAACAAAAGCAGGATAAGCCCATCCATTTGCCCAACAGGCAATCGACTGGGGTTCGCGTCTTAGCATTCCGGATCGCCTTCGTTGTAACCATAAGCGTAGAAATCGTAGTCACCTTCAGCTTCTGTGTAATACTAGTTCTGCAATTAAACATTTATTTTGATGTTCTTGGTTTATTTGGGAAATTTTCATTTTGTTAACTACTTAAGTGTAATATCTTAAGTCGGAATTCTTGATTCGGGGTGTTGGTGGACTCACCTGTGATTTGAAAAGATGGAAAAAATGCAGGCGTGTGCAAATCCCATTTTTTCTTCCTTTTCTTTCCCACCACCTACCCCTTTCCTTCTCCCCTCTCCTTTTTCTTTTCCTCTTCCCTGGCTCTCCCCATCCAGCGCCTCCACCCCAAGTTCCTGGCGTTTTCCTCCTCCCTGGCTTCTCCTTGGTGGCGCCTCCTCCCTCCAGACAGCAGAAGAAACATTGAAGAAGAGCCCCCGAGCTCCTCCCTGCAGCAGCACCCTCTTCCTTCTTCCTCCCTCTTGGTGGTGAGTGGATTCAAGTTTTTGAGGTTCTTGCTGTGCTAATGGAGGTCTAGCTAGTGGGGATGGTTCTAGGGTTCTTGGATTTGGGGATCTTGGAGGGAAAATGGCTCTAGGGTTGGAGGGAATACTGTTCAGATTTCGAGCTGTGCACAGACCAATGTTGCGACTGTGTTTTGGGCAAGAACGAATTATTTGCTGAGAAGTTGGCTATAGACAAAGTTGTAGCTCGTGTTCTTAGGTTTCAGTAGAGTTCAAGAACACAAAATTCCATTCAGCCAATTAAAAGTTATGACCTTTTTAGTGCGGGCTGCTCTGATTTAGTTCATGTTGGTATCTGAGATTTTGAACTGCTGTTTAGGGCTATTTTCATGTCGAATTAGAATCTTTGGTTGCCTAGAGAAATTTAGAACTTTTCCTTTAAATCAAGAAAATATCCTTGTTTGCTTGATTTGGGTTCAGAAATCAAAAGTTATGCTATTTTGAAGTTGCTACCCTAAAACTGCAATCTGCTGAAAAATTCAGAATCTGAACTGAAACTAAAAATGCAAGTTGAGGACTTTAGGCTCAGTTTCTGACTAAATGGATAGGGGGTAATTGTAGGTTATCCTCTTGTGGTCATTTGGAATCCAAGAACTCAATTTTTAACTTATCCAATTAAAAGTTATGCCCATTTTAGTATAGACTGTCCTGAGTTAGGTTTAAAATGTACAGTCTCTGTTCATCTGTAATCTGGAAATTTTTGGCACATCTTCTGAATGAATGGATATGGGGAAATGGTAGGTTATCCTTTTATGGTCAATTAGAGCACAAGAATACTCACTTTGGTTAAACCAATCAAAAGATATGCTTGTTTTAGTAACTGCAGTCCAGAACTAGTGTAGTTGCATGTAATCTCTGTTCCTTGCTGTTCGAGAAATATTGAAGCATTTCCTGCATGTCGGCTGTAGAAGAAGTTAAAGATTATCCTCTTGTGGTTGATTAGAGCTCAAGAACTCAATTTTTGGATCATCCATTTAAAAGTTATAGTTGTTTTAGTGTTTGCTGTCCAGGGTGGTAACAGATTTGGTTTCATATTAGGTGTGAAAGGTTAATAGGTCTTTTTGAGAGAGTTTAAAAGTGGGGTTAAGGAAGGAGCAAAGATGATATTTATTTTTTTGTCGCTTGAACCGTGATTGCATTGTTTTGATATGAATGCAATTAAATGCTTATTACAGGAAGTGTGATCTCGGAGTAGCCTCAACCTCATGTCACTCCCTTCCTCGTGGGTAAAGAGGCAAGTGCATCATCAGGGTGGTTTGTGCATTGCATGATGCATGAACTGCTACTCAGTTGCCTTAAGCACTTGATATGCCTTGCAAGAGAATGATTTTTGTGTTGTGCATGTTAAATTTATGGATGTGAGAAAATGTTAATGCTCATGAATGATTATTGCAATTTGAGAATTGTTCATTTCATTGCATATGTGCATTCATAATAGAAGAGACGACCCATTCTGATGCGGGCCTCTGTGTTCACACGTAGTGAACACGAAAGTCCTACCTCGTGGTCCCATTTATCGAAGTGAATGGGAGCGAGACGATAAGTAGGCACCTTCCACGGGATGGAAGGGGCGTGAGGTGCACACCGACGGGTGTGCACTCAGCGATCACTCTGCGATGCAAAGAAAAGAGCATTCATGAGCATGCATGTCGCATTGCATCCTAACGATGATTTTGAGTTCAATAGAAATGTGTAGAGTTGGGATCGAGTCGTGGACTCATCCAAAGAGATTTGAAGAGGTACATGTAGGAAGTAAGTAATGAAGTGAAAAGAGGTAAATGTTGTTGATATTATTGTTTTATAAATTCATGGATTTGGATAAGAACTATGCTCTTACTATTGATTTAATTGTGTAAACCGATTTACGATGCACTTTCTTTGAGTCTTGAACTCATGCTTGTTTGTTTAATGTTTTTAGGTACCACGAGAGCGACTTGCGGGATGGGACTTAGCTACACCTCCACTCACGCTCATGACATGTTAAAAGATTAGTTGGGTTAATCGGTTCACTCTGAAAACTAGTTGAATTCATTATGTAATCGTGTTGTAGTTAAGTTTAATTGATGATTGATGATATTATGTTTAGTTGTGTGCTTAGTTGTTCATGATGGTTGATTGATTTCATGTCATGTTGTAGATGATATCAGAACGATTATTGTCTTTTGTCTGCTGAGTGGATGTCCAAGTTTTAGGGAAGGTCTTTGCCAAATTTTTAGTGGATTTGAGTACTATTAGAGTTGATCTTCTTTATCTAGTTTTATTTCCTGTTTTGGTGACACTCAGGGCACTGTAGGTGCTGGGGTGTTACATTCTGCGAACTCCTCTGCGGAAGGTTGGGGATGTTGCAAGGGTGAGCACAAAATGTACTCTGCAAGTCTTGGAAACATAATGCATGATAACTATATGCACGGCTAAACAATTGAAGGCATAATATGGCTCTTTTAGTATAAAGCAAAGTTTAACTGTAAATACCAATAGTAATTTCATAAAGCATCATTTGAACAAAATGTAATAGCATAGTAATTGAATTTGATATGTCAACTGAGCAGGTTCCATCTACCTGACTGGCTCCATCCGCCAAACTATAACCCGAGAGTTCCATCTGCTCTCGGATTCCCAAATCATCATCTGGCAACATCTGGCACTCACCAACTGGCGAAGCTAATAATGAGACACACAAATTATTTAGCCAGGTTGTACCCATATAGACTTGTTGTTGTACGGTAGTGCTCGGTCCATGGTAACACACGATTCGGTCCTTAATTGACTAGGGTGGAACATTCACATACCAAGGTCTCGTGCTTTCTGCATCCGCCAAACATCCATCCGCCCCGGTCTAAACCATTTCCACTTTATTTTATTTAAATCACAGCAGCAACACCAATTGCCGCAATTTCACAAATAAGTTTAAACAACATTTGAAATGATTCCCATAATGGCATAATACCGAAACGTTTAGGCTGGACTAAGCAATTCTACCGTTCCATGCTAATCTACTGGTTATCACCAAATAAAATAGCTAGTATTACCTAGGGTGACAAAGGTTTGACATGATCAATACCAATGAGGGTATAACAAATTCTGGTATTTAACTATACTCTAAAACTGTATTTAGAGTACATTGCATAAAAGTAAGCATGCATAATTCAAAACAATATAGGCATTTTGTAAAATTTGGGATCAATATGTTTAAGGAAGACTTGCCTTCGCTGCCTCTTGCTGGTTCTACCTCCGACTGTTGATTTGCTTGAACTTCGACTGCGTTGTCTACACGCGAAACGAGAGCAAATAAATAAAATAAATTCAAATAAAATTCAAAAATTGAAAAGAATGGTACTGGAAGATAGATATTGAATTTAGAAATTTGAATCACTGGAATCGGAGCTTGAACGAAAGAGAACGGGCTCCTGGAAGATTCCGAGATCAGAAAAAACAGAAGGTTGACACGTGGCAAGATCTGATTGGCTTGAATTTCTGATTTTCTGGAAAATTGGAAAAAGAAAAGAAATGCCGACTGACACGTGGGGCCCACGCGTCAGTGACTCGATCCACGGCGAACCGGGAGCACCGAGGAGAGGAGATGCCGACGTGGCAGACCACGCTGATGTGGCGGCCACGCGGCGGCTAGGGATGACGTGGCAGAGAGGGGCGACGCGGCTAGATTGAGCCTGTCCACGCGGCGTGCATCCGGCTGGCCGAGGTGGATCGGACGACGGGGAGGCAGGGTGCTGGCGGCTGCGACGTGGCGCAATCTGGTGCGCACGTGGAAGATCGAACGGTCGAGATCTAGCGACGGTGCACGACGGCGAGGGGTGGCGGCGCAACTTACCGGAGCCGAGGAAGACGGCACGGGATGCGGCGAAAGAGCGACGGATCAGCTCGGGTTTTTGGGGCAAAAGGACGCGGGCGACACGGGGAGTTCGGCGGTGCACGCGACGGCGGCGGAGGCTCACCGGAGAAGGAGATCGTCTCGGCGGAAGGCTTCAGCGGCGGCGGAGGACTTCGGCGAGCTCGATCTCCACGACGGATGGCTCTCGGGCGGCGAGGCTTGAGGCGACGGGTGCGGCGCGAGGAGGAGAACCTCGGGCTGGGTGCAGCGACGGCTTAAATAGCCTGGGGAGGCGTGCAAATCTGGAAACCGAGGTGGCAGCGGCGGAATTGACGCAGAGGCGGCTAGGGTTTCGGCGGCGACAACACGGACAACGTGGCTGTATCGCAACCGTACACGCGGCGAGGATCGCACGGCTCACACGCGCGTGGACACGTGGGTGAGTCTCGACCGTCGGATCAAGATCTAACGCCCATGGCGTTAGGGTTTGCAGCGGCGGGCTGGCCAACGCGGAAGGTGGGCCGAAACGGGCCGGACCGGGGGGAAGTAGAAATGGGCCGGCGAAGATTCGGCCCGCGGAGGGTTTTTGGAAATTCAAACCTTTTCCGAATTAAAGAAATTCCAGAAATTCAAATAAAAGCAAATAAATCCAAATAAATAGCAAATAAATTCATAAAAATCTCCAAAAATATAGAAAAATTCCTTGCAGCATAATGAAGCCAACTAAAATTGAAATCTTTTGTTTGATGGATAGATTAGCCAAATTAAATCCTTTTAGAAATAGAAAATTCATATTAAGCTGAAATTAATTCAAGAAAAATGCAAATGGTGAATTTTCAAATTTAAACATTCCAAAACTCCAATTTTTAGGATGTTACACATCCTTAGCCCTAGCTAGTTATACCTTTGCCTCTCGCAACCACTTTGAGCTTTAATGATGACCGATCATCTTCTCTCAAAGTCGGGATCTTCATCTTGTTCATCAACTCATATTGAACTCCCTTTATCTTAGCTTCAGGATCCTCTCTTGACGCTTATCAACACATGATGATGTACTTGTCTAGTTTATCCATCTCAACCTTGTACTTAACCTATTTCAAATTCATTGAAAGTGTTAGTCCAAAACACATAGTTGTCTCAATCATCAATACACTCCATTAACACATAATGGATACTCCAAAATACTTTAATATTTTCCTTTGATGATTGACTACAACTCAAAGACAATTGATTGAAAAATTAATTGTGTCTTGAGTATACTAATGCAACTAATGTTTAATATACTAAAAAAATTTCGATTGTCCTAGGATCAATAAAGTGAACTATTAACACATGAATAGTTCTTTGTTGATTAAGTGGCAACTGAACACAATTTAAATTGTCATGAGTATTTATTAACTACACAAGTTTCATATACTTAATTCGATGGAATTTAAAAGTAATGATACTATTTATATGGAGTGGTGGAAAGGGATCAATACTCTTAAGACCATTAATTATAGAATAGACTCCATTAAATGTGTGCATACAAATAATTAAACTTGAATCAATATACACACATTCAATTTTTGATTGCTTTGGAGTTTATCCTATATTGCCATGAGTATACTACAACTACACAAGTTAAATATACTCAAGTTCAATTATTTGTATGCAATCTTGCCGGATTCGAATCTAGTGTTGAATTGATGCATGGTATCATCAAAGAATGCGAAGAACAAACACATCGGCACCCTCCAATTCAAATTTTTTGTCTTGTGGTCTTGTTCTCATCAATTTCAAGTGTTTGGAGCTTCAAATGATCCTCTAGAATTAATCTTGAATCATTCTACCCAAAATTGGCGTGTTCTAGCTTCAAGTTTGTAAACTGATAGATCCATTGTTTGTGAATTTGGATAGTGCCGACGAGGCACGTAGGGAAGGAAGTGGCATGACGGAAGCAAAGAAGCCCAAGAGCTATTCTAGGAAATGGCAAGGTCCTCAACAAGAAGAGGAACTATGTGCAGTTCCACCTGGAGCTGGGGCAGTCAAATTTTGTCGTCCATATGTGCTCGGTTTGCTGCATGATGTACGCCTGTAGGAACGATGCCAGGGCAACCCGGTGAAAATTCTTGTGCACGAAACAACAAGGTATTGTTGCTAAGCTCACTTTGTTTTGTTCAGATATATGACTTTCTGAAGAAATGCATATTGCAAAACAGTAGTTTACTGATAGCCGCAACTTGAATGTGTCTGTGCTAACTGCTAAAAGCTTGAGCCGTTTCGCAGCCAGTCTACGTTTACATTACAGATGCATATGCAAATTGCATAGATTTATAATACAAACGATGTAATGCCATGTAAATATGTCAGGTCCAAGAGGTGATAAAAGTGGTGGAGGAGCTAGGATTTGAGGAAGCCAAGAAGGTCAGCTCCTTCATAAGCTTTGCAAAGTAACTTACATAGTCTTAACTCCAATATGACAGTATCTTTGTAATGCATTTATTAATGTGGTTTGATTCAACATATGTTACTCTATGTATACATGCATTATTCATATATCTTTACCCATTCCCGACCTGAATCCGTCAAATATCCATCCCGTGTTCGTATCCTGCATAACCCGGATTCATATCCGTATCCGACTAGCTCATATCTGGTTTCGAATCTCGGAAAAAAATATGAGTTAGGATACGAGAAGAGCAATATCCGCCCGTATCCTACCCATTTTCACCCCTAACAGTTGCACTATTTTGGTTACTGCAAGATGATGAGTATTGTGGGAAGGTGTTTGGAGTAACGAGAAATCTGTTGTAGCCTATCTCAGCCACCAATGAAAACCTCAACTTTAAAGCTTCTGCCTGCCTCGGCAGCAAACACGTCAATTGTATTTGTTAGGCACCAGCTACCCCCTACAATAAAATTTCCCTTCTTATCCCTAATTACTACTCCTGGTGCAGCTTGTCCATCCTGCTAATCGGTGTTGGTTCTTTGGATATTAATAACAATGAGCAAATAATACCCATAATAATAACCAATGGATCATTGGTTCCGTTCTACCCGTGTCACTTGGGTCGGCCCATCGTCCCTAAAGATGGATACGGTTCGTTCGAGGCAGGTGCGGTTTGAACTGCCAGGGGCGGCCGCCCGAGTTACCCCGCCGACGAGATGACCCCCTCCCCCATTCGCCATGCCTATGCACCCAACCCAAGATGAAGAAGGTGTCGGGCAGCGTCTGCACTCTCCAGGACTCCATGAGGGAGAAAGCAATGGATGAGAGCTGAGCTGGGCCTGGTTAGCCTCTCAGGCTACTGGCTGCATGAGTGAGGGGGACCAGACCACTAGGCCAGTCACATTGTTTCACACTTTCACAACTCTCACAGGGTTAGGGTTAAGAGCTAGCTCGTGGTCGCATTTCAAGGCAAGGGCGGAGCCAGCCCGGCCCGAGGCCTCGGGCCCAAGCCATTGCAGGCCAAATTTTGTGCATTTATATGGGCCAGATCATTGCAAATGTATATGAATTTCATTGCCAAGCCTCGGGCCCAGGCCCGGGTGGCCCGAGGCCTGGCTCCACCTCTGTTTCAAAGTGGGCGTAGGCGTCACGGTGTTTGATGAATTTTTGTACCTAAAATAAAAGAATAAAAAATAAAGAGGTGGTTCACATGCCAATCAATAATTATTGATACACGATGGCTCAATAGCTCAAATTTAAAATAACCACTTAAATGATAAATAAAATGATTTTATGTCGAATTATGTCAATTTTGAAAGAAGCTCAATAATAACTCGTTAAGTTTGATAGCTAGATGGAGATCTCGCTAGGGGCCCGATTCGAGCGTGGTTGTGGTGACGTCAGCTAGCCACACCACCAGTCATATTCGACAGATCTAGGGCCTAGTGCCGACGGCTTAGATTCCTGCATGGGCATGGCCGCACTAGCCAGACCCCCCACCAGCCAGTTCTGACGGATTTGTGGACTGGAGTTGATGGCTCCAATTTGGGAGTGGGCGTGATGAGGGTCATCATTGCCTCCACCCCCTCGCCACCACCATTGCTGGGGAGTCATCTTTCAGCTCTACTCTTCCTTTTCGGCTTCCCCTTTCCCTCCATACCTCCTTCGTCTCATCACCAAATAGTCAGTCTCCACCGGATATCTTCGTCGCTAGCCGCATATCTCGGCGGATACGAAGTCTCCTCATCGTCCTCGACTCTCTCCATCTCCGGATCTGCGACCTCCTCCTTGTTTTCATCGTTGAGGCTTATATTCGGGTGCCTCGTCGCTAGATTCGTCCCATGGTTCTGCGTCTACGAGTCACCATCATCGATGTCGTCCCTGGTTCGCCGTGCCCCCTCCTGGTCGGTAGCCCTCGAGGATCTCACTCAGGGTTCCATGTCATCACGACATGTGGTGATGGCGTTGCGTTGATCGGAGGGATCGGTGCAAGGGAGGAGCGACAAAGAGAAGCGTTGAAGAAGGGAGAGCCAGAGAGGAGAGGAATGGGGGTCGTGGGCCAAGGTGAAGGCAGTAGCCCACCTTTTGGCACCATATGTTTGTGAGTGGGGTGGTGGGATGGCAAACTCACAAACAACCACTATCTTTTTTAAAGTAGTAAAGATTATAGATAATGTATTCAATGTTTTTAGTTTTGTGTATGTTTCAGTTAGAAACATTGATCCTACTATATCCAAAGAAAATAGTAAGGAGTACGAGAGAGCAACCTATCTTGCATGCAATCCCAGTTGTTTTTGTGTACGATCACTTTGTGTGATCAAGGGGTAAAGAATCACAAAGCTAGGAGTATTAGATTAAAAAAAGAATTTACATAATCACTTTGCATCTATTTTGATTTCGCAAAAAAAAATGAAGACTGGACAAATAATTTGGTTATAGGGTTCTTTTTGTTCCACGCAAGGTTCAAAATTCCTGGTGAAATTTCGGATTTCGGACCACCCTGAAATCTCAAGTACCGGCCGAAAAAACATTCTAATTTTTTTGAAATTGCTACAGTAAAATCCAAAATTTCGTGTTTTTTTGGCCGGTTTTGAAAGTTTTAGGGCCGGATTTGGTCCAATAACCCTTAGGAAAGTCATCTCCAATGAAAATTTGTTGAAAAACCTAATTTTTTAAACATTTTAAAATTTTGGTAGAAACACCGTCAGATTTTTATAAAATTGTACATGCTTGATAATATTCTGAACATTTTATTATACTATCATTAGTAGATTAGGATCATACATAAAAAATTTCAAAATAATTTAACTTCATTTGTTATCTTTAAAAAATCAAAAACAGAATGAACATAATTGGGAAGTTATATTGTTGGAATTTTATAAATTTTCTTGTGTGTGATTATGATCTATTTTTTTTTTGAGAGATTAATAATTGACTCATTACCATTATATAAATTTTTCAAAAAATTTCAACTTTTTTTGTTTGGTCAATAAAATCTATGTAAGTATTGAACTTCGTTTGTTATATTATATTTCAAAAATCAAAAACAAAAGAACATAAATGGTACTGTGCCTTGTAAGAATTTTATAAATTCACTGGAGTGTGATCATGAATCACAATTTTTATAGTATATTAAGAACTTCCTTATTATCATTCTTTAAAATTTTCAAAAAAAATTATGGTTTACATAATTTTTCATTTTGTCCAAGTTTGCCGGAAAGCCTTTCAACATGGCAGTAGTACTGTTCAAATTTTTAAAAATTCATACATTTTTATCATCATATGAAAATTTTATGAGAGAATTATAGGTACATATTAAAAATGCACAAAAAATTTCAACAGTTTCTAACTTCATTTGTACCATTTTCCATTCAGATCAAACTTGTTGGTTAGTGTTCTTTCAGGACAGCGCCACTCTCCGAATTTTCAAAAATTCCTAACATGTGATAATCAGCTGAAATTTTTATGAGAACATTAATTATGGATCATAACCATACAAAAAACATTTCAACAGTTTATAACTTGATTTGTACCATTTTCCATTCCGATCAAACTTGTCGGTCATTGTTTTCTCAGGACAGTATCACTCTCCGAATTTTTAAAAATTCCTCAGATGTGATAATCAGCTGAAATGTTTGTGATAACATCAGCATTGTGTCAGAAACCTCCAAAAATTTTTTAAAATTTTTAGATAAAGTTTAGACCACCTTTCAGCCAGTGCAAAAAACCCAAAATTTCGTGAATTTCACCCGAAATTTCGGGAATTTCGCCCGAAATTTCGGGGTTTTTCGACGAATTTCGGTTTTTTTCCCGGATTGGACCGGATTTGAATTTTCAAATTCAGATTTCGTCCGAAATAATTCCGAAATTTCAAAATTTCACCGAAATTTTGTTATCTGGCCCAGAACGAAATTCATTCCGAAATCGAAATTTGAAACCTTGGTTCGACGTATTCATGGTTGTCCATGACTTCAGTGATCCTGTTAGCAGTGGAGACTGGATAGTATTGGGGCACGATTCCCCTTGCTCGATCCAACCGATCTCCTTTTTTTATACTTCTTTTCTCTTCTCAATAGATTGTTTTTATCACCCCTGTTACGTCCCATTGTTGTTTGTTCTTTTTATTTTTCTCCCAGGGACATGCGGGGCCTTTGGGTTATATCTATCTATCTATACCTTATCTATTAAAGCTGAAGGAATTGAAAGCTAGCTAGCCATACCATGTGTCATGGTTTTTTTTGCGAAAAGACCCTCTGCAAATTTTAGAACTACATTCAGATTCTTTCACGTTTATTTTGCAAAAAAGACCCTATAGTTCCTCATATTCGCGAACGGTTCCTTCACCTGTTATTTTTGCAAAAAAATAAATTACATCCAGGTCCTTCTATCGGTAATTTTGCAAAAAAGGACCCGTGATTCCGTATATTCACAGATGGGTCCTCCAACAGTTGTTTTTGCAAAAAAACCTTGTGTTAACATAAATTCACCGTCGGCTACTAGCTAGCCCATATTTTCAAAACCCTGTGAAACCGATAATTACGTTAAGATCCTCCTATTTTTTTTTTTCAAAATAACCCCAAATCAAAATTTCGCACTGATCAGCGTACTACCTATACTTGAAATCCCCTCTCGTTCAGCCAGGCCACGTGAACCGTCTTCCCGGGGCCGTCCATCCCACACGTAGGTGACGATCCAGCTGTCCACATATCCATGAGCACTGACCTGTCCAGTGTCACCAAATCCGCCACCGCGGAGCCCTCCATGAGCCTCTTCCGTTTCCCTGTCAGTCTGCCACCATCGCGCTCCCCCTCCGCTCGCGCCACCCTTTGCCCCCATCGTGCTCCCCTTTTCCCGCGCCGGGCTCGCCACCGCCGTCGCTCTCCCCCGTCCCTACGATCTGTGCAACCGTGATTTTTGGCTAGATCCCTGTCGGGGGACGCAACCCACCCCCGTCACCAGCCTCTGGTCTCCACCCCAAATTCGTAGCTCCGCTCGGCTGCTTCGCCATCGCGATCCCCTCCTCCCTGCCCGCGTGCCCTCTTCACCCGCGCCGCCCTCACCGCCTCCGCCGCCGCCTCATGCCTCACGTGCCTGCCTCTGTGTCGATCCATCGTGCGGTCCACCAGCCTACGATACCTTTCCCTCGCGTGCTCCGCCCAGCATCCCTTTGGCTGACCGTGCCGCCTCGCTTGCTGCTAAATCTATTTAACTGGGCGCTGCAGTAGTAGTGCGAGGAGGAACAAGGGGGGAGCAAGCGATTGAGTGGTACTCGAGCTCGCGAGGCGAGATTTTCGCACACGATTGATTGCTTGGTTGCTCGAATAATGTGAAGTAGTATGTCTTTTTTTGCCACTTGTTATTGGGGATATGTGGTTGGGTTTGTATTGGGGGATTTTTGGGAGTAGATGGGTGCCGATTCCTCTAATGCGACACCTAAATTTTGGGATTTGTGGCGGAAATTCTATTCTTGCTCGTGCTCTTGGATCTTTTGCTCGGCTTTTTGATTTGGTTCGAGTTGAGTTTAGCTTGAGTTCTATCCGCTGCTCGAGGGTAAAGGTTTGGGGATTTTTATCTTGCTACTCTGCTCCTCCTCACAGCTTCACCCATTCTTTTTGTCTTCCAGCTTCCCAAGCTCTACTCCTAGACACCACCTCATCCACCAAAATCTTCTTCACTCAGTTTCTGCACTCGATTTTCCCCTGGTAGGGAAGCAAACCATCGCATGTTGCCTCCATTACCACCGTTTCATTAGTTCCTCAGTATTTGTCTCCATTATTCTTTTTTCTCGATGGTCATTGCTGAACATGGATGGTAGATGGGAGTGGGCAAAATTGGTGTTGAGTAATCATCATCTGTTCTTACTCTAGTATTTTAATTGTTGGAGTAGTACTCGGAGGATCTGTGTTTTGTGTGCTTTTGATTTTAGCTTCTCCTTGTTCTTGCTTTTTTTGGTGTGTTTTTAAATATTGGTTTTCATATGCATTTTACCACTCGATGTTGTAAAGTTTGTTGTAATAACTTGTGTGTGTAATGCTTCCCGTTAGTTTTGGTTTGCTAAGTTTGATGCAGTGGAATCATGGCTCATAATCTGTCCAGTGCTCAGCCGCAAACTAATGAACACAAAGTGCCGATAATCTGTTCCTTACAGCCAGCAATCCATTTACTTGCTCTATTGCTTCAAAGGTATCCCCCTTTTCTTCTTTAATTTTACATCATCACTAAATAATCTAATAATATTGGTGCTTTCATGCAGGAATCATAATTCTGAAGTATCAACAATCACAGATGACCGGTGCTCCACCACGTGCCATTGTCAGTGCAATGCAACTGCCCCTCCCTCCTTCCTTCTATGCGTGAGTGTTCGCGGCGGCACGCCATGTCAGTGTAAGCGAATAATGTAGTAACGTATGAAATGAGGTAATAAGATGGATCATTTCTCTATTGAGGTTTGCAATATGCTGTTATTTGAACGTAGTGGTAACAGTTTTTTCCTTCTATTCTGAAAACTAATCTTAGAGAAAGGTGCTATGTACAATAATTGCAGCATGTTTTTATCGAGGAGGGATAAGAATAGATAGGAGGTAAGTATGGTTCGGCCGAAGATGGCGGTTTTTTTTTTCTGGGTTGTAGCGAGTGTGATATACTTGAAGCACAGTAAAACGTAATAGGACTATGTTTGTACGATAGCGCTTGTTACCAAGAAATGAGCGAATGTGCTGAAATCTTGGAATCTGTGTAGGTTGGAAATAATAAGATAGGGTTAAACTGGAATACGTACATATGTAGAAACATATTCGAGTACGGTGGTTGTGTAAGCATGCGGCTATTACTGTATGCAGACGCGAACGCCTCGGGCGCGAACGCGCAACATCGTTGAAAGGTCAAAACTGATCTTGTAATTTTGCAACCAAATATCTTTTCCGAAGGAAATTCTTCAGACTAGATCTTATTGGCTAACCAAATATCCATATGCTGACTGAGATTCTAAATTAGTAGTGCTGAGCAACAAAAGACACAGCAAAAAAAAAAGGAAACAAAAAAAAAGCATTCTAATCACTTATTTGAAAAAACAGGTCCAGTGCATTGTACTCAGTTAAAAACAAAGTAAATGGAGTACATGTGTACCTGAGAAAGGATTCTTTGGCATGTAATAGCACAAAGCACATGTAACTGTTTATTAAGCAGGAAATCATACGGTGGAAAATATTGGTAAGCAATTTAATGACAGAATAAGTTGGAAGTAGAGGACAAATTATAGGAAAAAGTGGTACTAAAATCTTAAACGACATGACGACTAATAAGAAGAGGTACTAACATGCAATATTTTTGTCGGGACCTGAATATGCAAATTCGAACCCTCTGTGTATACTGCACTAGTCCAGGATTACGCTAGTGCACACTCGGTAAATATCACAACTGTCGACGATCGGACCGTCAACCGCAAAGAAGGGGGAAGGATCGTGTAAAAGGGAGAGGCCCCAAGTCGTGCTCGTCCGGGAAGAAGGGAGTGTCGGCGGGTGCACAGCTCGAGGGAGAAGAACAGGGGACACAATATTTATACTGGTTCAAGCCCCCTGGGTCGGGTAACAGCTCTACTCCAGTCTTGCCCGTAGTCGAAAGGTGACTAAAAGCTCCTCGGGGGAGGACAAGTAGGGAGCTCGACCTCGAGGCCGCTCGGAAGGAGATGGCCGAGGGGGAGCTCGACGAGGTGGTGTAGCGTAGGAGTGTGCCTGCAGGTGTATCAGCGCATCTCCTTTGGTTTCTTGCTGTCCGTTGCTTTGTGTTGCGTGATGTGTTGTGTTGCTTGGTCTTTTGTCTTTGGGGTAGTCCTGCGTTTTATAGACCCCTGGGCGTTGATCTCGGATGTTGACGTCGGACGGTGT
Source organism: Otatea glauca (assembly GCA_036346275.1). Taxonomy (NCBI): domain Eukaryota; kingdom Viridiplantae; phylum Streptophyta; class Magnoliopsida; order Poales; family Poaceae; genus Otatea; species Otatea glauca. The sequence goes on from CM070714.1 coordinate 33,141,696, forward strand.
CTGTGAGCTGATGAGAGCAGTTGACCCTAGTTCCCACGCAGGGGACTTAACAGGAGCAGTTGACCCTAGTTCCCACGCAGGGGATCTGATAGGAGCAGCTTGCCCCAGTTCCCACGCAGGGGATCTGTCAGCAGCAGCTTGCCCCAGTTCCCACGCAGGGGATTTGACAGGAGTTGGTGGCCCCAGTTCCCACGCAGGGGAGAGAGGTCACGCAAAAAAAGAGAATACAATGCTGGAGACCGGGTCAAAGGCGCCGAGGTTGAGGAGGTCGCAGGGGCCAGCACGTGCTCGGGAAGAACCCTCGCCCGAGCTCGGGAACCGTCCTCCGAGCTCGGGGAGACCTCCGCCCGAGCTCGGGAACAGTCCTCTGAGCTCGGGGAAAACGTTCTAAAGCCCCCGGGGGGCCTGGACACGTGTCAGGATGACCGATCCCCGACAACCAGCCCCCGAGGCTCAAGAAACGGTCTGAGGCTCTAGGCGTTCTTGAGTCTGAAGTCTTCGAGGAGGGATCGCCCCCCTTGGTTGAGCCTGGGAACTCCCGAGCTCTTTTCTGGGCCTGGGGGAGGCCCCCCGCGGGTGCTTTTGATATGGTTGCGCTCGGAAACACTCGAGCTTCAATGTCTTGTCTCCAAATTGACTTGATGACGTCTGGGATGCTCGGGCTTCTCCGCCACGAGGGGATGAGGGGGGTCCGAAAGCGTTCGGGCCTCGCGAGCGGAGAAGTTGGGGGGGCGGTTGGCGGACATCGAAGAGCCGCGCCCACACGAGGGTTTTGAAGGGGCGTGACGCCTCGGTTGCTGCCCGCTGGCTGCGGGCACGTCTTTTAAGGCGACAGTAATATCGGTAGTCGAGGCGCCTTTAAAACCGGGATACTCCACCCCTTGCAGCCTTTCTTCCCCATTGCTCGCATTCTCTGCCCTTTCCCTTCTGCTCTTGCTCCTTTGCGCCGTCGCGCCTGCCTTTCTTCTCCAATTTCACCCCTCCGATTCCATGGCGAAGTTCGGGAAGAGCACTCTCACCGCGGACCGGATGAAGGACCTGGAGACCTTCGGGCTGCTGGACTCGTTCACCTGGCGACTTCCAGACGGGGAGAACGTGCCGCAGCCTCGGGACGACGGGGTCGTGAGCACGGAGCAATACATGCTCTTCGGGCTACGGACCCTGGAGAGCGACTTCTTGGCTGCGGTCCTTGCGCAGTGCGAGATCGAGCTCGTGAACTTGGTACCCAATTCTCTTCTCCACCTCTCTATCTTTGCTCATCTTTGCGAGGGGTTTCTGGGCATCCTTCCCACCCCCTCTTTGTTTTTTCGTTTCTATTCCTTGTCCCGCACCACGAAGGACCCCGTCGTCGGGTGTCTCTATTTCCGGCTGCGATCCAAAAGAAAGATGAACCACATTAACCGTTTAACCAAATTTAATGTGTCTTCTCTTCCCTCATATTCCACAACTCATAATTTTCCTTACAAAAGGATTTCATAAACACATAGGTAGCTAAAAGGGAAAAACTTGAATAATAATATGCAGACAATTAATCACAGCAATGTACATGAAAAACTCATCTCTTTTCCTCACTTTGTTACGGTTTCTCTGGGAACTGCTCATGTAAGAGAAGGGTTAGGGCGACAAAACGTAAGGTGGGTGGGTTAGTTAATGTAGAGTTTTTACCATCTTTGAAAGGTATTATGATGTATCATTAAATTGTTGGGAAACCCTAATGGCCCATGAAGACCCATACTGGTCCCTTAAGCCTAAACCCTAGGAGAGCGCTATAAAAGGAGGAGGGGGTCCCCCCCTATGTACAAGAAATCATTAGCAATAAAGAATTTCCGCTGTTGCTCTCCCTAAACACGTGTCTCTCTCTCTTTCTGTTCTCCAATTCGGATCTGTTCGGGAACCGGACTATTCGATAGCGAGGTTCCTTAACACGTTATCAGGACGAAGCTCTACCGGAGATCAGTTTTGAAAAGGTGAGAAGAGGTGAGAATCGGTGATTGTATCTAATCGTTGTTGAACCTATGCATGCATCTACCGTTCGCATCTGTATTATGTTTGCGTCACATGGCACGAAGCTCTGACGATAAAGAATGACATGCATCATCTCAGAAAAAAAGGGGAATCCTTGCGTCTCGGCGATCGCAAGACGGCCGCGTCAAGTCGCCGCCTCGAAATCCGCAAGACGAGCGCGCGCGCGCCGCTGCGCATAGCGAAGCGCCGACACCGTCTGAGGCTCCTCGAGCGGCGGTAGCACGGCACGGCACGGCGTTCCGCCCGACGCGGCCGTCGTCGCTCGCGGCCGCCGCGCCGCCTCGATCCGCCGCTCGCGCAATGCGCGCATCGCCGGCCAGCGCGCGCGGCCGGTGCCTCGGCCCTCGGCTCCGCCGGCTCGAAGTCCGTGCGGTCAGGCGCATAAGCATGAAGCTTAACCGCGTATGGCGTCACCTCGGCCGCGTCGCCGCCACCGTCGCCCGGTCGGCAGACTCAAAGCACCGCCGACTCCGCCGCCGACAAGCGCCTCGGTTCCCACGCTCGCCGGCTTGAAACCCGGCTAGCCACCGTCGCCGCCGCTCAAGAAGCGGTGGCGTCCTCCGTCGCCCGGCAGCGATGGCACCGCGCACGGCGCCCGGCAATGGCGATATCCTCCCGACGCCGGCGGCGAGACGTCCTGCGCGCCGAAGCGGCGCCCGCAACGACAGCGCCGCCGCTTCGCTTCAGCGGGCGGCGCTTATTCTGCGCCGACGGCGGCGCCGGGCAGCGACAGCGCCGCCATCGCTCAGCGGCGGCGCAGATTGAGGCGCGCCGATAAACAGCGCCGGGCGGCGGCGGCGCCGCGCTTCGCTTCAGCGGCGGCGCGGCGGCGGCGCCGAAGCGGCAGCGCCGTCTTCGCTCAAAGCGAAGCCGTGCCGCTGCACCTCCACCTTGCAGCGCCGCCGCCGGGCAAAGAAGCGATCGCGCGCCTTGCGCTCTTTTTTTCGCGAACTTGCGCATATGGCGGCTAGGAAGAAAACCGGCGCCGGTTTTCTTTGGCAGTCGGCGCTTTTGGGCGAGCGGGCAAAGGGAGGGTTCCGAGTGGGCCAGCAATTGCGCACGGCCCAAAGGCCATTCGGCCAAGAGAAAAAAAGAAAGAAAAAAGAGAAAAGAAGAAGAAAAAGAAAAGAAGAAAAAAATTGCTAGAAAATTTTGAAAAAATTGCAGAAAAATTTAAAAAATTGACAGAAAATCAAGAAGATTTATTTGACTATGTTTTTAATTTTTCTAGCTTTATTTTCTCTGTTTTGTGAATTTTCTTTATGAATTTTGAATCATTTGCTTTATTTTATATAATGCAATGCATATGAATTTATTTTTCTGCACTTTATGCTTTATGCAACCATTTTCTATCAGATTACACGCAGTAATCTAAACCAGAATTTTGAAATCATGCAGATGTCTGGCATTGTGAATCGTGAGTTTGAAGAAGCGGCCCGCGCGGTCGAACTACCTCACTTGGGCATCGGACGTAAAGATCGTCCTTGGGGCAAGAAGCTCGCTCGCGATTGGTCTAGGGTCCTCGCGGGGCGCAAAACCTACCGCATGGCGTAGCGATCAAGCCCTGCATTTTCTCAGGCACCACCTCTCAGCCACTCTGAAGAATGAATATATGGCTGAGGAGAGTGCACTTGAGCTTTGGACTGCACTTCAGAAGCGGTTCGAAAAACTCAAGTACACCATCTTGCCCCAAACACAGCAAGATTGGGTGCGCCTGTGGTTTGTAGACTTCAGAACAGTGGCCGAGTACAATTCTGCCTTGCACAGAATTTGTACCAATCTCTCTCTATGTGGCAAGAAGATCACTGATGAAGAGAAGATTGAGAAAACTCTCTCTACCTTCCACCCTAATGCTATCCAGAGTGCACGCAACTATCGTCAGGACGCATACAAGGAGTATAGCGAACTGATTGATGTAATGCAAGTTGCGGAATCGCAAGGCGATGTTCTCTGCGAGAACTATGTCTCGACCACTGGACGAGGCAACCGCACGTAAGTCAATGCCAATAGCTACAGGTGAGAAAGCCCACTCATAGAAAGAAGGGCAAGCGGGGTGGAAAAGAGGCCCGTGCCAAAGGAAAGTCAAAGCCCCGTGAAGGGGATGACAAAGAAAAGGCGCACGCCAAGCCGTATGGACAGCAGAACCAAACGTGCTTCAAGTGTGGCACTTGGGGACATTGGTCGAAGATATGTCGGGAATCCAAAGAAGTGATCAACGCATATCAGGCTAAGAGAAAGGCAAAAGAAAACGCCCCCGCAGAAGCACACTTCGCCAACATCGGTGATGATGATGTCATGGATGTAGATACCCCACTTGCCTCATCCTCATAGAATAGCCTGGACATCAATGCTGCAGCCATTATTATGGCAAATGAAGAGAAAACTTCTGCAGATGACATAGAAGCAGACCTAGACCCATACAGACCTAGAGAAGAGGGGGAGGAAGTCTTGGGAGCAGAATTCCCATATCTGAGTGCAGTTGGAGCGCTCATGTACCTTGCAAATAGCACCAGGCCGAACATTGCGTTATTTGTGAATTTGCTAGCTCGATCTGATCTGAGAACCCACCAAAAGGCATTGGAAAGGGATCAAGGACATCTTAGTTACCTCAAAGGAAGCAAAGACCTTGGTACATTTTTGAGAAGAAACAATGAATTGAATTTGGTTGGTGTGCGAGATCTTTGGGTATTTATCGGACCGCATCTTGGCAAGTCCCAAGCGCTATGTTTTCCTATGTGGAGGAACAGCAATTTTTTGGAAGTCGTCTAAGCAGACTCTTGTCTCGACGTCGACAAACCACTCGGAAATCATTGCCTTGTATGAAGCGTCTCGCGAATGTGCATAGCTCCGAAGAATGGTTCACCACATCCAGAAGTCGTGTGGCTTGAACATTGAGCAAACTCCACGATAATATATGAAGATAATGCGACTTGTGTTGCTCTGCCACGGATGGGTTATGTGAAGAGCAATCTCACGAAGCATATCAACCCCAAGTTCTTCTATGCTCACGAATTGCATAAGATGAACGAGATCAAGATATTGTGTACTAAGTCATGTGAAAATCTTGCAGATTTGTTCACTAAATCACTCCCAACATCTACCTTTGAAAGGTGCGTGAATGGAATTGGGATGATGAGACTTAGAGAAGTGCAGATTTCAGGGGGAGATATTTCACATACTTCCACATGAATCTCGAGCATGAATTATGAATACCCAACATGAATCTTGAAGATTAGCAATTGAAGTTGGGAGAATTGTACTCTTTTTTCTTAGCAAGTTTTTCATGAAGTTTTCTTGCATAAGGTTTTAACGAGGCAAGTCGTGCAACATAGTAAGCGTATGCTATGTACTCTTTCTCCAAGTATTTTCCCACTGGGTTTTTTTGGCAAAGGGCCCAAGGGGGAGTGTTGGGAAACCCTAATGGTCCATGAAGGCCCATGCTGGTCCCTTAAGCCTAAACCCTAGGAGAGCGCTATAAAAGGAGGAGGGGGTCCCCCTATGTACAAGAAATCATTAGCAATAAAGAATTTCCGCTGTTGCTTTCCCTAAACACGTGTCTCTCTCTTTCTGTTCTCCAATTCAGATCTGTTCGGGAACCCCGGACTATTCGATAACGAGGTTCCTTAACATAAATAACGCTTAAAGTCATTGACCTTTTATGGGTGATAAAATATCTACGGTTAATATGGATTATGCTTGGCACGTCGGTAGGAGTGTATTTGAATAGTATGCAGTAACTACATTTTGAGATAGGAGTGATCTAACAGTGATGCGTATAACCTGGAGATTGCTTTGATAGTCAATTCTAGACGCAAGAAAGATTTAGTTTATTGGGATATTAGGCCCTGTTTGACAGAGCTCCAGATCCCAGCTCCACCTCAGAGCTGGAGTTTGTAGGCTAAAATAAAGTGAATTAAGTTTATATTTTTAGTCTAAAATGTAAATAAGATGATCCACATAAACACTCTTAATGTACTCACAGCTTCAACTCCATAAATTTCTAGAGCTAGGAATACTCTGCTCCACTAACTCTACGAATTTTGGTGGAGCTGGAGCTGTCCCAAACACCCCCTTAGTGGGGTTCAAGTTTTTCATGCAGATTTGGATAGCCTGACTATATTAAGAAGTTGGATGGAATTATAAAAGGAAAGAACTACTAGGATTGAATCTCGCCACCGTATGCTAGAGTATGTATTGTATATTCCAATTTAATTTTTAAAGTGGCCTTTTTTTTCAGTTTCTTTTGAAGCACAAGGACACACATCCCACTCACACTACACATGCATAAACACACAAGTGCACGTCCACTACACACTACAAAAATCAGCAGATGCTCCGTGGTCTCATGGAACGTGAGAATACGTTTTTTTACTGAACGTATACGCGTGTGTATTCTAAATAAATACAGTATACCACGTCGATCCTAAAAATCGAACCCAACTAGGCGAAAACGAATATTCTCGCTCCCACCACTACGCCACATGCCCATCTCTGGCCTTTTATCTTCTTTTTATTTTCGTTGAAACTGCCAACCTTTGGATCAAGGCTGGATGTTGATTCGAACTTTTAGATTGGAAATCAGCTATGGATTTATTACTGGACGAAGCACTGTTTCTTGATCAAATTACAAGAATAAACGGGAAAATTACTATTCGCAAGAAGTTTCACCATTTTATGATTGCTATACGGTCAATGAAGAGAAGCTGTAAGTTAGTGGCTAATTTATAAATGATACAAATATTGCATCAAATACTTGGGTTGTTTATAAAAACTGGTGTGGTAACGGGGTTACCACTGGTAACAGGAAAATTGTTCGAATAAAGATAAAAATTATTTTTGAAACTTGGACGAGTGGAGTGGTTGGTTGGTAGAGACCAGGGTTAACCATTTCGTTTTCGAACTAAATTTCGAGAATTGCTCGGCATCGGTTGTTCGCGAAAACCGATCGAAATTCGGTAAAAACCGATCGGTTTGCGAAAGTCAAACAGGTGGTCAAACCGATTCAAAAAAAATGAAAACCGGTCGAAAAGCTCGAAAATCGGTCGGTTTTTGTCGAAAACCGGTCGGTTTTCGTCGAAAACCGATGACAGAAGGAAAAATGGTGAAAATGAAAGAAAAAATGCAAAAAAATTGAAAAAATTATAAAAAAATCCCAATTAATCTATAAAACACTTAGAGAAATTTAAATAATTTTTGAAATCATTTTTTACTTCTAAAAATCCAAAACAGCAATTAAGGAAAAGGAACAAAGATATTGTCAGATTTTTATAAATATTTAAAAGATTTTTTATATTCTGAAAATTTAATGTAACCATAAATAGTTCCAAAGTATTATGAAATAAAATTTTCAAAAATATTAGACTTCATTTAGTACCTATATAAAATAAAAAACAAAAGAGCATATACAATGATAATATCACTTTGAATTTTTAAAAATACACATATCGATCATCTTGAAAATTTTACATAATTATTGTAAATAAGTTATAACATCACAAAAAGTTTAATAAATATTAGACTTCATTTTGTGCCCCTAGAAAATAAAAACTAAAGAGCATATATTGTGACAATATCACTTTGTAATTTTTTAAAATGTACGTGTCTGATAATAATCTGAAAATTTTACAGAATCATTAGGATGGCCTTAGGACCTCACAAAAAAATTCAAATTTTTTTGACACTTTTTGCGAAATTTCTTCAATTTTTTTAAATTTACTATTCATCTGAACGGTTTTTCGAACGGTTTTACTTGCCGAACCGGCTCGGCACAGCCGGTTTTCGTCGGCATCTTGAACCCTGGTAGAGACCCCTCACCCAAGTTAAGGACCAAATCTTGTAGCAGGCGTTCTTTCTCGTACATGTCATTTGTGAGAGAAGGACCTAGCAGAGTAATTTCTTCAGTTCTAGCATTAAGCCCACGTGTTGTAGTTGTTAGGATTGTGTTACTGTGTATCTTTCGGTTGTGCGGACGATGGTGAAGAGCATCCATGTCCGGTTAGGGGACCTTGCAAGGCTTCTCGATACAACGATAAGGGTTTAGGTACTGGAAAAGCCTCGTTCGTTGGTCGGCTGGTGTAAGGGTGGCCGGCTGGTGTAAGAGGTGTAAGAGTGTGTTTGGTTCAAGGGCAAATCCTGAACGGGATAAGACGGTCCATGTTTTTGTAGTTATTTAGGACAGGGATAAGACGGTTCATGTTTTTGTAGTTATTTAGGTGTTTGATTTGCTGGATTTGGTGGATAAGGCCATTCAGAAAAGTGGAATATTCTCTGGAGATTCTGGATTAACCGATCGGAAGATTTTGCCCGGATGAGTTCGCCCGTGGCTCCTTCGGCTGGATCAAGCCATCCCACCCAACGCCCGTGAGTCAGTCACGCCCGCGAAAAATCTCGCCTCTCCTCTCGCGGTCTCGCCTCCCCTCTCGCGGTCTCGCCTCCCAGGCTCCTCTCCCCGCTCCGCCGCTATAGAAGATGCGGAAGCGGAGGAGTACTTCCTCTTGAGGGTGGAGTTCCAGTGATTCTTGATGGCGTTGTCCGTGCGCCCGGAGAGGAGCCTGGCGATGGTGGCCCACTTGTTGCCGAAGCGGGCGTGGGCGCGGAGGATGGTGTCATCCTCCTCGGGGGTGAAGGGGCGGTGCTCCACCACGGCGAGAGCTGGTTGCACCAGCGGAGACGGCAGGACTTGCCGGACCTCTCCGGGATGGACTTGCTGATGAGGGACCAGTTGTGGGCGCCGTGGCGGGCGACGAGCCGCTGCAGCGCGTCCTCCTCCTTGGGACTCCAGGGCCCCTTGATCCGATCCACGTCCTTACTGCCGCCTCTACACGCCGCCGCCGCCGCCATGTTTATGTGTTGTAGGAAGGAGGCGATGAAGGTTTCTTGATTCTTCTCACAGATTCTGGAAAGAAAAGGAGATCGGTGTTGCGTATTTGGGTAGGAACTGAATTGAAGGAAGACGACGACAAGGAGAGGAGAGGATGGGTCTCACGTGGAGGGAGGAAGGGGAGCGGAGGAGCAGCATATATAGCACAGCATGACTTGGTTTAGCACCAGGAGATCAGAGAGGCAAAAATTGCGATTTCTCTCTTGGGTTCAGCACCAAGCGAGCTGTGGAATGAAGCTACGGGGAGATGACCCAGGTGCAATGAAAGATTTTATCCTCAGTATTCATAACTCTGTAAATCAGTTGAAATCACGCTCAGCTGGTCAAGATGACGGAAAAGCAGAGATACATAGCAAAAGAGTAAGTTTCCCTGCTAAGTATTTGTGACAACAGAAATTCAGACTTCCTGTTCATTTAACACTTTGTTCATGTTTTTGCATGCCTGCAGCTAAAGTCGGAACCGTAGATGTTATATAATTGATCAACTTTCCCTTTAGTTACAATATGGTTAGATCATCAGTGGCTCAGCTGTGTTATTCTATGCTGTCATTTTTATGTCAAATATATGAATATGTCCAAACATCCGACCAACCAAAAAACTGGCTCATTCTATCCATCCAACTAAACAAAAAACTGGATTATACTATCCATGCTTATCTATCCAACCAAACAAAAAAACAGACTCATCTTTATCCATCTAACCAAACAAAAAAACAGACTCATCCTTATCCATCCAATCAAACAGACACCTGAATAGTTATATCTCATCCATCCTCTTTCAACGCATCCTAAATGGATGGTGACGATGGTCGAAACGTGGCACAAGGACTAGGTCGGCTGCTGGAACAAGTTGCCTGGGCGGCCTAGTTCTCGTGTGGAGAAATCGCATGGGCCCACCAATTGACCATGCCAGCTAGCGTGATTCTCTCGGGCCTGTCCTGGGGTGGTCAGGTGGTGTTGACGTGGCAATCCACTGCCCTTCTCCTCTAGTGCCAATTTCAGCTTCTTTGTTGATATACTAGAAAATTTTTTGAGTGTGCACGTTCACACATATAACTCTATAGTCTTGAACAATAATTTTGTAACATTATAAATTCAACATATATATTTGATGTTTATTAAAGTACCATACAATAGTTCTAAGGTTTTAATTTAATTAATAAATTTGGTCTATTGAAGAGATTTTTTCCTATCTTTTTCAATTTGTTAGGGATACGGAGGCGTAACAGCACCACCTTGGCGATAGATGATTTACGTTTGTTGGGACGTTCGGAAGACGCTAAATACCGGATAAAAAGTCTCCGTTGGACTGCGCGTGAACCCTTTCCGTGCAAGGTTGGATAGATGGCCTGCCCCCTGCATAGCTAGCTAGGGCTAGGTGCTCATCAGTAGTGTGGAGCAGTGGCTGTGGTGTAGCGGATGCCAAGAAAGAAGTGTTGCAGGGAAGAGCAAAAATAAACAGAGAGAAAGAAGAGCTACACGCCATGGACACCACATCTGAAGCTAGCCAGCCCACTTCCCCTGCCTGCCTCCTCATAACAGCCAGGCAGGGTAAAAACCTGATACCCTTGGCCTTGGTATCTCTGCTCCCCTTCACACTCGTTCAGTTTCACCGCCCAGCTTTTATGTATGTTACTGCTCGCGATTCTACAGAGATCTTCAACTCTTCTTCTCTCCTCGTTTGCCCGTTCGTTTCCCATCTCTCCCCTTGTACTGCTGCTCCAGTAAAGCAAAACCGTCCTGATTGCTGCTGCTACAGCTCCAGCTCTTTGTGTTGGCTGATGATGACAGTCAACCAATGATATCAAGTCCTCCTCTTCCTTTCTTTCGTGACAGGGCTGGGCTGGCTGGATGCTTTACTTCATCTATGTGTCTTGACGGTTAGTTAAACGGAAGATCTGATGCGCGCATGTTGCCATGGAGAACAGTTGGATTTTTGTTACTCAAAAGGGTCGGTGGCTCGTTCGTTTCCAAATGAGAGGGTTGGCTGCAACACTTGCGCTGATCGTCACACGCGTGTGTATTTCGTGGGATAAACCGCACTGTGCTTTTGATAGTACAGGTGTCTTCATTTGTAATTCCTCCTCTTTTACACATCCACACCAGTTAAAAAGTTCAGTCTTTTCCAATTTAATGTTGGGGATTTGAGCATGTGCACGCGAAGATCTCTTGGCGATGTAATGATGCTGCTCTAATTTATCTTCACTTACACCCACTTTCCGCGGTGTAAAACCTATTAAAAATCCCATTAACCTTTTCGGCACCTTTGCCTTTTCAGGTCAAAAATGTCTGCCTAAATCGTGATCCCCAGTTCATCTCTCGCCGCCCTACACATCTCCCTTTTCATCATTGCTAATCCAATATATACCCGCTCTTACTCAGTGGCGGAGCCAGGAAATTTTGGGAGCCTGGGCGGCTTAACTACTGCTGCTAATAAACACAAACAAATCTATATAGACATCACACAAGCAAAAATGCCAACTAACAAAAACCTATCTTTAGTGTTACTGAATTTATATAGTTGCACATACTTCACTATAACTACTAATTAGATAACACTAAAGAAAAACCTATCTTTAGTGTTACTGAACCCTGGCCTACCCGAGAGCTGCCTCCGCCGCTGCTCTTGCTGAATACATATCATTCAAACTTTTAAATTTTGTTCTTAAATACATATTATTCTAAAATTTCAAGGCGACATGTTACCATTTTCCCTTGTATGACCTTCCTCTTTAGCTATTTTCAATAATATTTACTATCATGGACTAGAATGAGACACACCATCTGAAGAACAATAAGTGATCTAACGAAGAGAGGTAATACAGTTCTTTATACATGTGGCTTGATGGAAGTACAATATGCTAGAATAACATGTAACGAAGACAGTATATAAGATACCCATTCGAACAATTGGTAATCAGTTGTACTTGTTCCCCCTATCGTGACTAAAGGTGGTTTATTGCATTCGAATTTTAGAGATTGTTGCCAGGAAAATTGCACCTCTTGTACACGCTGGTCTTTCTAACAGATGTTAGGAACAATCCTGTTTGGATCGAAAGGTTTTCCATAGATTTCTAGAAAAATTAATACCGCTTTCTGTAAAATTCAAAATCCCATGTCGCGAATAGCCTGGGCCACGGACACGGAGTAAATCCACTTATATGCAAAAAAAAACTTCCATCGAAGTTTGGACTTCACACAATGACACGATCCCTTCTGTTGAAGTACAACAAGGATCCTTGACACTGACAATATTTTCAGTCAAGGAAAGTCACAATAGAATCTTGTTTGGATCCATTTAGCCAAAGCCCATATAGTATTTTAATTGGGCCCATTAAACCTGGCTTATTTAACGTAACTGGTCCTCGACCAGTTATACCAATTGCCGACAAATATGGTGTAATAACTAACTCTCTTAAAGAGTGACTATATGTATAAGGGAAGAACTAGTCCGGACGTCTGATGTGAGGATGTTTCGTTGGACGCTCGGTGCAATATTTTTTTTAACGTCTGCAATATTTTTTTCGCGTGTGTATTTTTACTGTTATAGAAGGAAAATGTTGCACGAAGGAAATGTTTCACCTATCAATTCCGTTAGAGCTAAGACAATTTATGACGTGGAAGTTAATTGAACACGTGAGAACAGCTGTTGGCTGTTACGACGAGACACACTAGTTGATAAAGGATGCAACCGTTCAAGACACATGCATGATGTCCGAAGGTGCTTGTTACATGATTAAATGCCACCTCTTATATATATAAATTAGCCACGATCGTGCGCTACGCTGCGTCATGCGAAATTTTGGCGTGTGACGGTGGGACGTGCGAAATTCAGGAAATTCGATCGTACGATGCTGCGTCGTGCGAAATCCAGTTTTTTTGTTAAACAAAATTGTTGCTAGGACCCGTCGGCAAATCTGTGAACTGCTATAAGCCTTCGGCGAATCTGTGTTATTTTTTTCGGAGAAAACCGTGGACGTTTTTTTTGGTTTTTTTATTTCGGTTTGCATGTTTTTTTAAAAAAAATGGGTCGCTAGGAACTGTCGGCGAATCTGTGAATTGCTATAAACCTTCGGCGAATCTGTGTTTTATTTTTTTGAGAAAACCGCGGACATATTTTTTGTTTTTTTTGGTCCAGTTTGCTAAAAACCGTCGAGAGGAGGTGAACGTAAATTACAGAGGGACCTAAACGTATTTTTGTTTTTTTCAGGGTCCATTCTGCTAAAAACCATTAGGAGGACCTGAACGTAAACGCAAAGGGACCTAAACATAATTTTGAATTTTTTTGGGTCTATTTTGTTAAAAACCCGACCGAAGGACCTGAATGCGATTTCGAATTTTACAGAGGGGTTTCTCGCGAGGCCGCAGACGTGGCACGCATGAGGAGGCATGAATTCCACCCGGTATAATAGTAAGTACTAGGTAGTCTTTGCGCGCTATGCTGCGCACGGATAGAAATATAAGACAGTGGCGTTTGCATTAGTTGAGTAAAGAATTCGGCGTTAATTCGAGATTAATGTTTATATAAAGAAATACATGGACAATTACTTAAAGAGATTAAATTTGGGGTGAGTAATCAGTGTCTCAAGAGAGAACAAATACGAAATGTTGGAATCAATATAGCTTTGTCTATACTATCGTATAGAAATCGTATTTTAAAGAACCGGTGTCTGTATCGAATCTATGAAAGCACGTATTTTTTACGAAATAACCGAACATAAAGACAATTACTTAAAGAGATTAAATTTGGGGTTATTAATCAGTGTCTCAAGAGAGAACAAATACGAAATGTTGGAATCAATATAGCTTTGTCTATACTATCGTATAGAAATCGTATTTTAAAGAACCGATGTCTGTGTCGAATCTGTGGAAGCACGTTTTTTTAGAAATAACCGGACATAAACGTAATTTCAAATCTTTTGGGTCGAAAGAACCGACGTACGTGTCGAATTTGCGGAACTACGTGGTTCTTTTTGAGAAATAACCGGTGGAAATTTCAAATCTTTTGGGTCAAAAGAACTGACGCATGTGTCGAATTTGCGGAACTACGGGGTCCTTTTTAAAAAATAATCGGTGGAAGGATATGTTCGCGTTTTTTTTACGAAATAACCGAATCTAAACGTAATTTCGAATCTTTCGGGTCGAAAGAACCGACGCCCGTGTCGAATTTGTGGAACTATGGGGTTTTTTTTGCAAAATAACCGGTGGAAGGACCTGTTCGCGATTTCAGAATCTTTCGGGTTGAAAGAACCGACGTCTGGATCGAATTTACGGAATCATAGGGTTCTTTTTGCAAAATAACAGGTGGAAGGATCTGTTCGCAATTTCGGATTTTTTGGGGATTTTTTTACAAAATAACCGATAAAAGGATCTATTCGCAATTTCTGATTTTTGGGGGGCTTCTTTAAAAAAAACGTGACGTGGATGGCCTCCATGCGCTTGAAATCTTCCCGCTATAATAGAGGTACTAGGTAATTCAAAATGATGGCCAGCAAGTAGTATTTTCTCCGTTGAAAAATATGTATGAGGTATTTTAACTTTGCAAAAGAGTTAAGAAGATGATAAAATTGAGAAAGATATGTGAGAAAATTACTTAGATATCCTTCATAATTATCTTGGAAAGATGACTGAGGATACTTTGTGTGTATGGTTATGGATAAATGCATATGATAGGAAGAAAATAAATAAAGTTACATGAAGAAAAACCTTATTAAATTTACATGTAGTTCTTATATTTATCAATAATACGTCTTATATTTTTTAATTGAGGAAGTAACAATAATGAGTATGTTATGAGCTTGCTTATATCATAACGAATAAACACGGTGGAGAGAATGGCGAAGCGTCAACATAGTTGGGGGAGGGAGGAGAAAGACTACGATGTACTTCTCTATTCTTTCTTGCATATTCTCTAAGGGTTGTATGCTCTTAAGGTCCTGTTTGTTTTGGTTTAGGCTTTTGGCTTAAAGCTAGTTTTTTGGCTTATCGAGCTTTTAAGCCGTCTGCTTTTAAGACAAGACATGTTGTTTGGTATTCTGGCTTTTTGATGGGTTGGATGGTGTAGCTTATTACTAGAAAGTTTGAAATACCCTTTAAGGTTGTAAGGATTTTTCTTATACACTGATTTATCTGATACAAATATTTTATACTTTTTTCACTGAATGTCGTATTGAAAAATATAGATTAATCTTGAGATCAAACTTTATTATGAGCATAATTATTTATCAATTTGATCCGGGTTGGTGGAGGAAGGAGGCTAGGGATGGCGGAGGAGGGAGGAGGTCGGGGACGACAGAGACCGGAGCGGCGGAGGGAGAAGGCATGTCGCATAGGGGAGCAAGAGAAGACGAGGAGAAATGAGGAGATGAGAGAAGGATTCTTGAGTTTATATATGATGGTATTTGGTGGGTAATTTTGGAGACTTCCAGTGGCAAAGAGTTATTTCATCCCAAAAAAACACCTCCCACCTGGCTTTTAGCTTATAGTTATATGGAGGCTTTTGTCTTTTTTTAAGCCTGGCTTAAAAGTTAGTCGTTTATTTTGGCTTTGGCTTTTCTGCTTTTAAGCCAATGAAAAAGCCGAAACAAACAGGACCTAAATAATCCATATATCTTATCTAAAGCTGAAAAGAATGGTGAGCTCAGAGAGCTTCCATACGTTTAGTCCACCAATTACAACATAACATGTGTCGTCGTCTCGGTTTTTCCCTTGGGTTTCGGGAATTGGCGAAGAGGTTGTACACGATTTTACATAGAGGCTCTCGAGGTTCTGGGAATTTATGAAGAGGTCTTACGCCCTCTAGCAATTTTACAAATAGGCCCTCAGGGTGCTGAAAATTTACGAAGAGGTCATATGCAGTTTTACACGGAGGCCCTTGGGTTTCCAAGAATTCAAGAAAAGATCGTGCGCCCTCTAGCAATTTTGCACCCTTGGGTTCCTGGGAATTCATGAAAAGGTCCTACACCCTCTAGCAATTTTATGCACAGGCCCTAGGGGTCCCGAAAAATTTCTGAGAGGTCCTTCGCGATTTTACATGAAGACCCCCGGAATTTCAAAAATCTGGCATATCCCGCCTGGCGCGGCGTAGCACGCAAACCTATCTAGTATTCTCTAAATGGGATTGCTCTTAAATAGAGGAGAGATGGCCCCTAACAACTCATTTACTCCCTCGGTTTCTGAATAGATGACGTTTTAGGATGTTGTGCTTCAACTAAAGCATGTGTAGAAATGATCAAATCGTACTCCTTCATTAGCTCACTTATTGCTCTTAGATGATGTGTATTATTCTATTCTACAGTAATAAATAACATTGTGAATAATAAATGATAGGGATATGCAGAGGAAAAAAATAATTAAAAGTTATCTTAAAATTGTAGA
This sequence comes from Otatea glauca, assembly GCA_036346275.1. Classification (NCBI taxonomy): domain Eukaryota; kingdom Viridiplantae; phylum Streptophyta; class Magnoliopsida; order Poales; family Poaceae; genus Otatea; species Otatea glauca. Next base: position 33,157,978 of record CM070714.1, read on the forward strand.
ATGATATGTATTTAAAAATAAAATTTGAAAGATAGAATGGCATGTATTCAGAAAAAGAGAGAAGAATAAGCATGTATTCAGGAAAACAGAGCAATAAACTAGCTAATGACAGATACAGCTAACTAAAAGAGAAAACAATCTATCGGGGATAACTCCTACTAGCCAGGATCATGAGCTACGCTGCATCGTGCGAAATTTCGACGTGTGATGCTGGGACGTGCGAAATTCAGGAAATTCGGTCGTACGATGCTGCGCCGTGCGAAATCCTGTTTTTTTGTTAAAAAAATTTATCGCTAGGACCCGTCGGCAAATCTGTGGACTGCTATAAACTTTCAGTGAATCTGTGTTTTTTTCGGAGAAAACCACAGACGTATTTTTGTTTTTTTTTTAATTTAGGTTTGCACGTTTTTAAAAAAAATGGGTCAGTAGGACCTGTCAGCGAATATGTGAATTGCTATAAATCTTCTGCAAATCTGTGTTTTATTTTTTTGAGAAAACCGTGGACGTATTTTTTGCTATTTTTTCGGGTCCAGTTTGTAAAACCGTCGAGAGGGGCTGAACGTAAACTGCAGAGGATCACGAGCTATGCTACGTCCCCGGAGGCTCAGGATCGAGAAGCTTCGCGTCGTGGGCGATGGCGACGCGGTCCTCGCCGGCGTGGGAGCGTTGCGGCGGTTGTTCTCGGCATATGGGAATCGAATGGGGAAGCCTAATGAACCTCTCTCTAATCCTCAAAAATGGGGAATCAGATAGGAAATGTGTTAAAGGCTATACACTGCAGTTGCTTCCTCAAAATTTAGATTAGGGAATGAGTTGGGAACCTGTTGGTGCTGCCCTTAATGGACATGAGTGCAATATGATCGCCATTGACCCGTATTTCATAATAGGTAAAGAGGCAATACCTTGCAAATCTGCAGACACTGCCAATGCACAAATAATGATTAGAGACACTACATTCCCAAGGTATAGAGTACCACAAGTGATGATAACTGATGGAGAATCTCACTTCATAAGACGCAATTTTAGACAAGCACTTCAAATAATGGGGATTGATCGTAAATTTGCGAACGGATATCATTGCCAAACAAAAAGTCAGGTTGAGATTCCAATAAGCAGAACAAGGAGATCTCGAATAAAGGTGTCAACCACGCAAGGAAAGAATGGTCGGTCGGTCATCTCAGCTGAATGATCTGCTTTGGGCTAGGGTTCACGATATCGTTTCTTCGACACACATAGCCTTTTATCCAAGCAGTGAGACTGATCTGGCATGTGTTAACCAAGATGTACTCAATGGCTGCATCCATTAAGAAAGTCATTTCACGAAAGAAAAAGGATTGAATTTGGCCAATCGATGCTGACGGAGAGGTTGATCTCCCGATTGCAATCGTATCTATCGTATGCAAGTATCAGGTCCAACGGAACGGAACGAGGCAGGTCAAAGTCATACTTCACTACACCTTCTACTCTGCCTGCCATGCAACCCCAGGGACCCACCACTCGGCGGAACAGGGATAAAACCGTAATTTCTTCCCCGTTCCCGTTCTCTGCTTGTATATGTGTTGGGGTGGTCCAAGTCTCCGTGTCGTCTCCACGACTCCACTTGCTCTAGTTGCTTTGCTGCTCCCATCCCTGCACCTCTCCCGTAGATCGATACGCAGATAGATCTCGCCTAGCCGACGGAGGGGAGGTCGCGCCATCTCCATGGGGAACTGCTGCTCCGATGAGGTGGGCCACGCCGGCCGCCACCCCGTCGACCCCACCGCCGCCGCCGCCGCCGCCTCCTCCGCCGCCGCCGATCGCTTCCTCCGCTCCCGCGGTGCAGGCGCCTCCACGGGGATCGAGGTACGGGACCGCTACACCCTTCTACGCCTCCGCGGTTATATGGCTTCTATCTCGTACGGTTGCTGCTGGGGGTCGTGGCATTGCGCGCGGTCGTTGTGGTTTCTGTGGATTGCGATGTCACCACCATTTGGGTTCATGCAATCTAGTGGCAGCGCTTGGTGGAAAACCGTGTGGCTGGGATACCGGCACATTACGCTGTGGTGATTGGGAGCTGGGTTAATTTGATCATGCTGTCCCTTGGTTTGATGCAACACTGATAATTCTTATAGCTGCGGCTATATGCTTCTTTGTTCTCGCGATTGAGCAGCTAGTGCAATGCAAAAGATGGTTGTGATAGTTGTATTGTACGGTTTTGTGATACCCATATTGATGGGTTTTACAACCTCTATTGGATGTTGTTGTTGTGTCATATTTGTCTATAACACGCTTGATATTGTACCTAAGCCCCTAGCGACTAACAAGTTGTTCTTAGTACTATAATCATGGGTCTAGATGTTTATAACATATTAGATGTTCTTTTGTAACATGCAAAATCTAGGGACTTCCTGTGACTGAGTTGAGTTTTTTCCCCCCGAGGGAGTGAGTTCAGATCTTACCATAATACCATTTGGATTTATGCAATCTAGAAGCAACAGTTGGGGAGGAAAATAACCTGTGGTTGGGATACTGCACATTTTTTTATGCTCATTTGGAGCCAGATTAGTTATCTAACGCTGTGTTGTGTACTCTTTCTGGGGGTATCTTGGTTTAGTGCAACACCCACAATCTTACACCTGCTGATCTGCATGCAGCAATCAGCTTCTTTGCCCTTGCAATTGAGCACCTAGTGTTTAAGATGCTTATGATTTATTACATGTTGATACTTGAATTATACAGCTTTCTGATACCTCTTGTTGATCGATGTACCAGTTTAGAATCTGTGTTGTATGTTGTAGTTGCGTTATATTTGTCTATAATATATTGGATGTTGTACCTAAGCCCCTGACCCATGATAATTTGTTCTTGAATATCATGTTCTTGAGCAGAACGACTTGGAATTAGCATTAGATATTTCTGTTTTAGTCATGTAATGGTATTTGGTATTGAATCCAAGGGTTTTGTATTATGTTTTAGCTTCACGCGAGGACTGTGGTGACGTGTGTGTAATTTTATGCGGCATTTGGGTTTATTGCTTAATCTGTCATTTGTAGCAGTATAATTACAGTTACTGAATTGGTTGGGGCCTGTTTAGTTGTGTGGTATTTTGACTTTGGCTCTATATAACGTGTTGAAACAGTTATCTCTCTCTGCATCAAATTTGGGTGATGAGGAATTTCTTTCCAAGGTATGCTCCTCTTTTGCCCTTCTTGCATTTGTGATTTTTGCCCTTTTTGAAATTTTGTCTATCTTAACTGGCATCTATATATGTGTAGCTACCTCATGTCACCTGTTGAAATGATTTGCTAGTAGCGTGTGTATGTCATCTTTGATTGGTTAAAAAAGTAACGAGAAAATTGTTAGACATTTAATGTTAAATCCATGTGAGTTTGATGGGACAATATAGAAAAGAAGTGGCATGTTAATTATTCCAAGTTCATCAGCAGCCTAAAATAGAACAGAAAAACTAAGGTTTCCTAGTTCATAGTTTCCACGAAATTCTAGGGTGCTGCTTGAGAAAACAATTAGCCCCCAAACTTTTGTCTTTGTCTTTGCCTTTAAAAAAAAAACCATGATCAGGCATTGAATAAATCGTATGGAGTATGTATTATGTAATACATAGTACAATCATAATACCTAGTACAATCCTTGATGAAAGAGAGTGACTTGGCTGTTGGCTTTGACCTCCTTTTGCTGATATTGGCTTGTGAGTTCAGGTGTTCGCAGTTCTTTAGTGGGCATACTTGAACATGAGCAGTCGCATGCACTGGTTGGTTGGTTTGCCACATGATCTCACCTATCCTAAGTTGCAGCCGTTGCATTCAGTACACTTAGCATGATCAACTCTTCTACACAAATTCAATTGTTAAAAGTTGTATGCTGATAGTTTCAAGTTCCAACAATTTCAGAAATGTATATATCTTGTAAAAAAAAATATACATATCTAAATCTAAGTGAAATAGCTTTGAGTTGCCTTGAAAAGTGGATTAGAAAGGTGTGGTGGCCCGCATAATTAACCCCGGGTAACAACAGTCACACTGCCATTACTCTTGAGTTAATTACGCGGATCTCGGCATAGTAGCTAACAAAATATCGGGCATCCCGATACTTTATCAATTACTATACCGTATTCAGAGTATTTCAACAGAACAATAATTAGAGACTGAAAATGGAACTCTCTATTACATTTCATTAAGCAACGCAGGGCTATCTGTTCTTTACCTTAATCTTACAAGGGTTCCAAATACAACAATGGCATATTACAACCGCCTAGTACCTTGAGGACCTGCCATATCGGGGATATGGCCTACTAGACCCTCTACTCCTCCTGATAGTAGTATAGTAGTAGTAGTAATCGCCCTCCTGTAAATGTCGGTCTTGCGAACAGTCCTCACCCCAGGTCTCGGAGGAGTGTCCATAGGACACCTTTTAAGCAAGGGGTTTTAGTAAGGGTGAGTACGGGGTGCTCGGCAAGCATTAATATAGAAATGCAATAGTCCCTCTTAATCCAATTCAATCCAAATCCACCTACTGGTCACCTTTCCTCAAAATCCCTTTTTACAGAAATTTAGTTTTAGTTTTAAAGGTTGTTCATTTTAGATTTTAGAAAACACTATTAACACTGTATTTGAGATAGACTTAGCTTCCGTAGTCTCCAATCTAAGAGACTGGCTTGAATTCAAGATTTACTCTGCGTAGGTTTGTACCACTTTACCCATAGTGACACCCACATGAGATGCCCCAAAACGTTTATCACTATTCCAATATTAGATCTCTAACCCTGTTACTTGAGTGGGGGACACCTATCCCAGGCCGTCCCGCCAGACTCGCAGCTAACAGTTGTATCATGTTACCGCAGCAGCACTGATATGCAACCCAAGACTTTATACATATATAGCCTGAAAGAATCAACCGCAGCTGATTTTGTGTCTTGCACTGGGACCCGCGGCATACCCAGCTTCTCACTTTTGTGTCCTTCACTAGAACCCGCGGCATACCCAGCTTCTCACTGTCCTTCACTGGGCCTACGGCATACTCAACTTCTCACTCCTAATTATCTACACTTACCTAATGTGGAGATTCTAATACCTTCATAGGACAACCTTTTCTGGCCGATTTCACACATCATAATTGATACTGGTTTTACGGCTTATTGCCCAAGTGTTAGTTGTTTTGACCTTATATTATAGCCTATGTAGAGGACCCCACCGACCTACAATCCTTCTCATCGGCGCCCTCTACCAACCATTTCAAACACACGCCATCTCATTAACTAAATGAGCCAATCTACTACCAAATCCTATTATCCATCCATCAATCCATGGTTATCACGGCACCCCGGCGAGGCGAGTCGCCTCCGGGGCGCCTGGAAGCCTAGGCGCCAGTTAGGCGACCAACTAGTTCATATTTCAAGCTCAAATATAGTTCCAAGTTTCCTATGTACAAAATCATAATTCAAGCTCAAATATAGCAGGAGTGAGGAGTGATGTGTAGTACCTTGTATATAGCATCCATAGCACCTTCCATATGATCCAAATCATTGCTGTCCAAACATTGATGTAGAGCCTGAAATAACTCAATACATCCAGTAACTTGCCTTGATTTTCCCTAGTACAAGCAAGATATTTACCTGATGTTAGCAAGATGAAACACTAGGTTGTTGGATACATGGAGTTCACATAAACTACAAAAATATCTTGAAAACAGAAATGAGAATGTTCTAAGACAAATACATTGAAAGTTTCAAACATAATATAATGTTCCAAGGGCAAGGACATTCAAACATAGATAGAATGTTCCAATGACAAGGACATTCAAACATCGATGTCTAAGTCTAAATTATCTTGACGATTCTCATCACTTGGTCCACTCTCATGAGGAGTAGGTGGCGCTTGGCCATAATCATCGTCAATGTCTAGATCATCGGCCACCAAAGGTTCATAGACTTCATCCTCATTTGAGTCTTGCTCTTCTCCTTCAGCTGTTGAGCTCAAATTTGCACCACGTCGAGAGTACGTCCTGGTCATCCTAGGCAGATTACGCCCTTGAAGCATTAGTGATGCACCGATGATTTCATCAACATGAGCCCAAGAAAGATTTTTTCCATGGTGGACTTCTTCGGTACTCATTTCGACCCATTCATTGTCCCATTGGAACTCTTCTTAGATCAAAGGGTTGAAATTTGTCCCTTCCACACGCCTCTTTTGAAAACGTTCGGCAATCTTTCGGTTGTATTGAATGTAGACCAAATCATTCAATCTTTGGTGCTCCAACCGGTTTCTTTTTTTTTGTATGGACCTGAAAATTAATCACTAATCAATAACAGAAAAATAAATACAACTTAGTTGCTTACAAATTTGAAGATTCTCCAATTGCGCTCACAACCGGAGGCTAAACAACAAAGGCCGAAGATGCGTCTTGCAAACTTTTGAAGCTCTCTAGCAAGGCCACCAAAAGCATCCCACTAATCAACTAAAACATAAAACATTGTATCTATGTTAGAAACTTAGAATGTTAAAAATTGAATCAACATAGGATAGAAGTTTAGTACTTACGAGGGCTCTTTGTTTTTTGTTGCATCACAATTGATTGCTTTCCAAAACTCTTCCTCATTTTCTCATAATCATCCGCTTGGTCATTTATCTTTCTAAGCAAATTATCATCACAATTAATAATCTTTTCAAGCACATCATTAAATGCAATCCGGAGCCTCGAAGCATAGTCAATGTCTTTTTCTTTGATGTCGAAAAACTTGTTTGGGTTCAAAAACAATGCAGCCCCATGCAGCTTTTGCTCCATCTGATGCACCCACTGCTTCTCAATGATGTCCATTACCTTCTTTAGTACCCTTGGTTTGCTTCCAAAAGACTCTTATCTTATTCCTAGCATGATCCATACTTGCTGAAACCTCCGGCATGGCAGGCTTCTCATCCCCATCAATAATCCTCAACACAATCAGCAAAGGCTGGGATGCTCTTATGCAATCCTCCACAGCATGCCAACAACGCAAGGAAAGCAAAATATCACAAACTTTCATCCCCGCCTCCGTTTGAGCCAATTTGGCCCTAATCCAATCATCACTAACAAAGAGTAGTCGCCATACATCCTTATGCTTATATAAACTTTGAAAAGTGAGAAAAGAAGTAGCAAACCGAGTGGCTGCGGGTCTCACTAAATCCCTCGCTCTTGTATTCTCCCTCATTGCATCGAGAAGCCTCCCGTGCCTATAGATGAAGGTAGTCACATGCTTGGCTTGATTGATGGGCTTCTTGAACTCACTTATCTTTCCGATATCTTCCAACATAAGGTCCAAGTAATGTGCAGCACAAGGGGTCCAGAAGAGAGCGGGAAACCTCTCCATAAGAATTTTACATGCAAAAGAAAAATATTGAGTTCCAAGCAATCTGTAGCATAAGGTAGATCTTTTTTTTGGCCAAAGAAAAGAAACTAACCAACAGCCTTAAAGTTGGCACCATTATCAGTGACCATTTGAACGACGTTGTCAGAGCCTATCTCCACAATCTTCTTCTCAAGCAAATCAGCAAATATCCTTGCATCAGCCGACTGAGGGGATGCATCTACAGACTCCAAGAAGAAAGTCCCTTCAGTGTCTTCCTCTCCTATCAGTCCATCCATCTGACATTAGTGTACAACTGTATTGCCTCCAACTAGACTCTTGCTTCTCCCTCAATGCTTGGATTTCATTCTTTGCCTTAGCAAGAGACGGCACCCTTAACTCATGAAAACTAGGAGGCTTGTATCCATGCCTATATTGTCCAACAGACTCCATCATAATTTCAAAACACCTAGAATTTGCAGCATTGAATGGTATGCCACACTGATAAAAGAAATTAGCAACATGCATATCGACCGTCTCTTTTTTTTCCTTGGTCCTCATACATTGCTCCATGAAGGTTTGGGACAACTTTTTGGAATGCCTTTCCTCGACTACCTCTTTGGGTGTCTTTTTTATCATGGAGGCAACTGATTTTGTTACTTTGGCCACCGGTTTGAACTAATAGCAGCTTGCTTCCTCTTGGCAGCTGTCCCAGAACTTGGATGACAAGACGACGCCTTCAAGGATACTTGTTGATTAACCTCAACCTCCTGAACATCATCACTTCCACCTTCCTCATCGTCATCTAAATTAACCATCTTGTTCCTTGTAGTCTTCTTCATGTAATCTTGCATCTCTCTCATTATTGCCGTGGTGGTTTTGGGGGCATTTTTGAACATCCCCAAAACCTGCGGCAAGGTGCTGCTTCAACCTCTTGATGCCCGAATGCATTTGTTTTCCGCAAAGTACACATCGCACCATATCCTTGTTCGTCAAGTCCGTCCAAAATCCATACTTCCACCCGGGATCCTTCGATTTAGCCTTCCACTTTGGATCCTTAGGTGGATCATATGCCTGCTCTTGGCTAGCATCACCGGACACGCCAACGGCGGCACTTGTTGCTTGATCAGCCATGTACATATAAGTCCTATACAAAACAATTGCGGCAGTCACCAGTCAACATCATTATCAAGGAGTAATGACTAATCCATACCATACAATACATTAGCTATCATCAACTCATCAACCAGCAGCATCATTATCAACCAACATCAAACAAATGAGTATATGACTACCGCAACAGTTAATACTCAATACTCAGTTCCTCTTCGGCTCTTCCTCCAGCAGCAAGAGCCAGCCAGAGCGGCATCCTATTCCGCCCGAGGCTACGCTGCTATGGCATCCCATTCCTCGATTCCTCCGATAGCAGGAGCCAGCCACTAGCCCATTACTTCCTCGGTTCCTCACAGGCGAGCGGCGGTGAGTAGAGGCGGAGGTGTAAAGCGGCAATCAAGGCGAGCGGCGGCAATGGGAGGGATCGAAGGGAAGCGAGGGAGGTGGATGCGGAGGGGAAGCCGGGAGGCGGAGGGGAAAGCCGGGAGGCGGATGGGGACGGGGATTACTGGTGGCGGCGACGCTTGCTAGGGTTTCTCTACCCATGACCACCGTGATTCTTCTTTCCCAAACCTCCTCTCGATCCCATGCCTTTTGGTTGCAGACTCGCAGCTCAAATACCCTGCTCTGTTCCAGCGTCAATCGGCCGCACGGACGCTAGGCCGATGCCTAGGCGACAACGCCAGGACGTCCAGGCGGTCGCCGTAATAACACTGCATCAACCCATTTTCAACCCATCAACCCATTTTTCAACACATTCTTCCCAACCACTTCCGATTTAATGCTTTTATTTGTAAAATAGACTTTCCCATGCAGTGATGATATAGATAAATACATAAAAACAGTTGAAAATATTTAATAAAACATGATCAAAGGAAAGCTTGTCTGTATTAGGATTGATATATTCGGCCTCACTCATATTTGGAAAATGGCCTTCTTTGGATTCAATTTAGATCCTGAAATCATAGAGTATTAAATCTATGGCAATTAATTTGAATGTTATTTATGTCGTCCAACCATTCCAATAATTGCATTTTCATTTATATGAAGGGTGTTGGTTTTCAATTTTAGCTGTTCATGCATTTATAAGGTTATGCGTAACTGCTCATTTACTTAATGTAGCTATTTACCACCTTTTGATTTTTATGCATACAACTAGCTAATTATCTATACTAATCACAGACGGCGACAATCTACCCATTTTCCTAATTTCCCCCTTTTTCTTTTCTTTTCTCTTTTCTTTTTCTTTTTCTCTTTTCCTTTCCTCCCGCTTTTCTGCTCTTCGGCCGACACTCCCTGGCCGAACTCTCTGGCTCTTTCTTTCTTCTTCCTCTCCTCTCCCTCCTCTTAGGATGCGTTTGGTTCAAGGGCAAAGGGTGGATGGGATGGACATCCCATCCTGGTAGGGATGCAGCCATCCAAGTTCATGTTTGGTTGGAGGGATGAGAGATAGATGGGATAAGTCAAATTTTTGTTTGGTTGGAGGGATGGAGTTGGATGGGATGAGCCAATTTTTTGTTTGGTTGCAGGGATGAGGGTTGGATCGGATAAGCTAATTTTTTATTTGGTTGCAGGGATGAGGGTGATATTATCCTCATTTGAACTGGAGTGAAACATGGACATATCAATAAACTCGAGTGTTGGACTCTTCTTTTTCATTGGTCCCTGTTCATGAACTAGCAAGCTGTAGAGTATAATGGGATTGGTCATCATTGGACTACGCTAACAAATGAACCAAACAAGCAGGGTATGGAACTATCAACTCTAGGAAACAAGAAACATAGCAGTGAACCAAAATCTCGCAAGTAGACAGACACATCAGAAATGAGAGAACAATCAGTTAATTACCTCCACACAAACTTGAAACTTGTCGAGTTCAAAGCACATGCACAACATGTCAATTTTACATGGATGGTATCAATATTCAACAATGCCTTGCACACCACTACATTGATAGATACAAACAAACGCACACACCAGATGTGTCTTTGCATCCACAAGGAAACGAACAGACACAGTAAACAAACGACAGATGTGTCCTTGCATCATTGGAACTACAGGTGGATGATTCGGTAGCAGCTTCAGCCTGTTGAGTTGTGGTACCATGGTCACTATAAGCTGTTGTTGCATATATACCTTAGCTCTGCGAACAATCTCAGCAACAACCCAATGCTTGTAGAGATTTTTTGTTATACAGATTTTGTAAGCATAACAAAAGATATTAACATCAAAAGAAGGGACTCCCACCTTGGGTTCCCTGCTATTTTGCTTGGGATCTCCAATGAAGGTGACCATCTAGAATGCTAGAGTGAAACAAAAGTTCTAACTTCACCATGGCATAATGTACAATGTCTGAAGTATTTGAAGCATGAACAAAATTGTAAAGAGCGAAAGAAAAAGTATTTGTAGCATAAAGATCAATCAATTCAGCAGTTTGTGCTAATCATAAAATAATTAAGTAGTTCAATTAAGCAATATCCTGTTTAATTGACAGCTGGTGCAAGCCTTGTAGCTGACAAAAGTAATACATAAAGAAGATGAGATTTATAAGAAAGAAAAGTCCCTTGAAATTGTTCTATCAGTCTGTTGCAACTATGTATTGCTAAGGAGTACTGCAGTATGGAATTGGTAGGTAAAAGAAGTACGAACCAACTGAAATCTTAGAATAAGGAACAATACAGACAGAAGAAAGGGGATATTGCCTTAAATCTCACCTTCCAAGCCTGTCATCTCCTTCAAAACTGTTGGTGTCACTTCTCTTGGTCCCTCCAGAACTGCAGCAAAAGAAATGAACATACAATATACACTAGTCAGCGGGTATAAATATCAATCTGAAGGCCGGTTTGAACAAAACCAAACTATCAGTGTGTTGCTGTGAACATCAAATCATAAACTCCAAGCCAAGTTACATTTTTTAGGGCATTTCTTCGATGTGACTCAATCGGTACACAGAAGTCATCACTTGCTATTGATTTTGCATCCCCAATTCATACAACATCTGACAAACCGAATTTCACACAATGTTCTGCTTAAATTTCGAAGGCAATTTGCATACAAAGACCCTCACGGGGCCCAATTCACACATCATAAATGAGGAAAACGGAAGGAAGAACGGCATTTACCGATATTCTTGCACTTGTTGAAGTTCGCGAGGATCCTACGGCACGGGGAGCACCAGCTGCGTATCTGCCACCGCTGCATCCAGAGGAGGCTCCACGGACTGCAGGAAGCGGAGCGTGCGGGAGAGGTCCTTGATCCTGACGACGTACTCGAACTCGCGCCACTCCTTGAGGGAGCCCGCGCGGAGTCGTGGGCCTAAGCGCGGGGACCTGCGTGGAGAGGGGAAGAAGCGCCTGGAGGCAGGGCCGCGGGCAGAAATGGCCACGGTGGAGGCGAACGACGAGGAGCAAGAGGCCGTGGTCGCCATTGGTGCGGTCGCGGGGTGGATCCGAGGAGGGATTGTGTGCTCTGGTCGACGGCGTGAAGAGAGAGATGGGGAGTGGCATCTACAAAGAATATTCCCTTTTCGTGGATGCCCTCATCCACCCAAACCATCCAACCAAACAACGGGATGACTAGAAAAAGTGGGATGAGGCCATCCCATCCACCCTGTGCCCTTAAACCAAACACACCCTTACTCCTCTAGATCTCCTCTCCCTCCCTCTCTCTACTCCACCCGATGGGATCCCTTCTCCTACTCCCTGCTTCTACTCCTTCTCTGCTCTACAAAAATCCCTAGCTACTCCCTCTGGCTTGGCGGTCTCTGGCCAACTTAGCTCAGCACCGGCGTCGCCTCTGGATCGCCAGCCTCCAGCCCGGCCACCACCAGTCTTCCTGCCCTCCGCCTACTCCCTCTACTCCCTCTCATCAGCCCGCCTGGGGCATGCCCGACTCGGTCGCACCCCAGCTCGCCGCCGCCTGGCTCGGGCTCTCCTGGCCTCCCCTCCTAACCCTAGCTCCTACTCCGGCCAGCCTTGACTTAGTAGCCGCCTCTGGCTCACCCTGGCTCGGCCAACCCTGAGCTCTACTAACTCTAGTGCTACTCGGTTCCCTGATTCCCACTACTGCTACCATCTAGGTTTTAGGTTTTTGCTCTACCGATTTACTTGCTATTCTACCTTGTGCACCTGATGAAGTTGGGGTTCGATTTTGGGTTGATGATGATGATGGTGATGAAGAGCTGGTGTTGGGTGAGGCACGGGTAGAGGTAGTCGATTCCTTGGGCTTCGGTTGGCTGTGCTCCTCCTTGCTCTTCTCCTCCGGTTGGTTTCGGCTAGTGCTTCTTCTGGCCGAGTTCCTCCTTTGCTTGGTCTTCCCTTCCTCTGCCTTGCCTTGCTTCTGTTATCTCTGGTGTTTGCTCTCTTGATTTGGGAGTGAGGCAAGGAGGATGAAGGTGCTGTGATCTGGTTGTGTTTCGGTTGGGAGGAGCAAGGGGGATGAACTGGCTGCTTGCTCTCAGTTTTGGCAAAGGGGCAAGGGGAATGAACTGGTGCTTGCTTGGTTTGTGGGAAGAGAACAGGGGGAATGAATCTCTGCTGTTGGCTGGCTGTGCTATGAATCTCTGCTGTTGGCTAGCTGTGCTTGCTTTGCTTCGGTTGCAAAATGGGCAAGGGGGGTGAATTCTTGGCTGGCTTTCTCTCTGTTGGCTCTCGGTTGGCAAAGTGAGAAGGGGAGATGCACTGGCTGGAATGAGGAGAAAGGGGAGTGAATCTAATGGCTGCCTTGCTCTTATCTTTTACTGTACTTCTACTTACCATTTTACCCACACCCTTTTACTGTCTATCAAAGGGCATACTAGTCATTATAGTTCTAATGCATAATATGATTGTCAGGTTCAATTGTTCCTTATATATGTGATTAGTTGATTAATGAGTTCATTTGTTAGATTGGAATTTTAGGGTCCTCACAAAAGGCTACCAAACAAAATTGGCATTTCCAGCCAGCTGATTTGGTAGAAAATTGGCATTGTCTAGTACCTATCTTTGGCTGACTTCTCCAGGCCTCAGTGACTTCCTCTGAATATCTAATTTTTTCAGTAAAGATCTGTTCACTAAAAAAAAAATTTAGCTGCAACCACCATTCTATCTGCATGTGTGCTACTTTATTTGTTGTCTCTTCAGGAAAATATCTAATATATTCTCTGCTTGTGCTGTCTCATCCAACTTTGCATACCGTTTATCTTAATCTCTCTCTGTTTTTTTTCAGAGCAATCCCATGGTGATCGTGTATTCTAAAAGGAACGATGGAACACTTGAAGAAATTGGGCGTACTGAAATAGTTTTAAATTCTTTGAACCCATCTTGGAATGCAAAAATCAATTTGCAATACCAGTTTGAGGTTCTTCAGCCATTGGTGTAAGATTTTGTTACAGTTTAATTTAAGGCCCTGTTTGGGGGGCTTTAAGCTAGTTTCAGCCTTCAAAACCAGAAGCCCCAACCACACACAACAACAACAAAAACAGCTCAGCATTTAAGTGGCTTTTGGCATAATCTAGAAGCCATATATAACTAGCAAAAGCTGAAAGCTGGGCTGCACTAGCTTTTGCAGCTTATTGCTGAGAGAAATTAGCTATTTATCAAACTGTCTCTTATAAAAAGCTACAGCTGCTTTTCAGCCCAGAAAATCAAAAACCATATTTTTCAGAAAAGCTACAGCTCCCCCAAACAGGCCCTAAATTTCTTCCTTGTTTGTATCTTCTACTAACATTGTTAAGAGTGGATGTCACCTCTTAACCATCTTGTTGCTTTAACAGATAAGTTTCCTCACAGGTTTCAGGTTTATGACATTGATCCGCAGCTTCATGATGTCAGTGAAAAGGTAATTATGTTCCGGTTCTGTCTTATTGTTTCCACTTTTTTTTTTCAAATTTCTTTTGGCCATTGATTCTCTGCTAGAAATAAAGCACACTTCAATGTGAAAGTCCAAATATGAAAAGCCATGGAATGTTCTGATCTTTTGATTTCTTTACTTTTTTTTTGCACTGGTTCAACTTGGACTATGTAGCAGTAAGTTCAGTTTTGATTTATAATAGCGCAATTTATACAAAATAGAAAATTTAATTACTGTGTAATCTATTGGTTGCTGAAATTTTCTAGAAATCTCCAGGTATCTTAAAAGTGGTTCTGCATAGATTTCCCAAGAGTAATAAGAAATACATATGTACTTGGTTCTGATAAGTGATAACTAGCAGTTCATGCCCATTAACTTATACCTTCAGTTTATTCTTTTTAGTTTCTACCATTCCTTAATGTTAGCGTAATGTACTCCCCCCCTATGGTGGTTAGTTGGTTATGTTTGGCAAGGATCTCCTAGATTAGATCTTTCCTATTCTTAGGGATATCCTTGCCATGGTTAGTTGGTTATGTTTGGCAAGGATCTCCTAGATTAGATCTTTCATATTCTTAGGGATATCCTTGCCTATATGTACTTGAGCCTTGGGCTCCTCCCTTAATCAATCTACTATTTTCCCAGCCATACTCTTTCATGGTATCACGAGACCGGATCTTCCCTCTCGCCTTCACGCGCCCTGCGGCGCTCTGGCTATTGCAAGATGGTCGGGACCCGCCGCCTCCGTCGTCGACCGCCTGAAGCGAGCTCGCGCCGACGCCGACGCCATGGCGTTAGCTACATGAGACTTCGCCAAGGCCGCTCGCCGAAGCCCAGCGAAGCGAAGCAGAGGCAGGCCACGCATCCGCAGACGCGACGCACCGCGCCGAGCGCGTCCGCGCCAGATCGCCAAAGCGCCTAAAGTTCGCCGACGCCATTGCGCTTGCGGCCGATCCGCCGACTGGCCGGCGGACGACCACGAGGATGACACGGACATCTCCCGCCATGATCCTCACGAGGCCGCCGCCGTTCTCAACCTCCACGCCAGTCGTCTCCGTGCGTAACGCCGCGCACTGGTCCCCTCGTCCTCGACACCTCAAGAACTACCCACGTTGGCGCGAGCAATTCCTACTCGCCGTCACGAAGTATTCGCCGCAGACCACGTCCGCAGACCCGCCACTCTCGGCACTTCCCGATTGGGCTCGGATGAACGCGTCGTCAAATCATGGTCAGACAAAGACGGCCACCGCCGACCTTGCCGACGCCGTGATCGACCACCGCGCCACCGCCACGGCTGGATCGCCATCGAGATCACTTCTGGCAATCGGGAGACCCGTGCTTTCCACCTGACGCCAAGTTTGCGCGTTTGCCCAAGGTGACCTCTCCGTCACCGACTATTGCAAACACTTCAAGAAGATGGCCGACGACCCATCGACCTCGGCGAACCGCGGATCGACCGCACTGGTCCTCAACGTGATTCGCGGGCTCAACGAAGATGCACAGGCATCGGGTCCACCTCCGCATGGCCGCCTTCCTTCCTTCGCCGCCGCAATGAACTCCTCTCGAGGAGATCAACATGGTCTGAGACTCTCTCTGCTCCTCACGCCCTCGTCGCCATCGGCTCTACCTCGCCGCGCGCGATCGGCCGCAAGACCGACCAAAGAACGGTCCTCCTCGTCCGGCCGCTTCAAGAAGAAGAAGAAGAAGAAGCCAAGGACCACGCGACCTTCTCAAAGCAGATCTGCCGCACTGGGAGCGGCGCTTCCTCCTCCGGCTACTCCTCTACGCCCAAGACGATGCTGCGCTTGCAATGGTGGCCATCGTTCTTCAACCGTGGAGCAGGTCCATCCAAATGTGGCGGCCTCCGTCGCCTCCTCTCGCCCGGCTTCCACGGGCGCGTCGGCCCCAACAAGAAGAATCCCAACAAAGAAGGCCATTGCCCAAAGAATCGCACTCCGCCTCCAACAAAGAGCCTTCGGCCAGACTAACAAAGAAGAAGAATGGCGGCGGCAAGATACCACCCCATGGTGGGGTCTCCGTTCTGGGACCAGAATTCTCTGGCCTCCACGTTCAGCACCGTCACCCTCACTCCACGGCGAACAACGACTGGTACCTTGATACAGTGCCTCTTCCCACATGACCTCCCATGATGGTACCTCTCTCACTCCTCAACCCCCAGATCCTCTCCCACCTCCATTGTTGTCGGTAATGGTTCGCTCTCGCTCACACCGCCACCGGCCGACGCCACCTTGGCTCTCTTGTTCTAAATAATGTTCTTGTTTCGCCTCGACTTATCAAGAATCTTATTTCGTCACAAATCAATTCACTCGATAACAATTGTTACGTGGAGTTTGACCCGTATGGTTGTTCTGTGAAGGATCTTCTCTCGCGAACGTGATCATCAGTGCAATAGCTCGGTCCGCTCTACCTACCGCGGTGCCGTGGCTCGCTCCTTGTTGCCAACTCCACGTCATCCTCCCTCGTGGCACCGCCGCCGCCACCCCGTCGCGAGGCCTCTCCAAACTCACTTGGCTATCCCTGGTTGTAATAAAAGTTTGGAATCCTTGTGCCATGCGTGTCGCCTAGGACGACATGTTCGTCTTCCTTTTCATCCTTCAAGATCTCGGCGCCAAACAACTTTGATCTTATTCATTGTGACTTATGGACATCTCCCATTGTTAGTGTCTCGGTTACAAATATTACTTAGTTGTTCTTGATGATTTGCTCACATCACTGTGGACGTTTCCTTTACGGCTTAAATCGACACGTTTTCCACCTTGTCTAACTTTTTCGCCTATGTGTCTACCCAATTCGGCGCATGCGTCAAGGCCGCCCAGAGTGACAGCGGTAGGAGTTCGACAACTCCGGTAGCGTGCACCTTCTTCCTCACACATGGCGTTGGGCCGCATGTCGTGTCCCTACACGTCCTCGCGAATCTGGCCGGTGAGCGGATTATTCGTACCACTAACGATGTCATTCGCTCTCTTCGCTTGATCGAGCATGCCACCTTCAGTATTGAGGCGTTGCACACCGCAACTCTCCTCTCAACATCTTGCCGACCAAGACTTTGGATTTTTCAACCCCGACTTTGCTCTCTTGGCAGGGCACCGTTGTACGATAATCTGCGTGTTTTTGGTGTAAATGTTACCCCAATCTTTCGCCATCGCTCCCCACAAACTTGCCCGCGCTCGCCTCTGCATCTTCCTTGGTTATTACGCTCACCTGAGGGATACCGATGCCTTGATCCTACCACAAATAGAATCATCATCTCCGTCATGTTCTCTTTGACGAGACCGCTTTCCTTTGCCGAGCATACCTCCTCCCACCTGCTGCGGACTTCACCTTCCTCGATGAATTCCCTAACGGCGCCCTTCTTCCCATAGGGTCGCTAATCGTGTCTCCTCGCAGTCCTCCGGCGCCACCATTGTTGCTATACGGCCCCATGCCGACGCGTACCGCTTCTGCGCGCGCCAAGATACCTCAGATTTCCGCGACTCCTCGACGGGTGGTGCGCCTCCTCGCCAGCCCGCGCCGTCCGTCAAGCCGTCCTCCGCGCCACACGCGGCCACGATACCGCGCAGATCGACGGCTTCTCCGCGACTCCACGTGCGGGTCTGCGCCACGCGCGCACCGCTTCTCCACCCAACTTCCGGCAGCCGCGCGGCTCACGCCTTGCGCGTCTACTCCAGTGCCCAAACCAGTGCGGTCCCTCCGACAAGATCGCCCTGCGGCGACCGGCCCGGTGCCGGGGTGCCATTGCCGTTCCGACGGTGAACCGGCCAAAGATGACGACTCGGGCCAAGGACGGTTTCGCGCACCATCCTTGTACCATCTTCGCGCCATCGCCCCCGGTTCAAGACCTTCCGTGGCGCCTTGCCGATCCCAATTGGCGGTCGCTATGGAGGAAGAACATCTCGCCTTCTCCGTAACCGGACTTGGGAGTTGGTTCCTCGCCCGCGACATACCAACATTGTCACGGGCAAGTGGATCTTCAAACACAAGTTCCACGCCGACGGTTCTCTCGAGCGCTACAAGGCACGTTAGGTCCTTCGCAGCCACCCTGGCGTCCGGGCATCGACTTTGCCGAGACATTCATCCGGTCGTCAAGCCCACCACAGTTCGCGACAAGGTTCTCTCCGCTCTCTCGCGATGGCGATTCACCGGCACCGATGTCAAGAACGCCTTCCTCCATGGCACCTTGACAGAGACCGTGTTTGCGGCTTCGGCCTCCGGATTCGAGGATCTGCCAGCCCAACTTTGTGCGTCGTCCGAACAAGTCGCTTACGGTCTCAAGCGGGCTCCCGTGCTTGGTACGGCCGCGCCGCCACGATCTGGTCTCTCTTGGTTTTGTGGAAGCCAAGTCGGACACTTCATTGTTTGTCACCGCCGTAGCATCGACACGGCCTACCGCTTCCTCTACGTTGATGACATCGCCCTCGCCTCCTCGACACACCTCCGCGGCGGTCATCTCACCTCCAGCAGAGTTTGCCATGAAGGATTTGGGCAAACTCCATCACTTCCTGGGATGCGTGTTGTGCCAGAAGGCCGACAAGATGGTTCTCTCGGCCGAGACATGATTGACATCTTGGATCGTCTTTGGGATGGCCGAGTGCAAACCATGCACAACGCCTGTGGATACACCCAAGGTCAAGGTCTCGCTGACGGAGCTCCGGTTCTTGACCCATCCGACTACCGAGTCTTCTTGCGCGCTTTGCGATATCGACCTTCACACGGCCGACATCGCTTACGCCGCGGCAAAGCAGTTTGCCTTTACATGCACGACCCTCGAGAGCCCCACTGGCCGCCTCAGCGCATCCTTCGCTACATTCGGTACTCTACACTGGTCTTCATCTTGACCGTCGACCCGGGATGACTTGGTGGTTTATTCGATCTTGGCCGGGTTGTCCCGATTCGCGCAAGTCCACCTCGGGCTATCTTTGTGTTCCTTGGTGACAACCGGTCTCCTGGTCCTCAAGCGTCGAACACCGTGTCCCGCTCCAAAGATCGAGGCCGAGTACCGCGCCGCCGCCAATGGTGTTCTTTGAGGCTTCTTGGCTTCGGCGGCTTCTTCATGAGCTCCACATTCCGCCGCGTGCTACCGTTGTTCATCGCGACAACGTCGGTGCGATCTACATGTCCTCCAACCCGGTTCAACATCAACGGACGAAGCACATCGAGATCGATCTTCGCCGTTCGTGAGAAGGTAGCCATGGGTGCCGTCACGGGTTCTCCACGCTCCCACGACATCCGATTCGCCAACATCTTCACGAAAGGGCTGCCTTCTTGATGTTCTCGAGTTTGGTCGGTCTGAATGTCGTGGCTAACCACCGACGTTCCGATCGCGAAGCGTGTTAGCGTAATGTACTCCCCCCCTCTGGTGGTTAGTTGGTTATGTTTGGCAAGGATCTCCTAGATTAGATCTTTCCTATTCTTAGGGATATCCTTGCCATGGTTAGTTGGTTATGTTTGGCAAGGATCTCCTAGATTAGATCTTTCCTATTCTTAGGGATATCCTTGCCTATATGTACTTGAGCCTTGGGCTCCTCCCTTAATCAATCTACTATTTTCCCAGCCATACTCTTTCACTTCATGCTGATATCAATAAGCTACAGGTTTTGCTTCAGTACACCACTTGGTTGCATTAGGCGCCGCTGCCGCATATTCTATTCTAGATGTTATTAGATGCCGCCACTGACGAAAATACTTCATCAGTTCATTTGTGTATAGTTAGCTAATCAAGACATTCAAACAGAACATCTTAATCGGCGTATGGTTAGAATCCAACGAAGAGAGAGAGAGAGAGAGAGAGAGAGTGAGAGAGATTTATTTGGATATATGTATCCAAAAATCAGACTAACCAATATTAGCTACCCCTAGTCATTATCAACTACTTTTGCTTTAGGATCCACAAACTTTTTGAAAAGAGGGGTACCGAAGCAAACCCCATAAGCTACATGTCAATGGACATGTTTGTTTCGTCAATGACGCTAGAGAATCTGATCTATTGAGCATACTCTTGTTCATTGCTCCTTTCAGCTATTTTACAATTCTTACAGTAATCTGCTCTGCAACGCAGATGCTTAAGCTGGAAGAGCAACATTTTCTTGGAGAAGCTATCTGTCTTTTGTCTGAGGTATGCTAACTTTGTGTAAAAGAAATTATTATACTTTCCTGACTATTTATTCTTCTCTCAAGTCTCGACTGGTCCTTCAATGCATTTGAGTAGGTTTAGTCAGGTGTTGTTTTGTAATGACTGAAAGATAGCAAGAAGCTCAAACGGTGAAGGCAAACTTAATTATTATATTTTATGATTGCTTGCTCGAGTTGTTCAAACTTGGTGACCAAGTCCATCTTATCATATGGATTTATAATTTGTAGCTCCATCTCTGGATGCCCTACAATGATATGCTACTCTAGGTTCATTATGAACATAATGTTTGATGATTTCAAAGCAGCACTTGCATCGCATGAAGAGTACCATAAAGTCAAAAGCTTGTAATGTTAATGCGTTTGAGGACTATACTTACTATGGATGCATATTATTATTATATTTCTTGATATCAAGGCTGATTTTGTAGGTTGTCACCAGACGGAATAGACTGTTGACTCTAAAGCTTGGTGTTTCTGAACATGACATACCAAATCCTAGTAAATTTGGTGAGCTAACTGTTCAGACCGAAGAAAGTGCGGGTTCAAAAGCAATAATGGAAATGGTATTCCACTGTTCAGATCTTGAAATCAAGGATCTTCTCTCAAAAAGTGTAAGCTTAAGTTTTCTTTTTGTTTGGTACTTGTTTACTGTTGTTGCACTTGCAGTTTGGCATGCCTATCTGTGTCTGCACACGTGGATTGTTGGTACTGTCAGTCTAAAGTAGTTATTCACCGTTCTAAGCATGCTTGTTACAGGATCCTTTCTTGCTAATATCTAAAATATCAGAGAGTGGAGTGCCTGTTCCAATTTGCAAGACAGAAGTAAGGAATAATGATCTTAATCCTAAGTGGAAGCCAGTGATTTTGAATCTCCAGCAGATTGGAAGTAAGGCATGAGAACTTTCATCTTCCTTCTTTTTTCTTTTGTACTTCTGTTGAGGTGCGCAATCAGAACTGTCTATTCTGAGAATGTATTTATGCCCTTTCATGTTCCTGGAGACAGTACTGCGTGTTTGATTATTTGAACCCTACCTGGTGCTGTTAGTGCTCTCCAAATGAAAGGGCAGTTTTTGTTGGCTAATGACTAGAGATCTGTATGCATCTAATTCATTAGTTACCAGAAACGCAGTTCGTCCGGATCGTGGTACAGGATTCGGGTTCGTGGATCGCCACTTTTTCTTCCAATTTCCACTACGAACACAAACCCTGTATTCTAAATCGGTTTGGGTTCGACGAATCTGTTTCGCGATTCGTGGAGCTTTACAGCAAATCCGGTAACTATGATCTAATCGCTATGTATTTCTTTTCTCATGGCTGTATTGTTTTGCAGGAGAACCCCCTCATTATAGAGTGCTTCAACTTCATTAGCAATGGCAAACATGACCTAGTCGGGTAATTATTCCCTTTTGTAACAAAACATGTTGCTTGCACCCGCTGTATCTGTATTTCTGTCCACTTTGTTGCCATTTTGGTCCGTTCATTAACATGTTCTATGGTGCCTTAGAGCCTGGGCCATTAATTCTTGAATTCCAATTTGTTTTCTGATTAGATGCCCTTTGTAATTCGACAGCAAGATAGTAAAATCAGTCGCAGAATTGGAAAACATGTACCATAGTCAGAGTGGTGAAAATTTCTTTGTTCCTGCCAGCACCGCACATGAATGTCACAGTAAGGAGGTAATACTTGTTACTGTAGAATCTCTCCAACTGTTGTACTGTATTAACTGAGTATTATTCTGATATGCAGGTACTGAAGAGTCAGGTATATGTGGAGAAATATCTTGAGAACAATAGACATACTTTTCTAGATTATATTTCTGCTGGGTGTCAATTGAACTTTATGGTAGCCGTAGACTTCACAGGTGTGCACACGCATGCTAGTGCAATCCGGCCTTTCACCATTTCCATTTATTTACTTCTTAATCTCATGCTTCTAATTTTGTTATCATCGATATTTTATGCTTTACAGCTTCAAATGGAAATCCACGGCTTCCAGATTCCTTGCATTATATTGACCCCTCCGGTCGGCCAAACGCATATCAGAGAGTGAGCAACTGATTTATCTTCCCTTAGTTTTTGTGTTCTGGTGAACCTCTGAGCGCATAATGATTTTAAGTTCCTCCATTGTTTTTTTTTGTGGTAGGCAATACTGGAAATTGGAGATGTACTACAGTACTATGACCCAGCTAAGCGCTTCCCCTCTTGGGGCTTTGGAGCTAGACCTATTGATGGTCCTGTTTCCCACTGTTTCAACTTGAATGGTAGCACCTATCAACCTGAGGTATTCTACATTCTTTGCTACATTTAAATACTACTCTCTATAGAAGAATTTAAATACTACTGTCTCTACGTCCGGAAAGCTAATTTGGAAATCTGCGTTTCTCACCCATTTTATTTAATTTTACAGTACATTTGTTTGCATTTCCAAGGAATAAATAAATCAATGTATCACCTCTTCATTGTGTTTTGGGAGGCTTCTTAAGTTCTAATTGTTACTTGATAGAACTGTTTGGTTCAGTTTATTCATAGCCTAACTACATCATACCTCAGGTTGAGGGAATACAAGGAATTATGTCAGCTTATATCAGTGCACTTCATAATGTTTCATTGGCTGGTCCTACACTCTTTGGTCCGGTAATTAGCACCGCCACAACAATAGCAAGCCAATCCCTTACCAGCAATCAACAAAAGTACTTTATTCTGTTAGTAGTCACGGTATGTATACCTCTGAAGCCGTCTTTTAAAGAAAAATTATACCATGTTTTCCGTTTTCAAGAGACTCTCGATGCAATCATAAAGGCATCTGATTTTCCTTTGTCCAGGATGGTGTAGTGACTGATTTTCAAGAGACTCTCGATGCAATCATAAAGGCATCTGATTTTCCTTTGTCCATCGTTGTGGTTGGAGTTGGTGGGGCCGACTTCAAGGAAATGGAGGTAATGGGACTTGATAAGTTTTCGCGATTTTATTTCTGTATCATATGTATATTTCCTTTTATAGCTAAAATTGAAATGCTTAATTAGCTCTTTTACACCACGTCAGGAGTTAGGAAACAGAAGTGAACGATTCATTTCTCATCTTTTTTAGTTCTAGTTTCTCTAGTTATGACTACCACTATAGAAGTACCACCCAGATATTGTATTTACTGAGTGGTAGCGATGTGATGTAAATTGCTGATGATTTTGCATTATATAAATTTGTGTAAGCACAATTTGATCTTAAAATTTTCATTGCACAGTTTCTAGATCCAAATAAAGGAGATAGACTGGAAAGCTCAACCGGGAGAGTTGCATCAAGGGATATGATACAGTTTGCCCCAATGAAGGATGCGCATGGTCTGTATATGCGTAGAACAGTATTTGATATTTCTATGCTTAAAACCCAGATTATTCTTTTGTGGCTTTAGAAAACAAAAGATACTGTTTTCATATCTTGCCATCAGTGTATTTTTGTGTTTGCTGTTTCCTTCTGCCATATGATGGCTCATGGAATTTTGCTTTCTTGACATCTACTGGGTAAATTAAGCAATGTGCTATTCAATCCATTTTTAATTGCAGGCACTGGGATTTCCACACTTCAGTCACTTCTTGCTGAGATACCAGGACAGTTCATGACTTACATGAGAACAAGAGAAATTCAAGCAATTAGTTAGTATATGATATGATGCCATCTATCGGTAATTCGTTAGAAGGTAAGCCTTCTAAGGTTCTTTGTTACTATGATTTTGGCCATTTGGCTACATCATCGTGCAAATTTTAAAGCCGTGGATGTGTAAAGAAGAAGCAAGATGGATAATCTGGAATTATTAAAGGTAAAAGAGAGATTGATCTCTTGGAGATCATAGCCAAGATCAAATATCAGTGGCTTACTCTCCATGATGTTTTGTTGCCAGTCAAGTCTAGCATGCGGTGCAGGGCAGTTGCGTTGAGGCAAGAACTGCAAGGCACTACAGATTGAAAATTGTTGTTTTAGAAGACCCATTTGAATTGTGTATGATCTGTGTAAAGGCTTAAACTTGCCGATTAAATGTAATTCCTTGTTTAGTTTCATTTTGCGTTATTCTGGTTCTGAGTTCTTCCGAAATGCCTCAGGCTAGCAATTTGTAACTGGGAAGTTAAACGTGTTCTGTATTTCTTCCTGCTTGTAAGATTATGACTTGAAACTAGGATTTAAGCCCTGCTTGTAACATTTGGGTGTGTGTGTTCGAGTAACGGGCCGTGGTTGCATGGCTGGTGTTCTAGTATTAGCAACAAATCATTAACATAAGAATTTTAGTAAAATTAGTAAATAACGCCTCCTTTTCGGATGGTATGGAACCTGTCATACCGAACGGTTGGTCTGGTAACTGGCCAGCTATTTTTTTTTTCTCTGCTAATTACAATAATAACACACACTTCCGGATGTGTGAACTTGGATTTCTTGTTTAGGGTATTGCAGTTCTGATCAGCTTCTGGAACCAGGAAATGGTAAAGCTTCTTCCCTTGATTTCATATGGCCTACACACCACCGAGGAAAAGGGAGCATCTGGGCACAAATTGTATCCGGATAATACCGTCAACATTTATGCATTGCGTCATGGGAATCCATTCATCAACTTCCATGTTTTTTAAGGAGCTTTCATGTGTTTTGTTGTGTGCCGTGGCTTTTCAAAGGCACTTATTTATTATAAAGTTTTCATATAACAGCTAATTAAAAATACCCTTTTTAAGCTGTAATAAAATATCTTGCTGGTATCGGTAAAGGTTCATCTAACTATCCAGCTTCTGCAGCGTCGAACACCGCGGCAACTGAAAACTAGCTCTAAGAAACCGTCCAGAACTCTCCGGATGCATGACAACTTTAACATAAACAACAAGACACTGACTCAGTGATGCAATGCTCTGCTAATACGATAATCAGTGCTAATGGACTGAATGATGTCGTATGCGGGGGCCAATTAGGCGTGCTTCGATCCAACTTCTCGAATCATATCTAAAACGATGAGGCGATGTTGAAAGAGTAATCTCGATGAAAGCTTCAGTAAATTAATTAACTGCTACTAATTCAGTGGAGATCTCAATACGCAGTGGAATAAGAGCTCTGCATTTCAATACGCAGTGAGAGACAGTTATACCATTTGGGGCGCAACACATGTGTTCGTCCATAGCGACTGTGCAGTACACGTACCCAGCACCTGCTACACAAAGCATGTTATGACTACTTAAAGGCCCGTCTAGAAAGCAAAAACTTTGTACCAGAAATGAGAAAAAGTTTGTCCAAAGTTCCAACAAAAAGAAAAAAAATCGATTTAAAATCCCTATGCTAAGAGAAAATCTTAAACAAAACAAGATATAATTGATCCAATTCAAACACTACTGTGATAGAATAAAATTATTTCGAGTTTCTAAATCGAACTCGATATTTTTTAAAAAATATCTGAATTTAAAATTACACATATTGAAAAATAAAATCTCAAATTGTAAATTTAAGATCACAGGATAGGGAAGAATCACCACAAGAAGATATTTAAATACAGCTCTAATATATTACAATTATTTTGGGTTTGCAAATGGAAATTAGCTTTGTTATAGATCAGAAATTTACTGCTATACTTGACCATGATACACAACTACCCGGGCAAGTAAATCTAGTTCGAGTACAACTAGCGTAAAATCCCGTACAAATTCGCTGGTAAATGCTGCAATATAATTTTTAATATTTAAAATGGAGTAATATTTCTATCTTTGCCAAGTTAATCTACACCATCACAATATAATAATCCGCCAAAAATGTCCAAATTATTATCTACTCTCTCTGTCCAAAAATAAATATAATGCGTATTCTGACTTTGTACAAGGATTAAGATTGTGTTGAAATTAAGAAAGGTACGAGATAAAATGACTTAGATACCCCCACTTAATTGTCGATGGTAATGAATAAATGCATATAGCTGAGAGAGTATAAATAGAGGTATAGAAAGGAATGCCTCGTTAAATCTACGCACTATGTTTATATTTATAAATAAAACTATTTAAAAATAAGGCTTATAAAGTTAAGCGGAGAGAGGATCTTTCTGTTAATACGGGATTTCTAGATCTCGGGAACCTGGGCTTCGTTATAATATCATTTCTTAAAAGTATCATTAATTAATTAATATGAGATAGATGTCTTGTAACATCGACACGTCAAGAGTTTGAAGCTGTGTTGTGTTGTGTTGCCTTGCGCACCAAAACAAGGAGCAAACGGTACGGCATTGACATTGGAACGTGCAAGCAGGTCCATGGAGCTGTCACGTCCCATCACACGAGAGCTCTAGCAGATTAAAAAATTGACCGACTCGAGAAGGAGGTCAAAATCAGACTAATGCGTGCATCAATCAACCGATTAAAAAATTGATGGACGGACGGATGGATGGGTGTATGCACTGCCCTTTTTTTTTTGGCATTAGATGTAGATATGGGACACGTTTTCCTGTGTTGGTGTTGGCCGGGCCGGCTTTTGGACGCCGACCATTCTACCAGGACCCTCCGTCGCCCTCGTGTTAGCGTTATCTCGTTTGACCAGAAAAAAAGACAGGTTTCGAAGGAGGCTCCGAAGTCTGAACTTTGAATTTCAGTTAAAAAAAACACGCTCACGATTAGGTCAGGTTGTGACTCACTGACTTGGGGAGACCTGATCAATAGCTCACTGGACAGTAAGTGGGTGTGACGGAGCTCACGCCACAGCCCAGGTTCGATTAAATGGAATCGCAATCCGTATTTCTCATTCGAATAAATTAAAAACAGGGTATTACTAAGATAATACAGAAGATCCTAACTTCTCTAACTATTTAAACTTGTGTATTGAACGCACACACATGTGAGTGAATATAGTGGTGTGCGTGCATGAATGGTGTGCGTCTTTGTATCTAAAAAAAATTGTGAGCTGTGTGTTTCTTATCTTCTTATCACTTTCCGTTTAATGGAGCAGTTACTAGTTGCTGCTTCTTCTTTTAAGATTAGTTACTAGTTATGTTGGGGTGCACTTTTTGTCCACCATGACAATAAATGGATGGTTTCCAATGTGAGCATCTCTTCTCCTTTGTCTGGCAACTGGTTCGTTCACAGGGTTCAAAATATCAGCTTTCGGTCAGGATTGAGATTTTAAATCTTGGTGAGATAGAAAAAAATGATAACTTTCACATTGCTATAGTAATTTTCAGGATTTTTCAGCGAGATTTCAGGTTTTTTTGACTAAGATGATCACAAATTCAACCGATTTTTAAGTTTGTAGAACCGGATTTAATACCAAATTTTTTATGGTGAATTGTAATGCCTTTTTTGATGAATGCATGTGAATTTTTTTGCAAAAAAAAATACATATAAAATTTTCTAAGGACCATATCACAGAGGTAGAAAAGGGCCAAAATTTTGGTTTTGTTAGCCACCAAAATACCAGATTTGAAATTTGAGTTTTCCATTTCAATCGGACTTAGGTTGAAATTCCGAAATCTCACCAAAAATTCGGATTTCAGCCGCCCCGAGATATGATACGAAAATGAAATTTGTAACTTTGTTTGTCCATATTATAGTGAGCAAGAACATGCCATGGATGGTGGAAGGGGATCTTCCCAGATCTTATCATTGTGAATTTACAAAGCCATGTGAGAGTTGCTTTTATGTATTTTTTAAAGTTGCATAAATATTAAAGTATGAATAAAAGTTAGATAGTGATTATTTGTCTTTTCACTTGCTTTAAAATTTATACAATTTATATTAAAAGAAAAAAGCATAGAAGCACTGCTAAAGTGATGGTAACAATGGCGCAAGTATCTAGCTAGTTTCCCACGTGTTGTCCTAATGTTTAGCATGTTTTTGTACCTCTAAAGTGGGACTCGCTAGTAAATAAGAAAAGGGGGACCAACAGCACCTCTTCCCTAAATCTACCCATCCTCTCTCATGCTCCCATGGTCCCTTTTGCTGCTGGGGACTTGTACTCAGGGCTCGTTTTTTTTGTTAACATTTCGGGTCGTTGAAATCTGTAAATTCGTCGACATCTCGAAATTTCGAATAAATTCTGAACAAAATATAAAAATTCAAATTCAAATCTAGTTTTTTTCAACCGAGATTTTCGATATTTCACCGAGAAATACCAAAATCTTGTCGAGATTACCCGAGATTTCGGTAAAATTGAACCGAACGAAAAATAGTGTAAAACACGTTGAATTTTTTTGTGATGGTCCTGACACATTACTAATGTTCCTATAATAATTTTAGATTATCATCAAGCTTGAGGAATTTTTAAAAATTCTGAAAGTGGTACTGTCTTGATAAAAGCCGACCGGCAAATTTGAACCGAATAAAAAATAAAACAAACCACGTTATATTTTTTTTAAAAAAATTATGGATGGTTGTGATGCATCAATAATATTGCCATAAAATTTTCAAATGGTGATAAAGCTTCGTGAATTTTAAAAAATTCTGACAGTACTACTGTCCTAATAAAAGCCTTACCGTCAAACTTCAACCGAATGAAAAATGGTTCAAACTACGTTAGAAAATTTTGAAAAAAAATTGATGTCCCTGAATCCTGATGCATCATAAATGTTTGTATAAAATTTCAAAAATTCTAACAGTGCTACGTCCTGATAAAACCCTGATGATCGATACATAGATTTGCTTAAGCAACTAAAAAAGATTTAGAATTTTTAAAACTTTTACAGAAGGGTTCTAAGGAAATTAATTATTAAGCTCTTATAAAATTTTGGATCATGATCACACTCCAGTGAATTTATAAAATTCTTGCAAAGGTACTATACCATTTTATGTTCTTTCTGTTTTTGATTTTTGAAATATAACAAATGAAGTTCAATGCTTCCATAGATTTGATTGAGCAAACAAAATAACTTTATTTTTTTTAAGTTTTAGGAAATTGCTTTGAGGCAATTTTTCATCTCTCATAAAAAAATTAGATCATGATCACATTTGAGAAAATTTATAAAATTCTGACACGTTTACTCTTTCATTTATGTTCATTCTGTTTTTAATTTTTTAAAGATAACAAATGAAGTTAAATTGTTTTGAAAATTTTCTTACGATCATAGACTTCTAAATATAGTACTATAAAATTTTCATTGCATGGTAAAGCTTTTAAAATTTTATAAAAATCTTACAGTGTTTCTGCCAAAATTATAAAATGTTTTAAAAATTCAGTTTTTTTAACAAATTTTCATAAAAGATGACTTTCTTAAGGGTTATTGGGCCAAATCTGGCCCTCAAAACTCAAAATATGGTCATAATACTTGAGATTTTGGCAAGATTTGGCGAAATCTCGCAAAAATTTCCGAGATTACTATAGTACTCCCTCCGTTGATAAATATAAGGCCTATAGTTTGAATGGTCTTGTTGAAAAATATAAGGCGTGCATGTAGATTTAATGAGCCTTTCCACTTATACCCCTATTTATTCTCTCTCAACCATATGAATTTATTCATTATCTCTCAACTTCCAAGACAATTAAGAGGGATATGTAAGTCATTTCCTCTCGTGCCTTTCTCAATTTCACCATAACCTTAATCCTTGTGCAAAGTCAAAATACGCCTTATATTTATCAACGGAGTGAGTATTTTGAATTTTTTTTTACCCGACCGAAATCCAAAATCTTAGACGTGATTTCTAAAATGTTGGAAAAATTAGGAATTTTCTCAATATTTTAATCCACAGAATTACGTAAATCATGATTAAACAAAGATGCATTTTTTGTTCAAAGCCAAAGGTACTAGATAACAAATTATCTATCTCATACGCAAAGACTAATGAACAAGAAATCAGCATGAATAAAACACGGTATAAGTTAATATACCTTGAGCCGGTGCCACCGTTGGCACAGCGCGCAGTGGTATTCTCGTTCGCCATGACGGTGAAGTAGACGATCACAGGTTGTTGCGGTGAAGCGTTGGTGCGTGAAGAGGCGATGCACGGTGCTGACAGCGTTGCGTGCGCGATGCGCTTCAGAACACCTTTCGGCGATCGGCGTGGTCGCTCCCAAAACCTTATCGGCCTTCTATCTCGAGCAAGATCTCAAGAAGGGCGAGGTTCCGGAGTGCTCCTCTCATTACTTGTGCGCGCAAAAACAGAGGCGGGAATGCAAAGGACAAGCAGAACAAAGGATGAATGGAGTCTGCGTGGGAGAGTTCTTCGGTTCGAAAAGCACACCGTGGCTCTCCTTATATAGCCTCGCGACATGCAACGGCAGGAGCCGCCATTACGACCATCAACTCGTAGCCGTTACAAGATGGCAAGCGACCATTATGCCGACCATCAACCACGTCCGTTATGGTAATCGACGGCGAGCATGGTCACATTAATCACTGCGATTCTTGGTCATATTGACTATCAAACGGCAAAACAAACCGCCCCGCCAAAGACATCACGTCCGGATCGGCTGCGGCTG
This sequence comes from Otatea glauca, assembly GCA_036346275.1. Classification (NCBI taxonomy): domain Eukaryota; kingdom Viridiplantae; phylum Streptophyta; class Magnoliopsida; order Poales; family Poaceae; genus Otatea; species Otatea glauca. The sequence goes on from CM070714.1 coordinate 33,188,791, forward strand.
CGCGCGTGCATGTCACGTCACGCCACGTCTCGTCTCGTCTCGACTCGACTCGACTCGATTTCGATTTCGCACACGCACACGCACACGCCACGCCTCGGCTCGGCTCGGGCATACAAGCTGCGGTGGCACAGCCTTTACCCTTTTTCCACCTTGCTAATTGAGAGACACACAACTCAACTATTTAAGTTGGTCAAACCTTCTCTCAATTACCCATATGGTACTAAACCAATTTCATGACTCCTAGTATTCTAATGGGCCTTTTGAATTTCTATTAAATTAATTATGGGCCATCCCATAATAATCTAACAATCCCCACCAAATTTCAAAGACACATTTGAAATACTCTCAGTTCCAATGTAGTTTGATATACCAGTTTTTCGATGGAGACTGTTAAGTTGAACTTCCATCTAGAACAAAAGTTACACTCATCCACAACTGAACAATGGACTATGCCTTGAATTGACAGTTTTGTGCGAACAAGTTTCACCAAAGTCCTTTACTGATACTTGGCTGCTAAATGCATCCCCTCGGTTTGGAGCTTATAAGTCATACTCCTTAGCCTTTCATGAGCCTCTAGAGATCACCCAATCTCATAGACTGTGACTAGCAGTCGAACTCGTATAGGTGTATTCCTCATAAGATGTTCTGTAGGACAACATCTCTGCTTATCAAAGCCACTCGGAATACATTAAGGTATAACCAACCTGCCATACAGAAATAGGAGAGTTATTGCATCTCAAACGGAGTGGACTAAGTACAGAAGTACTCTCCTCTCAGCCAGTCACTAGCTTGTCTCAACATCCTAATTCACGGGATCTCCGATCAAATAGGATGAGTTACCACTAAGACATGACTTTATGTGGGTCTCAAGCCCATCTCCCTCGATGTTTCATCTATCACATTCCGTGATAGTCCCTTTGTAAAAGGATCTGCCAAGTTCTTAGCCGTCTGGACATAGTCCAACGCTATAACTCCGAGTTTCTCATTTTCTGACAGACTTCAACCGCCTCTTAACGTGCCTTGATGACTTCATGTTATCCTTAGAATCTATTCACCTTAACAATCACCGTCGATTGTCACGGTTCAAAAGAATAGCGAGCACCGGTTTCTCAACCACCGTAAGTCCTTCACAAGTTCACGCACCGATCGGCTTCCACAGAGGCTGTATCTAATCTTGTGAGTTCGCTTCCATTGTAGACCTCGTTAAGATGGTCTGCTTGCAAGACTTCCAGGAAACAGCTCCACCACCCAATGTGAACACATATCCACTTGTGGCTTTTATTTCATCAAGATCGATATCCGGTTTGAATCACTATAACCCTCAAGTACCCTAGGGTACCGGTGTAGTGAATTCCATAACTTGATGTCCCTTTTAGATAGCGCATTACTCTCTCAAGAGCATGCCAATGATTATCTCCCGGGTTTGAAACAAACCGGCTTAGTTTGCTCACAACAAACGAGATATCAGGCCTTGTTGCACTAGCTAAATACATCAATGAACCAATTATTTGGGAATATCTCAATTGATCCTTTGCTATTCGCTGGTTCTTTCGTAATAGCACACTTGGATCATATGGCGTTGGAGCAGTTTGCAATCGCTATAGCCAAAGCGACTCAACACCTTTTCCACATAATGTGACTGCTCAAGAGTAATCCCATCGTCACCTTCTCTTAACAATTTAATGTTTAAGATGACATCCGCTACTCCCAAATCTTTCATTTCAAAGTTTTGGACAAGAAGTCCTTGACTTCCTTAATCACATTAAGGTTTGTCCCAAAGATCAAGATGTCATCAACATACGGACACATAATCACTCCTTCACACCCACCATAGCGGTAATACACACATTTGTCGACTTCATTCACAACAAAGCGGCAGATGTTAAAGTTCTGTCGAACTTCTCGTACATCGCTTAGGTGCTTGCTTAAGGCCATACAAAGACTTCAACAACCTACACACTTTTCCTTCATGACCCTTTACTACAAATCCATCAGTGATCCATATAGATTTCCTCTTCCAACTCTCCATTAAGGAAAGCCGTCTTTACATCCATCCGATGAATGATCGGACCGTAGGAGGCAGCCAAAGACAGAGTACTCTAATAGTGGTCATCCGCAACAGTGAGTAAGTATCAAAGAAGTCCTCGCCTTCTTTCTCGGTATAACCTTGGCCACAAGCCTTGCTTTGTACTTTTCAATCGTACCATCGGGCCTCGACTTTTCTTGAACACCCACTTACATCCTACTGTGTTTACACCCATATGGACGTTCAACAACTTCCCAAGTTCCATTGCTCAAGATGGAATTCATCTCACTGGACCGCTTCCTTCCAATAGTCGGCGTCCGAGATGAATAAGCCTCCTCAATGGTTCTTGGAGTATCATCCACTAGATATACAATGAAGTCATCACCAAAAGACTTTGTAGTCCTTAGTCTCTTACTCTTACGAGTTATTTCATTGCCCTCATCTATTGGATTTTCCTCAAAATGGGCTCAATTTGTATAGGAGTGGAAGGTTTAGAGAGAAGATAGATTCTTGGCCGATGAGGTAAGTGTCTCTTTCATAGGAAATAAGTCCTCAAAGAATGTGGCATCATTGGACTCAAAAATTGTACCTTCATACATATCGGTACTCAGATTTCACTATTAAGAATCTATATCCAACATTTGTGAAAAGCATAACCAATAAAGACACAATCAACGGTTTTTGGTCCAAGTTTACGCTTCTTTGGGATAGGCACATTCACTTTAGCCAAACAACCCCAAGCACGTAAATAGGAGAAATTTAATCTTTTCCTCTCCCATTCCTCGAATGGTGTAATTTCTTTATTCTTTGTAGGAACCCTATTTAGGACATGACATGCAGTCAATATAGCCTCACCCCACCATTCCTTGGAAAGTCCCATTGTTTCTAACATGGCGTTAACCATCTCGATTAGAGTACGGTTCTTTCTTTCGGCAACCCCGCTTGATTGGGGCGAATAGGAGGCGTCCTTTCATGGATTATTCCATGTTCCTCGCAGAATAAATTAAACTCATTAGAAAAGAATTCTCCACCACGATCCGACCTAACCCGCTTGATTTTTCTCTCAAGTTGGTTCTCACTTGACTTTATAGATCTTAAAATAGTGAAAAGCCTCATCTTTTGACTTTAATAAATACACATAGCAATATCTAGTAGAATCATCAATCAAAGTCATGAAATACCTCTTACCACCCTTTGTCAACTCCCGCTCATCTCGCATAAATCGATATGAACTAGTTCTAACGGTGCCAAGTTTTCGCCTCACGCCTTGTGAGGCTTGCGAGGTTGCTTAGATTGCACACATACTTGACACTTAGAACCTTTGACTTGGGTAAATTTTGGGATTAAATTCATCAAGCTAACCGCATCATGCGACCAAAATTAATATGACAAAGTCGTGAATGCCAAACATCGCCTCATGATTACAAACATGATTCACAATTTTATTCATGTCCACAAAGACAAGCTAAACAAGCCTCCGCTCTCATAGCCTTTTCCAATAAAAGTTCCAATTTTAGAAACAACACATTTATTGGATTCAAAAACTAGCTTAAAACCATCTCTACACAATAGAGACCCACGACAAGGTTTTTATTTATCACGGCACGTGATGCACGTTCCTCGACCGCACGATTTTTCCTGAAGTAAACTTCAAGTCAATCGTGCCGACTCCACGTACAAATGCTGCGACCCATTCCCCATCAACACGGAGGTAGCCCCGTGACTGGTAAAAGAGAATAAGGATCCACAAGACAAACATGTATATTGGCCCCGTGTCAATCCACCAATCAGTGAACGACATACCGATAGAACGGTAGGTATTGAAACATACCCGGATGTTCCTCCTCGAGATTGCCAATAACAACGCTATGCGGACTTTTTTCGCTTATTGTCTTTACGATCGGGCAATCCTTTGCCCAATGATCGCACCATTCTGCATAAAGCGCTTCCCTTTCCTTTATTCTTCTTCTTCTTGAAGCTAGTAGTTTGAGCGGCCTTGTTCTTGTTCTCGTGCTTTTAGGACTTATTTTTATTCTTCTTGTTGAATTGAAAGATTTTCTTTTGTACCACATTGGCACTAGAACTTTCTTTCCCACGATATCTTTTGCCCTCGCTTTCTCCTCAACATTTAGAGACCCAATGAGACCAAAGAACGTGAACTCTTGTCTCTTGTGTTTTAGAGTAGTGGCAAAATCCTCCAAGAAGGTGGCGACTTCAGCGATGATGCATCCCGCCACAAACTTGTCTGTAATGCACATGTAAAATTCTCAAGTTCTTTCGCAAAGGCTTGAACCTCATGAGCTGTTCTACTACAGAGTGGTCATCGACCATCTTGTAGTCATGAAACTGCTCCATGACATAGAGTTCATCGCTGCGTCGGATACTCGAATTTTGCCTCAAGTGCATCCACATTTCTTTACCACTTGGCAAAATCATATATACATCAACAAGATTTTCTCCCAAAACGCTAATCACGGCGCCTCTAAGCAAGTTATCCGCGGTGTGAAAGCACTCTCCGCTCGAGAGAGCCCACCCTCAGCCGTGGCTTGCCTTGCGCAACATGATACACGCTCATGGCGATCAACCACAAAATCATCTTGGCGCGCTAACGCTTATAATTTGCGCGTCAAATACAGATTGGCTTAAGCGCGGCAAATAAACCGAGAGTTGTAAAATTCCTATGATAAGGTTTTTGGATTGTTGGAAAAATTAGGAATTTTCTCAATATTTTAATCCACAGAATTACGTAAATCATGATTAAACAAAGATGCATTTTTTGTTCAAAGCCAAAGGTACTAGATAACAAATTATCTATCTCATACGCAAAGACTAATGAACAAGAAATCAAGCATGAATAAAACACGGTATAAGTTAATATACCCTTGAGCCGGTGCCACCGTTAGCACAGCAGTAACATTCTCGTTCGCCATGACGGTGAAGTAGACGATCACGGGTTGTTGCAAAGAAGCGTTGGTGCAAAGTGAAGAGGCGATGCAAAGGCGACGCGTTGCGATGCGATGCGCTTCAGAACACCTTCGGCGATCGCGTGGTCGCTCCCCAAAAAACTTATCGGCCTTCTATCTCGAGCAAGATCTCAAGAAGGGCGAGGTTCCGGGAGTGCTCCCTCTGTTACTTGTGCGCGCAAAAACAGAGGCGGGTTGGGAGAGTTCTTCTGGTTCAGAAAAGCACAGCCGTGGCTCTCCTTATATAGCCTCGCGACATGCAGCGAGCGGAGCCGCCATTACGACCATCAACTCGGTAGCCGTTACGAATCGACGACCATTATGCCGACCATCAACCACGTCCGTTACAGTAATCGACGGCGATTCATGGTCACATTAATCACTGCGTTTCTTGGTCATATTGACTCATCGAACGGCAAAACAAACCGCCCCGCCCAAAGACATCACGTCCGGATCGGCTGCTTGCTGCAAGACGGGCATGTCACGACTCGTCTCGACTCGACTCGACTCGACTCGACTCGACTCGACTCGACTCGACTCGCACACGCCACGCCTCGGCTCGGCTCGGCTCACACAGCAGGTGGCACAGCCTTTACCCTTTTCCACCTTGCTAATTGAGAGACACACAACTCAACTATTTAAGTTGGTCAAACCTTCTCTCAATTACCCATATGGTACTAAACCAATTTCATGACTCCTAGTATTCTAATGGGCCTTTTGGAATTTCTATTAAATTAATTATGGGCCATCCCATAATAATCTAACATAAAATTTCGCCGAATTTTGGATCCTTGCTCGTACTCACTCCTCTCCATCTCCGTACTAATTATCCTCACTAGATTGCACCGTCGTCACCTAGCCACCTCGCTACAGCTACAACAACTCTGCCGTGGTCTCCTAGGACAGCTCTTCGCCTCCCCTCGCAGCAGCGACGACGAATGGAGGCGAAGGGGCCAGATCCAAGACCGCGGTGAGCAACTGGAACACCGACGGTGGTGTAGGTTTCCCTGTGTTGAGGTCTGAGACGACAGGTGGGCCCTTTTGCATTTTTTACTATTTCACTAGAGCTGGGTCATGTACCTGCAGGATGAAATGCAAGAACTATATTAAAAAAAAAAACCTTACCCTTCTTTTCTTTTCTTTTTCTTTCTTACTGCATTGGAGTCTTGGAGATGCACTGAAAATCCGTTCTCCTACTTGTTTTCTTGACAAACCTGAAATAACCGGCTGGTTATCAACGAGATTCCAAAGTAACTTGGCTTTGAAGCCACTGGTGAAAGCCTAAACCGAAGGCTGTCAACTTTTAGTTTATTGAGAGGATCGATCGACCTTGCTGTAATCCTTGAGCACACGCAACCATACCAACCAAAGGCCAAGACTCGAATTTTTCAACAAGTAATGTGGCGATCTAATCCTCTCCAGCCTCCAGCCTAGACGAACAACTAAACTAGCTGCGGCAAAAACAATTTGATTGCTGCCCGGCGGGCCTAGGAAGGCGAATCTGGTCTGACCCACTTGGCGTGTAGCCAAGATTGGTAACGTACCCAAATACGGGCCAAGATATATATGTCACTACTTATTAGCTACTCCTGGCTGGGTCCCAAAACTGGAAATGTGCCGATTATGTATGTATACACGGAACACCTGCAGCTATATATGTATTGAGGAAAACGTACCTCTCGAGAAAGGGAGTTACGCTTCTACCCTTGCTTGCAAGTAGATCTCAGTCGTTTTCATGGCGCCGAAAAACGCCCCATCCTTACATACTTGTTCACATTTTGCCGTCTATTTATTGCCTAAGTCAGAACCACTCGCCCTGATTTCAGATAGACGCTGTTTTATATATCGACGTGGTCCCTTTAGTACATATCCTTGATTACTACAATTTTTCTAATCATACATTAGCAAAAACTAAAGAAGAAATAACGAGATAAAATGTCGTAATATCAGCCCACATCATGTGGACGTTTAGCTAAATGAAACCTGTTAGTGGTTAAGGTCTATTAAAGCCCACGAGGCATGGCTGAATAGTTTAGTCATGTATTACTTATTCTATTGAGAGAGTAGACCTTTTTTTCCCTTATATAAGAAAGGGCGGGCCTACTCATTGTACACATGGGTGGATCTCCTACCTACCCATCAATATAGAGAGAGATAAAGAGGTTGTTGGGATTACTTCTTGTGTCTTTTACTTTTTCATGTGATTTTTCATCGGCAACGAGATCGTAACTTTAACATAAAATACTTTTATTGAGAAATCTACTAAATATCAAATGTGGTCAATTCTACTGCTGGCAGACCCAGAAAAAACGATAAGAGAGGACCCTAGTTTCCTAATGTCTGAAGGATGCTGCTGCTAAGATCAAGATGGGTAAACCCAGACACGTGTATGTAGCGAAATAAAATTAATCACGTTGCGCTATATAGGAAGGAAGAGGATGCAAACTAAAAGACCTTTTCATCTCAGTTGCTTGTTTAACAAAGCAACTCGATCCCCCCAACATCTATAGCTCGAATATTGATCTCCTGCCCCAAATAGGTATCTAGGTTAGTTCAATTAAGCAAGCAAGCAAGGTGGCCACCAAGAGCGAAACCAAAGGCGCAACCTTGGCAAACATAGGAGCGATTGAAGGTAAACATAGCAGCGATTGAAAGTGGAGCATCGCCGGAGGCATGGGAAGCGACCGCTGCCTGATGATCATCAGGAGGAGCATCGGCCTCGGCCGGAGGAAGATCAATCGCCTCCGCCGAAAGGTCTAGCCGTCAGCAGTAGCTCGGCGGCCATGGGTGATGCTATCGATCAGCAGCCGCAGCTAGGATCCGGAGGTGGCCGTGCGCCCGTGGATCACGAGCACTACTGGCCGGCGTACTACGCGCAGGCCGAGCAGCAGGACGCGGCCGCCATGACCTACGTCATGAGCTCCTCCTCCTGGCATCATCATCATCTTCATCCGCACCTGACCGCGACCGGGCCGACGCCGTCGTCATCTGAATCTGATCCTCGGGCGGCGGAGGCGCAAGGTACATACGTAATATCCAAGCATGATCGATCAATTAACCATCTCTGCTGCTCAGAGTTGGATCATCTAGCCAACAAGGTAAAATTAAGTAGATCATTAATAGCTAGCAAATTATGCTAGCTAGCTTGCTCGTAAATACTTGGATCAGATTTCGTATAGGTTCGTTTCTGTTGCACATGGATTAATTAGGATGTCAGTGAGGATCCATCCGGTATTAATTAAACTATTAATACGACCGTATGTATCCTGCGCACATCGCCGTATCTATTATTTGGAGTTATTTCTTCCAAGATTCCAAATTTTAGCTGGCCATTGATCAATTTTAACGTAACAACTCCCAGTAGTGCGACAATTTGCAACTGATTTGTAGTTTATTTGTACCCATTATCATTGCAAATGATTCGAACGATCGAAACTAGCTAGCTACATATATATGACAACGTACGTACGTGCAGGTGCGTCGCCGACGACGAGGCACCACTATCGGGGCGTGCGGCGGCGGCCGTGGGGCAAGTGGGCGGCGGAGATCCGGGACCCCAAGAAGGCGGCTCGCGTCTGGCTCGGCACCTTCGACACCGCCGAGGCTGCCGCCGTCGCCTACGACGAGGCCGCGCTCCGCTTCAAGGGCGCCAAGGCCAAGCTCAACTTTCCCGAGCGCGTCCAGGGCCGCACCGGCCAAGGCTTCCTCGTCACCCCCGGCGTCCCGCACCCGTCGCATGAGGCGGCGCCGACCACCGTCCTGCCGTTCCCCGACCAGATGCAGTACGCGCAGTTCCTTCAGAGGCAGAGCGGTAACGAAAATGAGGCCGTCGTGCTGCCGCCGCCGCCGTCAGTGCATATACTGGACTTCTCGGCGCAGCAATTCGTCCGGGGCTCCCCGACGGTGTCCGGCACGTCGTCACGCCCGCCGTCGACATCGACGTCCTCCACTACGTCTTCTTCGCCTAGCACGTGGCCTCACGGCGAGCACAAGGGTAGTAGAGGCGCGTGAGTGAGAGATCGAATGCTCGTGTGTACGCATGGGTGCAACCATAATTTTTCTTTCATCGCGCATTCATGCACTAGCTAGAGGCACATTTTTAATTTTTTGCTCTCTTGGTTTCGTAAATCCTTCATCTCTTCATGGATGGACTCAGGACTCCTGGCTTAAGCTTAATTGTTTCTTGATTAATTCCCTTTTTAGTTTGTTCAAATGTGAACTAATGTGCAAAAGCAAATTAAAGGAGGAATATGTCTCCCTATGTTTCAAAGAAGAATAAATAGATGAATATCAAGTACTACTAAATGAGTACGTATTTTAGCTCTTTGTTCTTTCAACTGTACTGTTGTTGCCGTGTTAGCTCTGAGGCGTGCATTTTGTTCTATGTTTATTAATTGCAATTGGTTTTCCCATATGCATGTCATTGTCAAGACCAATTTAAGCATGTGCTCATTTTGCTATTGCCCAAGTCTTTTCGTACATATGCAGGAATTTCTTTTCATATTTCAACCAAAATAGGACTGTGGAACAGCTAGTATTTAAAGGTTGTCGGTGAATGCCTTTATCTTTACTGGTGAATTATGAGTAGCTTTGCTTCGGACAGAATTCACACGGATCCATCCATTTCTTCACCAATTGATTACTCAGCCCGCGCTAATTATTACTCCCTTCGTTGATAAATATAAGATGTATTTTGATTTTGCACAAGGATTAAGGTTATGGTGAAATTGAGAAGGCATGAGAGGAAACGACTTACATATCCCTCTTAATTGTCTTGGAAGATGAGAGATAATAAATAAATGCATATGGTTGAGAGAGAATAAATAGGGGTATAAGTGAAAAGGCTCGTTAAATATACATGCACGTCTTATATTTTTCAACAAGACCATTCAAACTATAGGCCTTATATTTATCAATGGAGGGAGTATTTTTTATCTGGTCTAGCTAATTGATTCGATATATACGCTTCCTGATGCTTCTGGAGTGGGCATTTTTCTATTGTTACGTATGCATCGTGATAAAAGTACAGTTAATAATTTACCAAGACTCCTAGCTAACTAGGGTCAACATTGACAATCACTCTGTATATGCATAGTCATACTTCTCAAAAAAAAAAAATGTTAAGCTGTTATACTGGGCTTTTTAACTAGTAGAGTGAAAGATGCATGTTAGGGGCTCAGGGGGTGTTTGGATTAGAGTATTTCATTGGAATATTTCAGGATTTAGTTTAAATTTAAACTAAATGTCAAAACCTCCAAATAGATCCTTAGTTTTCTGGTGCTCAATCTTTCCGATCCATTTTCTCTTCGCTGCTTTTGTTTTGTGTAGCTCATGCATAATTGCATATTGGTCTTCTTCCTTTATTTTTCTCGATGTTTAGTTTCACGATGTGGAGTGCAAGCTATTAAAGGGCGACACGCATATATGTCTTCTATGGAGTTAGTCTACTTGGCAGCTGTTTCATGCAGACGATTACTGGTTGTTTAGTTTATGGTCGTTACCTTGGTCCCTAACTTCTTTTACGAGGATACCACCTTTGGGGGGTGGGGGGGTTGGATTCGTACAACTTTACACACCACGGTTAATGTTTTGATGTCCATTTTTATGTATACACGAGTATATAATCTTAGTAGGAATTTTGTGATATTATAGATCTATCCATATTCTCTATATTTCTAATCCTGTGCTGAGAGTATGTCTAAAACTACTTCTTTTGTGACATGCGAAGAGATCCAAGAAATGCAAAGTGAAAACATAGGTATTTTAGGGCGCTATTAACGAGGATGAGGTTAAATCGGAATTTTTTTTAAAATAATATATATTTTTATTCAAATTGCAAAAATATACATAATATCAAAAAATTACAAAAATATACCCCTGTCGCCCTTTGAACGAGCGACAGGTACAACTAAAGCATCTGTCGCCCTTTGGTAGGGCGATTTTGGCACTTGTCGCCTTTTGAATGGGCGACATGTCCCCTCTCCTGTAGCCAGTTTCTAAAGAAAATCATAACTTTTTATATGATCTCGGATGGAGATGAACTTTATATGAAAATTATAGCTCTCGACGAGATCTACAACTTTTATATGCAATTTTTTTTATTTGAATCCATTTAGATGCCCAAAAATAGGATGGAAAGTTCATATCTAAAAATCAGATCTATACTAGATCTGAAACTTCTATCTCGTTTTTGGTAGTCCAAATGGATTCAAATGAAAAAAATTTATATACCAAAGTTGTAGATCTCGTCGAGAGCTACAATTTTCATATAAAGTTCATCTCCATCCGAGGTCATATCAAAAAGTTATGATTTTCTTTAGAAACTGGCTACAGGAAAGGGGATATGTCGCCCATTCAAAGGGCGACAAGTGCCAAAATCGCCTTACCAAAGAGCGACAAAGGTATATTTTTGCAATTTTTCAAGATCGTGGTATATTTTTGCAATTTGAATAAAAATATATATTATTTTTAAAAAAAATTCGTTAAATCGAGAGACATCGACCTATTAAACGTTGGATGGCCCAATAGATGCAGATGCATGGAGTATGGTCAAACCATGTGGGGACATGGGCTGCCGAAAAATCTGCTATTTACGCTCATGTACAGTGACGTAGGCAGACTAAAGGCCTGTTTGGGAGGCTGCGGTTGGACTGAAAAGCTGCTTTTGATTTGATAGGCTGTAAAGCAGCTGTGGTTTTTCTTGTTATACCGTTTGACAAACTGGCTGCTGCAGCTGTAGCTTTTGGGGAGCAACCAAGCGGGAAGACAGTAACCTAGCGAAGCACAGCGGTGGATGAGTGAAGAGGTGCCGTGGAGGTGGCGAGGCAGGGTGGCGGAGGTCGGGGAGGCGGAGTGAGCGAGATAGGAGACGGTTAAGCGAAGCCACAGCTGAAAAGCTCCTCCTCAGTGACTGCAGTTTTTGAAGGTGCTTCTGCTGTGGCTTAGCTTCCCAGCTGCTTTACAACCATGCTGTTTGGGAGGAGCTTTTGGTCTAAAACTGAAACACAGTTAAAGCACAACCCCAAACAAGATCTAAAATGGAGCACGACGGTATCAACAGCGGCTTCTGCTGGTGCTCACCTTCCAACCACCTCTCCCATGTTTGACGCCGGTCCTACGGGGGAGGTGTCATGGCCTTTACGATTACCAAAATGATAGTATCTTGGAGTATTATTTGAACATTATAAGAGGATGTCCCCTTGATTACTACACTTCTATGTACTCACTGTGTTTCCATATATAAGTCGTTATAGATCTGAACATAAGAATTAAGGAGTCGGGTGAAATGACCTTGCTATCCTCCAATCATCCTTATGTACCTTTTGTTTGCAATTAATACTGTAGGCTCAGTTTATCTCTCTCTCATCGATGTTAGAGATATGGAAAAATTTTCATTTAATCATGAAAATAAGGGAGGGTACAACAGGAAAAATAGAAGCAAAAGTGCCTAGGAACTCTGGAACGACTTATACTGAAAGAGAAGTTAGAAAATCTAAAACAACCTATATTTAGAATCGAAGAGAGTATATGCTGTGGATCAGGGATGGATGGTGAACAGAAAATAGTACTCCACTACTGTATTACCGTAGTGAGTAGTAGAACGTAGACCATGCGTCTCGATGATCTCCCGTAAGCGTTTCGCTTTCAGATCTAGATGTGTCCCCACGCCGGCTCACGCGCTCCAGCTACTCCGGCCGATTCCGATAGCTACTCCATCCCTCTTTTACAAGGCAATTTGTCTAGCAGCAGGTTCAGCTCAACGAATTACTCCCTCCGTTGATAAATATAAGGCGTATTTTAACTTAGCATAAGGATTAAGGTTATGGTAAAATTGAGGAAGACATAACTTGAAATGACTTACATATCCCTCTTAATTGTTTTGGAAGATGAGAGATAATACTTTATGTAGGTGGTAATGGATAAATGCATATGGTTGAGAGAAAATAAATAAGGGTATATGTAAAAGACTCATTAAATCTACATGCACGCCTTATATTTTTCAACAAGACCATTCAAACTATAGACCTTATATTTATCAACGGAGGGAGTACCTTGTTTAATGTTGGCACTGGTTGCTCGTCGATGCATGTAGGCTTGCTCATGCGAAGCCTTCCCTTAATTGTCACCGCTGTATTTTTTTTCTAAATCTAGTCTCATACAAATATAATTATAAAAATAGGTTTTTTTCTAAACGTGAAAACACCGATAGATAGCACATATCACATACTGTGCCCGTGTACCGTGGCAGAGGCATGGACTCACGATAGGCTTGCTACCACGCACCCCCGGCTAGGCAGTAGGGCAACAGCGTAGGTGCTGCGGCAAGACGGCTTGGCACAATAGCAAGGTAAGTGCCGCGGCAGGACGGCTTGGCATGACAGTAGTGCAAGTGCCGGGGGCAAGGCAGCAAGATCTGCCATGGTGCCCTAGCGCGGCAGGTTCCTGCTGCCATACCCTAGCTCGGCAGCATCATGCTACCATGATCGCTGGCCTATCGCGGCCTCAGCTTCTTGTCACAGTACACAGGCATGATAGGTGACACGTGTCACCTGCTGTTGCTTCCGTAATCAGAGAATGAGCTATTTTTGTAAATTTATCCGTATGAAGGCTAGATTTTTTTTTAAAAAAACCGCCAATAAACTAAAAAAAGCTAAGAATTCCATACCGCAAAGTAAGTAGGGTTGAAAACGGGTCGAATACAGACGGATATTGCTCTTCCCGTATCCTAACCCATGTTTTTTTTTCTGGATTCGGAACCGGATACGGGCTAAACGGATACGGATTCAGGTTATTCGGGATACGGGCTAAACGGATACGGATTCGGGTTATTCGGGATACGGATACGGGACGGATATGTGACGGATTCGGGTCGGAAACGGATAAAGATATACGGATAATGCACGCATATAAAAAGTAATATATATTGAATTAAAACCATACGAATACATGACTATAGTAACAAATTATATATCAATTAAATTCAATAAACATCATAGAAAGAATATACTATTTTGAGAATCAATAGAACCAACTAATTGTTAATATAAATGGGCTGATATGGAAAAAATGATGAAAATGGCCTGGGCCTTGCTGATATCCGAATAGGAAAAATCCGAATATCCGGATCCCGTCCCGCATTTATCGGATATTGGATGCTCTGGATCCGATCCCGAATCCGGATTCAAGTATCTGGATCCGGTCCTGAATCCGACCGGATAGTAAAATCCGATCCCAGATCCGATCCCGACCGGATTTGGTCCTAGATCGAGCGGGAGATGTTCGACCCGTTTTCATCCCTACCGCAAAGTGCATTATTGGTCCAGTTTACCAGATATCACTAGCGCCGATGTTTAGTTGCATCTTGCATGCACCTGCACCGGACCGAGAAAGGCAGGCAGGCCGGCAACACACGCTAAGCATAGATCCTGTGACTCTAAGCATAGATCCTGTGACTCTTGTCAACTAGTCCCTCGATCATAAATAGTAGTCGTTTTAAATATTGATAGGTCTTTAAAACTCAATTTTAACTACTAATTTATATTATAATATATATATATAATCTAATAAAATTATAATATTATGAAAGTATGTTTCGAGACGAATCTACACATATGATTTTTATGTATCCAATCTAAATATTTAAAAAGATATCAATAGCTAAAGTTTTAAAAATTTGACTACACGTATTCAAACATAAGTTTTTGTGAAGGAGGGAGTAGTAACGAATAATTTGATTTATCCTGCAACAAGTAGTAGATGTAGGTCTTCTAGAGTTCTAGTCTGCACGTGAGGCTTGCACGCTTGACGTTTGGCTCCAAACGTTCGTTGCCACCGGCAGAGTCCGCAATATTGTCAATAATCGTTTGAATATCGTGATTATCGATCGTAACGAGTCGGTTCGCTAGGTTAAATTTAATAAAAAAATTCAAAATTTTGGAAAATTTTATGCGACACAAATATCACAATAATCGGTGAATATCGCTCGATTTTCGATGAATATTGAGCAAAAATCGACCGCCGAAGAAATTCAATTGGTCGGTCGATTATAGAGGCATATCGAGCGACAATGGGTGAAAATCGATTTTTTTGAATTTTTTCTTTTAAAACTTTGATTTTGAAACCCTTCAATTTGACGATTTTTGATTCGATAGTGTCATTTTTCGATTTTCGAGCTGTATTTCCGATATCGATTTTTGAAACCTGTCCACAGGAATATCCACGTCACGTCGACTCTCACCAGCGTTTGATTTGGCCACGGTTACTTCATCCGCAGACGACCAACCTCCCGCTCCCGCCCAGAGAAAGGAAAAGGAGGAAAAATCGAGTAGCAGTAGTAATTGGGCCGACGCAAATTTCCCTTTTACTCTACCACCGCTCGTCCCGTCCGTTCTCTTGGCTCCCAAGTCCCAATCGAGTCGATCTCCCCACCATACCCGAGCACCCGATTCCCCGGAGCCGGAGAGGAGGAGGAGCGAGGCGAAGCGGCCACGCCACCGTCACCATGCTCAGGGTTGCGGGCCGACGCATCTCTTCCGCCCGAGCTTGGCGCCCCGCCGCCGCCGCCGCCAGGGGCCCGCTCGCCGGCTCCCTCCCCGGCGACGACTCCTCCCGCGACCAGAACCCGCGCTTCGCCATAGACTCCCCCTTCTTCGCCGCGTCCAGAGGTATACCCCCGTTGCCCCATGCCTCTCCATCTCTCCGTAGCTCCCTCCGATCTGCGGTCCCCGTAGTTAGATTCGGGTGGTGGGGATCCTGCTCCTGCTCCTAGGGTTTCGGAGCGAGCTCGCATTGGCCGCGGTTGTCTGGTCCCTGATCTCTGATCTGCGATGTGAGACGGGTCGTTTACATGCTTACGGCGCTCCTTCATCTCTGCGTGCTATCCTCCCTGCATGCCTGCTTTGTTGTTAGTTCGTACCTTATGAGTGCCTGATTGGAATCAAATTTTAGCTATTGGGTTGGATGGTTGGAAATTTAAAGTATCCTCTTGTGTAGATGTTTCAACTTATGCTTTGGGGTCTTGCGGTCTGTTGTTGGTGTGCGAAAAAGTTCCCTATTTTCCTTGTGATGGCTGTCAAAAACACGTCAAAGACAATGACTTAGCAGCTTTTGGGCTGCGTAGCCTGTAACGTGTAGTTGATAATATAGTCTGAAACGTGTAGTAAGTGTATGAAAATTTTCTTCACACGGAAACTATCCCGGCTATTAAAATTCAAACAGCATAATTAGTTTCCGTGAGCTAATCGATCCCCTCTGTTGTTCTAATATCTAGTTACATTGTTAGTGTTGTGAAGATGGGCTTGCTATTAACACGCCTTTGTGTGCATGCCAGTCCTGCATTCAAATTATTCTTAAAATTTCCCATGGCTACACGACGTCATATTTATGTGATGGCGTAGCCCAAATAATGACAGCTTCAAATTCAATAAAAAAATCTCCTTTGTGTCTCAGTATGGTTATAATTCTAACATTATTTCTCTATTTCGAGCTAATCTCACGTGAGACTATTTCCTATAGTTGTATCTGTCTTGTAGGCTGACTCTGTTGTTTACCTTAACATCTTATCGCATTGTAAAACATACTTCTATTTATTTGATGTGCTGTTAGCTCTTTAGTTCTGACCTCCTATTGGAATGGTCCAACTCTGCAGCTGACGTGTTTGGATGACTTCTTCTGAATATTTTGCAAATCTATCTAATTTAGTTCAAGAATTTGCTAATACCATGTTACAATTGTTATGTAGCAATGGTAAATGTTCCATTTTCAGTCCATAATGGTACTGTTTTGTTCAAATGTTACCATGTTGTGGCCTTGTGGGAATTTGCGTTTGCTCATACCAGACCACAGAAGTATTAGCTAAATATTTGCATGAATACTGTCCTAAGCACATAATGTGCGATTGAACCCAGTCTTTCCTATGCTGCTTTCTAATATATCAACACAATTGCTTCCAGACATAATAATGCTTGTTATCTTCAATTTTGTTTGTTTGTTCTATTGATATTTGAAGATGCCATCTGATAGCTTTCTTGTGCAGGCTTTTCAGCTGAAACCCTTGTTCCAAGGAACCAGGATGTGGGTTTGGCTGAGCTGCCAGCAACTGTGGCAGCTGTGAAGAATCCCAGTGCAAAAATCGTCTATGACGAGTATAACCACGAGAGGTACCCTCCTGGTGACCCCAGCAAGCGTGCCTTTGCCTATTTTGTGTTGAGTGGTGGAAGATTTATCTACGCCTCCTTGCTGCGGTTGCTCATCTTAAAGTTTGTCCTGAGTATGTCAGCAAGTAAGGACGTTCTTGCCCTGGCTTCCCTTGAGGTCGACCTGTCCAGTATTGAGCCTGGCACCACTGTGACTGTGAAGTGGCGGGGCAAGCCAGTCTTCATCCGGCGCAGGACAGAGGATGACATCAAGCTGGCCAACAGCGTTGACATTGCATCTCTTCGTGACCCACAACAGGATGCAGAGCGTGTCAAGAACCCTGAATGGCTTGTTGTCATTGGTGTCTGCACTCACTTGGGCTGCATTCCCCTCCCCAACGCTGGAGACTTCGGCGGTTGGTTCTGCCCATGCCATGGCTCGCACTACGACATCTCCGGTAGAATCCGGAAGGGCCCAGCACCCTACAACCTGGAGGTCCCAACCTACAGTTTCTTGGAGGAAAACAAGCTACTCGTTGGCTGAGATCACTGATCATAGTATTTATCGTATGGTGCTGTATTTTTTGTGTTGGATTGACAATTCACCTTTTTGTTGCTCGGATATACTATCTATCTGAGTGCAGTGCTCTTCCTAGCACCTGATAGTAAAGAATAATCTGCTGCTACGTTGGTACTGTTAATTTATTTGCAAGTTTGGCTCTTGTTTCTGGAGCTCAACAGGAACAATCTTGTAATATCTTAGCTGGCAGCCTGTCACAGTGAAGCTTATATGTGATCGATTTCTATCACCATTTCTTCAGTCTTCATAAATGCCATGAACTGTTGTTAGTTTGTTTGAATGTGAGATGATGTTGATGCACTCTTGCCAAAACCTTTTTATGACATGTTGGTGATGCCATTGATGAAAGTGAGTGCGGGCTGTTATGCGGGCTATAATGCTTTCAGCTCTTGATAGGCTTTTGAAGCTTTGCTTGGCATTGGTGTATTTATAAGGTTCTTTGGAAGCGGTTTTTTTAATTGCCATTGTGACATGTTGCTGATCCTATTGATCTGAAATTGTAGGTTGCTTGCTGCCATGTAGCACAGAAACGGCTGCCATACCGTGTGTAGGCCGTCGGGTCTTTGTTTAGCATTATGGCATGCAGGCCTCTATTTCTGAAGAAAGAACAGTTGTTTTCCTCCGGAACCATCTGAGATGAATGACGAACTGAAGAGGGTTGATGGGATCTGCTCCAATGTAAATTGAACTAGTACTATCCGATTATGAGCGAGGAATGCACTGCAACGTTCTTAACTCGTGAAGCTTTGGATCTTTTTATGATTAAATCGTTTTTGACTAGCGAATCTTTGGACGTGCGCAGCACACACGGATAGCGTGGTGCCGATGCTCGTCCACGACTCACTTATATAAGCCAGGCCAATGTACCGGCAGTTTACTTGCCTAGGATAATCAATAAATACGTTGGTTTGATTTGAATGTCTACTGCAAACCAATCAATTCAACACATGCAAGCGCTGCGTGTCCTTCCCTTCGTTTTCTAAGCGAAAAGCTTCGAAGCCTTGGCGTTTACGAACACTGCACCATAGTCTACGACGCTTTGGCTCATGGAATTTTACGTTTTCGGTATAGATCCGTACCGACGTGTCATTTCAGATTTAATATAATAATATATATTTATAAGTAAACACATGTATGTACACTAAATTTCACTTATAATATTACTTTAAATACGTAGCAGTACTATCAAGTATAATATATACTTCCTCTCAGTGACGGAGCCACGATTTTTGTATGCCTCGGGTCGAAAATAAGTGACTATTACGGTTGTCAAAGACTATAGATATTTAAGTATAACAAAAGTACATCACAAATACACAATTAAAATAAATTTGAATTCCATACTTAACATTTCAATAAAATAGATAAAATATGTCAAAACAATATAGCGTAGTGGAGTGGTAGAAAAGGTAATACCTAATTAACAAAGCAGCTGCTGCAATACCCACCCGAAAAAGAGCAATCAATTAATTATTAACACAAGTGCCACCCATGTCAAAGGTTAAGTAATCAGAATCAGCATTTAAAGAATCACAACTTTGTACTCCTCGCCCACATAGAGATTCCAAAGATCACTAGCAGCCTCTTCAGCAACAAGGCGATTCATCGACTTAGCCAAATTAGTAAGTATTGCAATACCTCCCTCATCTGCAACTACCTTCGCAACCTTTGCATTCACTAATAAGTTGGCAATAGCTTGAACAATGACATCAACTAATGTAAGCAAATGATAGATACCGGACTACAACAGCGAGAACCTAGGGCTTCAGCCAAACAATTTATTACCTTAGTTGCTTCAGATTTTGCGCTCTCCCTTGAGCATCTTACAAGGTCCAATAGCATCGGGATGCCCCCATCCCGCATCATTACCTCCGACCTTGCAGCATCCACATTCGCACTCTCATCATCAACCACCACAAATGTTGCAACCGTGGTAGCAGCTCGCTCCTGCACATCTTCCTGCGAGCTCTTCACCGTGCTTAGCTGCATTGCTCGGCTGCTGCTCGCCTGTAGGCCACAGATCCCGCCGAGGCGCCGACGGGCGACGGCAGCACCAGAGGTCTAGAGTCACCAGAGCTTCACCAATCAGTCAATCACCACACCAGAGCAGCAGAGCCTGCGGAGTTGCGGTCGACGGGCGACGACCGAGCCGACCGGCCGAGGACCGAGGGAGGGCGGGCGTGGTCGTGGGGGCTCGGGGTCGACGGCCGGCGGTAGTGCCGGGCGGAGCGGCCGAGCGCCGGCCGACCGTGTCTCTTGTCGCCATTGGCGCCTCGGCGGATCTGTGTCTTCGAGCGAACAAGAATCAAGCGAAGCGCAGGCGGTCGGGTCGGCCGATCGCGAAAGGGCCAGGTGGTGGGAGGTGGATCGGGGCGACGGCCGTGGCCTCGTGGGATCTGCCGATCTGGGAGGATCTGCGACCTGCGTGCATGGGGGGCAGGGGAACGACAATGGTCGGTCGGGCGGGCGGCGATCGGCGGCAACGCGAGCTCCGATCGGGAGCGGGGCGGGATTGCGAGAGAGCGACGGTGTGACCTACGAGCGTGACCTACGAGCCTGGTCGAGAATGCCCGGTGCAGAGGTGCCCTAGTCAAGCAAACCGAGTCTGGGCCGGTTAGGAGCCTTGGGCCCAAATAAAAACTATATAGTATTTTTCCACTATTATTTGGGCTGAGCCCACTGGCTCGAGGCCTAGCTCCGCCCTTGCTTCCTCTGGTCACAAATAGTTGTCGTTTTGGATATCGACACGACCTCCAAAACACAACTTCGACCACTAATTTCTATTATAATATATTTATAAAACGCAATAAAATTATAATATTATGAAAGTATTTTTCGAGACAAATTTACACATATAATTTTAATGTATCCTATTTAAGTGTTTAAAAAGATATTGAAAGTCAAAGTTTCGAAAGTTGACTTTACACATGTTCAAAACGATAACTATTTGTGACCAGAGGGAGTAGTTTAATAGATAATATTATCAATTAAACCAACATGACTGATATTGACTGGTATCAAAGCCAGTATGGCCGATATTGATCGGTATCAAAGCCGGTATAGCCGATATTGAGGTCGGTACGATACATGAAGTTGCTTTTACCAGTTTAGATGCTGAAATGGTACATATTGGCCATATCGATCGGCACCGGTACGGTATTGATAACTATGGTTTATGACATCCGAACGCATTTTTATTGCAGAATTGGCCTTTGAGCATATGTATTCGCACTTTTGACCTCCAAGCATCTCTTGCTACGATATAGTATTGTAGGTTGGTGTCGCCATGGCAGTAGGCATAAGCGTATGAGGATAGTTTGGTAGAGTGGTGAGTCACTGCTAGAGTAGACCCATCCGAGCTACCGCACTACCCCTTGTTGCGCTGCCACGAATCTCCCACGGTAGCATATCCCAACAGAAGATAGATGTTGTCCGCCGCTGTAGCCGTGATCGATATGAAACCAAATCTGCAAAAACTAACAGAGGGGACTAAATCCGAAAAAGGACGGCGAGGGGCAACAAGTCCGAACCGGCTTGAAAAGCGTCAACTGGCCACCATCGTCCCCATCTAGCTCTGTTCTGTGCCAGGCCAGAAACGTCTATCTCGCGTTTTCCGTTTTCTTGTGCCATCGATTACGCATTTACTTATACGCGACACTCAATCAACGCGTCCTTGAAACCACGTATTGGAATCAGATTGATCGATCCATCCATCCTTGCTGATGAGGATATACAAGGGCGTAAGTCACATTACTTCGGGATTGTGCTTCCACCTAACATTGCAAAACTCTGCAAGATCAAGAGCAGTGTTATGCAGATAAGAAAACCATCAAGGCACAATGTGCTCTTGGGCTGCCTTCGAAATGAGAATTTACTTATATCAAGCCTAATACAGTGTAAAGTTGAAATTTTGTCGTCAGAGCACATCGAAACTAGCTTGCGGTCGAACGACTCAACTAGGACTGTAGTGGTGAATATAAAACTCCGACAACAAGAAGCAATTCTCCATAGCTGGGTAACAACACTAATGATAGCTTGACATGCAATTATCCTCTAGGTCCCTCGTCGTATTTAAAAGTAGTCCAAATAAATCCTCACTTTCCGGCTTTCTTCATTCCTCTCACATTTTAATAATTTGAAAATAAAATAGCAACATCATAGCCTAACTTGTCAAAACAAAGACGATGAAGTTCTTCAAAAAGGATAACGCAGTGTGATGGGTCCGGCATCCTGTTTCAATTATACAGGAATAACGTATGAAAATACAAAAAGTACGGAAATCGGGAAAATACAACAAGAGTACACCAGCTACAAATAGATAAATAGAAGATGGGTCTAAAATGGAACATATCAGATAAAACGTAGGTACCAATTTTTAACCTTTGGGTTGGATCCATATAGTTAAGAAGTAAGATCAACCATTGGTTGGTAACCGGCTGATTTCCGGTCTATATTCCAGTTTGATATTTGTTTTTTCACCTGTACATTTTGTTCTCATTATTATAAAACGCCCTTTTCGATCGGTATGGAACCTACTGGTTCACCATGGTAGGACTAATAACCGAGTCGGTCTGTAAATTTTTCCATCCTTGGTTATGGTTAAAATTCTTATTATTATGATACTATTCTCGGAGAGGCACGGCCATTCTATGTAGCCTCATAAATTTATTACGCAATATATTTCACAAACAGCGCTTAGCTCATATGGCTGGAACCTTGTGGTGTGAGCATGAGATCTCGAGTTTGAATCCGTTCTACTAATACATTTAAAACAACTTTACTGATTTAATTAAGCTACTAAAATTATAAATTATTGAAATTTTTTGAGAAGTGTCTTGAGAGCATGCCTACGCTACCGTAAAAAATTTAGGCCATAATCAAACATTTGTGATTTTTAAAAACATTGACAATGCTGCTAATGCATTTAAAGCAACTTCGATGATTTAATTGAGCTACTGAATTTGCAAATTCTTGAAATTTTTTTACAAGGGTCCTGAAAGCATGCCTACGCTACCGTAAAATTTCAAATCATGATCAATCTTTTGTGATTTTTTTTAAAAATTTGATAATACTACTAATACATTTAAAGCAACTTCATTGATTTAATTGAGCTACTAAATTTGTATTTTTTAAAAAATTTGTTAGAAGGGTCCTAAGAGTATGCCTGAGCTGCCATAAAAAAATAGATTTATGTATTTTCAAAACCTTTTAAAGGAATATTTTTTAAAAAAATCAAAGAGATATTTTCTAAAAAGACAACACTTTCTATTTTTCTAAAGTATTCCCGAAAAAAAAATCCAGTCTTAAAAATTCCTTTGCGCATCTAGTAATGATAGCTTCTACTGGATACACACGCTCACGTGTCCACAAAATTCAGGAGCCTATCTATCACCGAGAATTTGTAACGAGTTTATAGACTGTCTACCAGGTATGTTTCGTAGTAAACCAAGCATCCCAAATATTAAATATGCTAATATCAACAACATAATCATCATCTTGATTGTTAATAAACAACATAGGAGTAATCTTGATTAACACTACTCCTAATCCTGGTCAAATGTGTTTCCCATCTCTCTCTCTCTCTCCCCCCGGAAATTTGTCCTCACAAGCAACAAAACCCCTGTTTGGCTCTCTCCTCCTCCCCTCCCCGCCTTCGCTTCCTCAGCAATATCATCTCTCTTCTCTTCTCCCCCCTGATCATCAAACTCTCATATGTTCTAGAAGCTTCCGTGCGATCTCTCCCCGTGCTCTCCTCCGCAAGGCCCCTTTTTGTAGCTGGAGAAGGTGGCGGCGCCCATGGTGGTCGCAAGGGCGGGGTGGCTCCCCGTGGCGGTCCTCCTTGTGGCCGCCTGCGTCTCCTCTCTCTTGTTACCACCGCCGGCCTCCGCCGCTGAGGTGGATGGGAGGGAGGCTCAGCGGAACACCGAGCGCATCTCAGGTGACGCTTGTTCCCGATTTTTGATTATTCGATTGTGAGCTTGCGAACTGTGATGACGAGACGAGGGGTTCGGGAGTTGTGAACAAGGTCTGCTTGGAGAGCTGATGAATTCGGTTCAGTCCGCCAGTAGAATTTTACCTCGTTTTTTTTTTTGGTTTCAAGTTGGGATGCTGTTGTTAGGCTAGGGTCTCGATATGATCAAATTGACCCGGTCTTAAATTACGGCGACTATTCTCGTCGCCAATAGCCGCTAGCATTCAATTCTTCAGTTGGAAATTTTCTCTTGTTGTGTTTCAATCTTGGATTGGATGCTATATGGTACTGGCAGTGCAATTAGTTGCAGATATGCATTTGCGATTGCAAGAGCTGAGCCTGATAATGTAACATGACATGTTGCTCTTAAAACTGCGTTGGCCTTTTTTTTTCTTTCTTCCAAAGAAAGGATGATCTAATATTAGTTTGTTGCAAATTTTGCTCCTTCATGAACACCCCTTAAGGCATCTGACTTTTGTTTACTTTGCCCCCACACACACACACAAAGAAGCTAAGTTGGCTTGAAAATGGCCTCTAGGTCGTATGTTCGCACTATGTTGCCCTAGTTTAATTATTTATGGCACTTGTTTGAATGCTTTTAGTAATTATGCAAGTGATATCAATACTTGCATCAATGATTTGAGTGATTTTGGTATTTGCAATACACGATTTTTTTTGCACTGAAACATTAGTATTGAAATGGTGCATTACAAGTACCAAAATCACCCAAATAATTGAAATAAATATTAGCATAATTAAAAAGTATTGGCACCACTAAAACAAGTGCCAAAGATAACGAAAAAAAAATAGCGCTAACATGTGGTTCGGAGGGTTATTTGCATGCCAACTTAACTTATAGAGGCAAAGAAAATGATAATTAGATATGGGGGCAAATTGAAAAGGTAGGTGACTTATGAGGGTGTTTATGGATTCCAAAAAAAAAGGGAAAAATATGTAATCGCCATTAGGGCATGTACAATAAAACCACCTTAGCTTACTCTTAGCATGTCCATATCAGCTTTATCCTATGTGGAAGAGTGAGAAAAGAGGAGAGAGAAGAGAGCTGGCTCATATTTAGTAGTAAGCATTGCAGGAAATATAGGTAGATTAGTTATGTACAAGAGAGAAGAGATAGTTAATACATGACATTTAGAGTCAACCTTTAGAGATAGCTATTGTATAAGCTGGCTTTAGTGCTTACTCTAGATGATATGGATGGGAGATGGAGTAAGCAGCTAGCCTTGTTATTGTACTTGTCTTTACGAGACTTCTTTTGCTTCTTCTTCTTTAGGTCTCACTGTTGATGGTTGATAGTTTAGCCAACCATTTCTGCCTGCACTACCTGCAGTGTTGAGTCATGTCATGGACAACGTCCCGTTCAACTACCATGAGTCATGGCACTGAGATACGCAAATAATTATATTTGATGCCTATGCCATTAGGTGTCCAATTAATGGAACAGTTGTAGGGTAGGCATGCAGTTGGCCCATAAATTCAAATTGATCCAGAAAACCGATGAGGATCTACGAAGTGACAGATTTTCAGAATGATGTATCCTGAGTTTAGGTTTAACAGGGAGCATGAATTTTGATTCAATCAATCATGTTCAAATGCTTTGTTGAAAATGGACTTCCCTGAACTTGCACCGCGTTGATATCCTTTCTTCTAGTCAACATGCTATTCCCACCTTATTACCCTGTTCAGATTATTATGGCTGCATGGTTGGTTTTCTTTAGAATCTGTTCATCAGCTTCATGTGGAGATTATTGTGTGCTTCTACTCAACCAAGAGCATTGACCGGCAGGAAGTGCTGGTGATGTGCTAGAAGACAATCCTGTTGGAAGGTTGAAGGTTTTTGTCTATGACTTGCCAAGCAAGTACAACAAGAGGATAGTCACCAAGGATCCCAGATGCCTCAATCACATGTTCGCTGCTGAGATATTCATGCACCGTTTCTTGCTATCTAGTGCAGTGCGGACGCTCAACCCTGAAGAGGCCGATTGGTTCTACACCCCTGTTTATACTACTTGTGATCTAACTCATGCTGGACTTCCATTACCATTCAAGTCTCCAAGGATGATGAGAAGTTCAATCCAGTTCATTTCAAAGAACTGGCCTTTTTGGAATAGAACTGATGGAGCAGATCACTTCTTTGTCGTTCCACATGATTTTGGGGCATGCTTTCACTATCAGGTAAGGATATATTGGTTCGCCTGTCTTCTTACCTTCTGTGTCCTTGTCACTGCCACGGTTGGTCACGACTTTAGTTCAACAACAAGTAGAACTTTCTGCAGAGATAGGTAGCTCGGGATAGTTCCTGCCATTACTTCTGAAGTTGTATGCGCAATGGCGATTTGTCTTTACAGGAAGAGAAAGCTATTAAGCGGGGAATTCTTCCAATGCTCCGTCGTGTTACATTGGTTCAAACGTTTGGACAAAAGAACCATGTCTGCTTGAAGGAGGGTTCTATCACCATACCACCATATGCACCACCGCAGAAAATGCAGGCTCACTTGATTCCTCCTGATACTCCCCGCTCAATCTTCGTTTACTTCAGGGGTCTGTTCTATGACAATGGGAATGACCCCGAGGGTGGGTATTACGCAAGGTAAGAATACTCGCAGAATATTCACTAATACATACCTTTCCCATGATACTTTTTCTAACTTTGTCGAACGTGGTATACAGAGGTGCCCGAGCTTCATTGTGGGAGAACTTCAAGAACAATCCTCTCTTCGACATTTCTACAGAACACCCTGCCACTTACTATGAAGATATGCAGCGTGCAGTCTTCTGCCTGTGTCCGTTGGGGTGGGCACCATGGAGCCCTAGGTTGGTGGAGGCCGTGGTTTTCGGCTGCATTCCAGTAATCATAGCTGACGACATTGTGCTGCCATTTGCCGACGCAATCCCATGGGAAGAAATTGGCGTTTTTGTTGATGAGGAGGATGTTCCAAAGCTAGATACAATTCTCACCTCCATTCCAATTGATGATATCCTAAGGAAGCAAAGATTGCTCGCCAATCCATCAATGAAGAAGGCCATGTTGTTCCCGCAGCCAGCCCAACCTAGGGATGCATTCCATCAGATTCTCAACGGCCTCGCTCGCAAGCTCCCACACCCAGAGAGTGTATACTTACAGCCAGGTGAGAAGCGCGTCAACTGGACAGCTGGGCCTGTCGGAGACCTGAAGCCTTGGTAGCAGGAAATTAAACTTCTATGCAAGACTTGGCTTTGACGATACTGTGAAGTTGTGTTTTTTTTTTCCGCTGAGAAGTTTCAAGTTCCATAGTATATATATTTACTAAACTGTGTATTATGTATGTTCTCTGGTGTCACTGAACTCAATTGTTGATTCTATGGAACAGATTGTAACTTTGTAATTGTATAAAGATCCCGTATCGCTCTCGAGGGCGACATCCCACACAGCCCGACTGCCTCCTCGCCGCCGTCTCGGGAGTCCTCGTCTCGGCCGCTCCTGGGTGTGCGCGTGGCTGGCCCGGCCTAGTCTCGGCCACACGGGGCTGTGCGTCTTGGAGGGCGGCGTGTCGGGGTTAGCCCCTAGGCTGTCGTCGTCTGTGGAGAGGTCGCTCCACAATGTCTGTGTTATAGGCGTTTTACTTTTGGTAGCAGCTGACTCGTGCGTCGGTGTGTTTGGTTCGCCCCGTTGAAGCCTTGGTGTAATCCTCCTCTCCTTAAAATTGACAGAAGAGTTTATGTCTTTGGTTTAAAAAACGAATTAAGGAGTAGTGTTTCTATGCATCACCCTCAATATAAGTAGCACAAATCTTAAGAGAAAGGGTAAGTAATCATCATCTACACTTTATTCACAATCTAAAATGAGTGTTATTTCGTATGAACCAAAGTTAGTCCAGTTGTGATTTGGCTATCAATTTTGTGACTGGTGTTACAGGATTTGAGATTGTTCTAGGTTCTGTACAAATTTATAAGGCCTATTTCTTTTTGGCACATAAACCAAAAAGACATTGAAAATGACTAGATTACATCTAATTATTATCACTAAGCACCTATACTCAATGTATGCATATAGAGAATATAAAATAAAGATGTATATTTATTAGAGGTATAGAGGAAATATCATACTAATTTTGCAACCTATACTCAATGTATGCATATAGAGAATATAAAATAAAGATGTATATTTATTAGAGGTATAGAGGAAATATCATACTAATTTTGCATTAAAATATGAAATATGCGTATTTCGTATGAACCAAAGTTAGTTCAGTTGTGATGTTGGCTATCAATTATGTGACTTGTGTTACAGGATTTCAGATCAGATTGTCCCAGGTTATTGGAGCAAAGAAGGCAGAGATGCAACTGTCACTACTACAGAACAACACATCACTGCCGGTTCCAAAACTCCATCACTGCCGGTCATTGGCGCCGCAGTGATTGGTCGGCGATGATATGGAGGATTATCACCGCCGCTCAGAACCGGCAGTGATAAGATTATCACCGCGGTTCTACCTACAACCGGCGGTGATATCGACTATCACCGCGGATCAAACCAAAATCCGGCGGTGATAGGATTATCACCGCCGGTTCTATCTACAACCGCGGTGATGATAATTATCACCGCCGGTTATATATAAAACCGCAATGATATTGTACTAGCACCGCCGGTTGTACCATAATCGGCATGATAGATACATATCACCGCCGGTTTTCCAAGAACCGCAGTGACAAGCTTGCATATTTTTGTGCAATATATATATATTTTTATATAATTGTTTACAAGTGTCCATATGTAGTATATAAAGCATCCTTCAAATCATAATTCAAATATATGCATGTATCGACTAAGCATCGTTAAAATCATAATTCAAATATATTAAATTACGCATCACATAATTTGTTTTACAATGATTTATTTACAAATGTAGCTCGACTACATGTCATCCCGCTCGCTTTGATTTTACAAAGAGTCAAGTAGACATGTCACGCGTCTAGGCCGTAGGAATGAGGCGATGAGGCTACTCGTGGAACTCGCCGTTTGGATTGATGATCTCATCATGAATGAATCCGCGATCTGTTCTTGAATTGCTATAATTTCACAAGAATAACTTATTGGTTCTCGATTTGAGCGCTGTTTTTGAACAAAAAAGGAAGTTACTTAATGATGATATTTGTTAAATAAAAAAGGGCATCAAAGTGTAATTACGTACCATGGCTTCGTTATAGCCGACACTCTCCGTGACAATTGAATGCATATTTGTACATACATAGAATGCACATAAATTGTTTCGGGTTCCTGCTTCATGCATGGAAAGTCATTTATTATTTCAAAATTTTTCCTGTATGGACGATACCGAACACTTTTCTTGCAGTACCGTGCGAAAGCCCTGTGAATGATTTTGAATAGTAATTAAACTTAAATACAATAGAATGGAATTTTGCTAGAGTAATAACGCAACGATCGAGTTTACATTCAAAGATGTCCCAAAGGTCTTGGTACATATTAGTTTGTTTTCTCCCGAGTCCAAGACAAAAATCCGCTAGCATCTAAGCTGGATGACGAGGACCCAGTGAAACTCGCACATATATGTCAACGTAGTCAATTACTCCCACATCGTACGTGTTACGCAAAAATAGTAAAACGATATTAGAAGTCAGGAGATACGTACTTGAAGTTATAGGGTAAAAGTACGGAGGTTTTGTATTGCAGCTTCAAAAAAGTATTAAATAAATAGTCTTCAACGAACTGTGGATTGTCGTTCACAAGTTTCTCGTTAACGAGCCCCGGATCTAGGAATGCTAGATTGTCATTGTTATTTCTTCTACATGTCTGTACCTCCATTCTACATAAGAAAGAAGTTAGAGATGCAATTAAACAAGATGTAAATGCTCAACGATATACGCGGACTTACAAAGTCCATAGTCTAAGTATGTTCACGTCCGTGGCATCTTCTTTGGTACAACATATACACTCGTGAAAAGAACCCAGCAGATGTTATCCCCATTGTGAAAATCTTGCTCGTATCTGACTGGGAACGCCTCCATACCATCGTTGGACTGCTGCATGTACCACTGATGGACGCGCCGCAGTTGAGTTGTAAGGTTGTCGAAATGAGCTGGTTCAACCAGCGGTTTTCCCATAACGAACTTCCACCTGAGACCTTGCGCCAGAGCATCTAGTTGAACATCATCTGCTTGAGCATCCCGCTTTAACGTGTCGGCACTAGCCGTCTGCAAGTATTGCTTTCTGGATATGCGCTCGTAGTCCGATATTTTGCAAGGTTCAGAAGCCTGCCCCGTCTTTTGCACTTTTGCCATACCCAAGAAAAACTTTTGCGCGTCAGCATTGTAACAGCCTCAAAAATCATAAAATAAAGAAAAATGAAATAAAAATCTTTTGTGTATTATTTTTGAAATTTCTGAATTTCCTGGATTTTCTGTGTATTCTTTTGGCTTTTCTTTAATGCAAGAAAGTGAAACAAAGAATATGGTAAATAGAAAATGGTAAAAAGTAAAAATGTTAATTCAACAAAAAATTACCAAAGCCTCCAAAAATATCTAAGGGCTCTCCTCAGCTTGCTTAAGTCGGTGGGAAAGCTGGATTAATAAAAATAACAATTAATCAAAGATAATCATGAGTGAATATCTCAGGGTAAAATGGTAAAACAATTTAGTAAAAATATCTATAAGTCATCCTGACCCAATAATTTTATCTTGCCGACAACAAAACAGTATCAACCTTCAGTAAAAATATAAAGAATTTATTAATTCATTTTATAATTTTAAAAATTCAAAAATAGTGAATAAATAATCTGGAAAACAGTAATGTCAGAATTTTTAAAAATTAAATAATAATAATTAAAGTCTGTAATTTTTACAGAAGGTGTATAATATCATTTCAAACTATAATAAAAAGTTTTGTAAAATAATAACTTCGTTTAAATTGCAAATTAAAAGAAAAACCGAATGGGCAATGCAGCAACTGTTGCAATGTCAGAATTTTATAAAAATCTGCATGCATCATAAAATATCGAAAATTTTACTGGAGTATGCTAATTATCTTGCCGACTGCTGGTAAAATTTTTTATAAAATTTCACGTCGTTTTGACCGTCAAAATCCCCGTTCTAATCCCGTTCGGTCGTGAGCCTTCGCCAGAGTTCTTTTTCTGTTTCACTGACATGTGGGCCCGGGCTGTCAGCGAGCCAACTCAGCCGACAGCCACCGCCATCTGGCCCCCGCGTGTCAGCCTCCCAGCCGCGTTCTTCTCCCCCTCTCTCTGCCTCTCTCCCGCGCCGACGCAGACCTCTCGGTCTTTCTCGCGCCTGCGCCCGAACCGCCTCTTCGAGCCTCTATAAAACCCCCTCGTCTCGTCGTAGCCGACCTAGCTACCACCCCGTGCCACCCATTCCGCCGTTGCTTTGGCTTTCTTCCCCGGCGACGGCAAAAAACCGCAAAGAGGGCAAAACACCGTATCTTCCTCTCCTCGCCATTTCGCCCCGAACCACTTCACCCGAAGCTTCCTTGAGCCTCCAGGAACCCGTCCCAAGCCTCGGCCGAAGCCCTTCTTCCCCGGCGAGCTCCTCCGCCGTGTTCTTCTTCCGCCGCCACCGCGCACGGTGAGAACCCTCCTCGGTCATTCATTCTTCGAACCAAAGCCAGAAATGGAATCCTTGAAGCTCACTGATGCTCGTAGGGGTGATCTTCAAGCTCGGGATAGCTTAGTTTGCAGGTTCGCCGGCCGGCCGTGAGTTCCGCCGCCCCTCGCCGGTGCCGACCGCCTTTCCGGCCACCTCCGGCCACCGCGCCACCACCCAAAGGTGCGCTTTGCTCTTGGTGCCTCGGTGGAATCGATTCCGTCGGTCCGGCTCCGGTTCGCCCGGCGAGCCGAAGCCGCCGCGGCCTCGCTCGGGTCACCGCCAGCGGGCCCGGCACATCACCCTTCGCTTAAAGCGCCGAGATGCGTCGGCGACCAGCGGGCCCACTGTCGATCTCATGCGCGCGCGCGGTCACGCTGCCATGGGCCTCTTTGTCGATCGCGCTAGCGATCGTCGTCACATCGACATGCGGACCCGCGCTGTCGACCTCGCTAGCAGCGCGATCATGGGTTCAGCACAGCAGCGTCAGCAGCAATAGGCATCGATCGGCCGACCGATGGGTCTACTGTCGGCGCCAACATGATTCGCCGAAAAGGAAAGCGTTTTCCTCGTGAAAGCGCACTTTCCATTTTCTAGCTTTTCCGATTTTTAGTATTTATTCAAAACCTAGATATTCATTTAGCTATAACTTTTGAATCATTTAACCAAATTCGATGAAATAAATTTATAAATTCATATAAAATTCAGTAGATTCAGAATATGCAAAAATATTTCAAAATTTAATTTTATTTGAAATTCGAAGTCAAATTCAAAAGAAAGGTTAGAAATATGTCATTCATGAAAATTTTGCAAATAACCTCCAAATTTAGTAAAATAAATTTTATTAGAATCCATGTAATCTCAGAAACCAGAATATGTAAAAATACTTAGGGTGTGTTGTAAGAAAAATTTAAGTTATAAAATGGGTAGTAAATAATACCATAATGGTTTAATTAAACTAAATCTTTAAAATTGTAAATGGGAACAAATAACTCATGTAATCATTCCTGAATTTGTGAAATCATTTTATTTGAATATTTCCATCTGATTTCTTTTTGGCTCTATTGAAATTTGGTATTTGTTATATGTTGCCGTACGACGTGTAGAACCCGACGAATCCGGTACATTCGACGACCAGGAGTTTGAAGTCGAGGATAGTCAACAAGGCAAGCAAACCCCCTTTGATCATATTGATCCCAGTTTTATAAATATTTTCATTAAATTTTTTACTGCATACTTTATTTTGTTAAAGTCTGCTATATTTCGGGTAATGGTAATTGTACTAGTAGACTTATAGAACTTCCTTGATAAGTAAAAAATTGTGAACCTTGAAAACCCTAGAATAGCTTAGACAATATTTAATGTCAATCTGGGTTACTCACATTTAGTGAAATGCTTAGCCAAAGCTAAAGGAAGATAAAACTGTGAAATGATTAAAGACTTTGGATATGACATTTAAATGGGTATGACCATTTTTGTGGTTAGTATTTGGTTGGAAAATGAAAACAAAACTATGGTTTAGATGCGGGCAATCATTGGCAATAGCCGGTTGTGCATGTCTTTGCACGTAGTGTAGGGTGGAGATTATTGCCCGTGTCGGATTAAGGACCGAACTATGAGTTGTTTTCAGGCCAAGAATATTCATACAACCACAAGTGCTGGTATGGGACAGCTCTAACTTATTAAGTTATTTAAAACTAGCTTTGCACTTGGAAGGCCGGAGTAGTACGAGCTGTTTCTTAATGAATTGCTCGACGGGACGTCCACACCGAGGTGATCATGGATTAAACGTCTACCAATATAACGGTGTATGCCATACTGTGGGTAGTTCCATCATTTCTATGCTCTGAGTTCTTACACCACAGAATGGGTTATCGTCACCGTGCTGGTGCAAAGTTAGGTTTAAATAATGTAACAGTTATAACATGACTCTCTGCGGCACACCAAAGGCAATGTGCAAATATCGATTGTTCAAAGAGTCAGTCATGTCTTGTGGGGAAAGCTGTATACCTCTGCAGAGTGTAAAACTAATCGATTAGCCGCGTCCGCGGTCATGGACACTTGGTAAAGTCATCACATAGTTAGCAGTTTTGCTTATTTTCATAAAAGTGGTTTCTACCACGTGTTGGTCATTTCCGCTGTGTGCGGAAGGAAATGGTTTTAAGTATGATCAGTATACCCAAACATTCGTGATTTATTGATGCTTACATTCTATCACTTTCCATAAGTCTTGCGAGTACGTAAGTACTCAACTTGCCAATGTTGATGTTTTTAGGTGAAGAAACAGATTTCCCCGACGATTCTTACGTTGATGCAGGATACGGGGAATTTATCGATGAATTTATCTAAGGATTTTCCCTTGTCGATTGCTCGTGGAACAATTGGTTAAAAGGCATACTACAAGGAGTTGTCTCCACGCAGCTTTTACTTTTGGTATTGTAAAATAATATGTAATCTTACTTCCATTGTGTAATAAAGTTTGTGTATGATGTGATATCAATCTGTATTTGTGCGTACTAGCTACTGATCATGGGACTAGTACAGTATGCACATGGTATCCATTTTTGGTATTTATTTATCAAAAATGGGGGCCTTACAAGCATCAACTTTAGTCTTCTTACTTGATGGCACCTTTTTAAAGTGAGATGCTATGCAGGCGCTTACATGCTTTTTCCGCTCTTCCTCAGTCATGTCAGCTGATAGTTTCTTTTGTGGTTGTCCTGGGTTCACAGTGTTAGTGTTATGCCCTTGAGGCAATCATTTAGATGATTGTAACATGACTATGTTTATGAATAATAATATGATTATTGGTCCAATGAATGTATATCATTGTATTGATCAACAAGTATGTGACTTGATTATGAAGTTCTTTACTTAATGATGTAATTCGATAAATATCTCTGATCGGATATCATCGTATAGGACTACGATGAATAGATCAGCACATGTAGTGATCGATGATCATGCTTCATAGATCATGGGATATGGAGATATCATCTCTACATTGTGGACCATGTTGAAGAACATGGGTTAGATAGACCCGCTATGGGACAACTGCGAGAATGTTTCATTCTTATGTGTCATCGTGTATCTCATACCTAGAAGATGTATGATCCTTAGACCGAGATTGTCATATTCCCTACATGTGTAATAGTTTTCCTTGGGGCTATCAAACACTACTTCCTAACCGGATAGTTATAAAGGTAGCTTTCATGTTTACTATGAAACGTGCAGAGGGAAGTGAGCAGTCAAGATGGAATTTGCCACTCCAATGAAACGGAGATATATGACAAGGCCACTCGTGTGATATGATTAAGAAAGTGCATGGCCATGCCGTGATTGAGGAGTCAATCACAACTTATTAATATATCACGGATACGAGAGATGGATTGAATCATCAAAGGATGACATGCTTCGCCTTGAGATCAATCTTCATATACTTGGCAAAGGGATTATTACATGAGTTCTTTTGATAGGTTCTTCGATTTGATCACAAGATGTTTGGGAGTTGGCATACTTTGCAAGAAGCCGCTACCAACTATTGGATTGAAAAGGAGTTTTTCGAATCCATGTCCAAACGTATGTGAACCTGCAGGGTCACACACTTAATGGGCTGGGACGCATTAATTTGGATTGGATCCGTAATTAATGAACCTCGTGGGCTTAGCATCTTGGTGGGCCTGGTTTAGGGTTTCATCTCGTGGCTATATAAGGAGGGAGGAGGAGGCGCAGAGTGTGCTTTCCACGGTTTAGGTTTGATTCACTTGAAACCCTAGCCTCCTCCTCTCGCCGCCTCCGCCGAGCGACTAGGTGCTTGCACACGACGCACGCGGCGCGTTCCATCTCTCGGACGTGTGGACTCTGCGGTGACGCTGCGCTGCGGCGTGGGAGGACGATCCACGGCGAGGCGAGGACGATCCACTACATCGACGCAACGATCGCGGCGAGGACGAACCACTACATCGACGCGAAGGATTCCGCAATCGCGCGTCTAGTGGTAATCTTATCTATGATCCCCTTCTTGCGCAGTAGCTTTACGGTTGCGGTAGTTTTTTTTTGTGCTAGCGTAGCATACCGCGTTTCCCTTCACACAGATGGTTGAGATTTCTTCGAGGACGGTGCCGACTGCCGAGATGTTCCCGTTGTTCGATTCTTTATAGTTTTTGGCGGAGGAGTCGGGCTTTTTCTGGTTGGTGCCGGCGGAGGAGTTGGACTTTTCTGGTTGGCGGCGAGAAGGGCGGAGGTCTCGTGTGGAGAGTGCGGTCGATCATCATCGTCGTCGCCTCATCGTCCGAGCCAAACTTAATCAAGCTCTTGCGCCACGCGAGGAAGCCACTCACGTTTTCTCCTAGCTTTTTGTTCCCATCCTCGCCAGGGATCTCTACCTCCATTTTTCGGTATTGGCGGATGACACTGTCCACTTCGACCCTGGCGAATCCCTGCGGTATCGGGCGACAGTGCAAAGTCCGTGACTCCTGGCATGGCCAAGCCCAACGGGCAGACAACCTGCTTAGCCTGGTACGTACTTGTAGGCAACACGTTACCCTCTGGAAGCAAATCCCCCAAGAGACATAAGAGCTCAGTGAAGCTCTTATCGGACCAACCATTGCTTGCCTTCAACTGCAGTAGTGTAAGCACGGTCTGCAATTTTTTGTGCTCCTCCTGCGTACTGGGTACAATGGTGTCGTGGAGTCCTGCACCATATGTTGGAACTTTTGAAACTCTCTTTCACTCGTAAAGTCTCCTCCCATCACGCAACATTTGATCCGGATCGCCGTCGTGGTCGCCGACAAACGTATCTTCAATCGCCGCCATACCGTTGTCTCCGTCATCTTCAATAATGTGTTGCCCTTCATGTACAATCTCATCTTCGTCGTGCTTGGTCCAACAGTATAGCCACCTTGAAACCTCTTGAAGCAAGTGTGCACGATCGACTCTATGGTAGAAAACGACTTACGATTTTTGCGGTCAACGTATGGACAGCACATGTAGTCCGCTGATTCTTCGACTTGTGCGCGCAGCCACGCTTAGAAAATAACTCACACCATTAAAAAACTCTGCCCCACAACGGTCCGTGTCATACATCCACCTTCGGTCCATCTACAATTAATTAAATCAAACATTACATACGCATATAATTGCAAATAACAAATAATTGTAAACGATTAGATTTAAAAACATATGTAGCAATTTTGACTATATTAAAATACATCAACCTTTTTCCGTTATGTAAATATCCATGTAGCAATTTTTTAGTATTGTAAAAAATGAAAATAATTGTAAATAGTTAGGATATATTTAGACTATATCAAAATATATCAATCTTTTTTCATTGCGTCAATATCCATCTTGCAATTCCTTATTATTTACAAATTTGGAAAAATTGTAAGTACTTAGGATATACTTTGAGTACATTAAAATATATCAACATTTTTTATTAGGTAAATATCCATCTAACAAGTTTTTATTATTTCAACATTTGAAAATACACCTTTTTCATTATGTAAAAATCCACGTGGCAATTTTTTATTATTTACAAAAATAGAGATCAAATTACTAACCTCGAAAAGAAGTACAATACAAATTTTAACAAATTTTTCGGCAGCAGATCGTTGCAATCTACAAATCGAGCAAAGACAGAGCGCCTCTCTGTCTTTGCTCGATCGGTCGGGAGGCAGGGGTCTCAGTTATATAAAAGACTTATCACTGCCGGTTCTGCGCAGAACCGGCAGTGATAAGCTCTGAATGCGCGGGAAAAACATATTGCGCGGGAAGATAATATCACTGCCGGTTCTCGCTTCCACCCGGCAGTGAAAATGCAAGTATCACTGCCGGTTTAAGAACGACCCGGCAGTGATATATCTCTGTCGGTTGTTGTCTCAAACCGGCAGTGATATCTTGCTTTTTACTGCCGGTTGGTTGCATGAACCGGCAGTGATAAGTTCTCCCTCCAACTTAACTTTCGAACCGGCAGAGATACGTTATCACTGCCGGCTCGATCCTAACCGGCAGTGATATGCCGGCAAGGATTGGCTGTTCTGTAGTAGTGTGTTGCAGCTCACAACTCTGTGATGAGTGTGTTATTTCGTATGAATCAAAGTTAGTCCAATATAATTGTGATGTTGGCTATCAATTCTATGACTTGTGTTACAGGATTTCAGATTGACCCGGGTTATTGGAGCAAAGAAGGCAGAGATGCAACTCTGGCAGCTCACAACTCACCCGGCTAGAAGTAATATCAGTATATTGCAAATTAAGTTACAGTTTTGGCGAAGCGCACGTTGTTGCATATGCCGATGTCCTCCTGGGCGAGGACGACGCGCGCGCGGTCCCTGCCGCCCGTGACCTCGGTGTAGTCGGCGAGCGGGCACTGGACGAGGACGACCTCGCAGATGTCCAGGACGTGGCTGCCCTTGAGCTCGATCTTGTACGTCCCCGTCTCGTCGGTGACGACGTCGACGGAGCGCTCGAGGCTGCCGGTGCCGAATTAATTAAGTGCCTGCACTCCAGCCTGACCTTGGCGCCTGCAGCCAGCAACTCACAGAGAGCAAGTGTCAGGTCCCATTTCTGCTGCAAACTGATCGATCGCTTCAGCTTCTGAAGTTTCAGACGTACTTACCCTTGAGGTAATAGGTGAGGTTGGTCTCGAACCCGGCGCGGCACGTGTCCCAGTAGACGCGCCCTTGAATGAGGAAGTCGGGGTATTGTGCGTCGCCGGCGAGGACGCAGAAGATGACCGCGAGGACCGGCGGAAGAAGGATCCGGAGGGTGTATGGTATATATGTTTTTCCCTTCCTCTGGAAGTTTTTTAGTGATATACGTCGAGGGTGATGTTTCAGAGGTAATTTATATATGGTCGGGAGACTTGGAGAGGAGGGTAATGAATCAGCGGACCAACAAAACGGCCAGCTTGTGAAACCACCTTACGCCATTTATAACCTGAAACTAACCGAAAGCTCAGTGCCATTTGCTCTCCTTCTTTTTTTTACAGTTGCATAAATATTAAAACATGAATAAAAGGTAGATGATGATTACTTACCCCTTCGTTTGCTTTAAAATTTGTACGATTTATATTGGGAGGAAAAGCATTGAAGCACTACTACTACAGTTTTAACTTGTTTAATTATATGAGGATGTTTAGGAGTAGTTTCTTTGCCACGTTGGAGAGAGCGAATAATTAGATGAACTTACTTGCAGAGTACCGATACTCAGTCCAGTCACAAAGGAGTGATGTCCTAGAATACATGCAGTCAAATTCTACAAGTTTCGATCACACTTATTGTTTAAAACATTTGGCTTGGATATATGAAAATGGTAGGAGTGAATTTATGATAAAAATACTTGAATAGTGATTTTATGCATCACCCTCTCAATACAAATTGTACAAATCTTAAAGCAAGGAATAGGTAAGTAATCACCATCAACTCTCCATTCATGCTTTAATATTTGTGCAACTTTTGAATAGTGATGCACAAAAATACCTCCCAAAATATTTTCATAATATCAAACTTTACTCCTTTTTTGAAATATAATAAAAAAATTAGTTGTTAAAGAGCATCTTATTGGCTTTGAAAAAAAATAAAATAGTCACTTTTATTATAACTAGAGGGAGTACTTAACAATACGAGACCATCGATTAATAATACTTACAAGGAGCATTACATTTGAGTCCGAGACACCAATGTACATTGCTTAGATTGTATACAAACACTCATTAATTATGAGTCATATACTCATATGACTCTTTTCTGCTGTAACAGATA
This sequence comes from Otatea glauca, assembly GCA_036346275.1. Taxonomy (NCBI): domain Eukaryota; kingdom Viridiplantae; phylum Streptophyta; class Magnoliopsida; order Poales; family Poaceae; genus Otatea; species Otatea glauca. The sequence goes on from CM070714.1 coordinate 33,227,842, forward strand.
TAGCTATATAAACGGTGGAGTACTTATGGTATAGGTTGGATATATATCTGGATACAATGGGATATATGTCTTTTCTTAATTCTTTTACTATTACTCATATCGATCATGAGCGCTTGTAGGAGCGAGTCGAGGACTCGTCAACGTCTAGGTGGAGTTCTCGGTGTTGTGGCCGTAGTATGGCGGACCAGGCGGCGGCGCGGGCTTGGGCTTGGGCGGCGACGGCTTGGGCGGCTTGGGCGCGGGCGGCGTCGGCGTCGGCGCTGGAGGAGTGGGCTTGGGCTTGGGCGGCGACGGCGAGATGCCGCAGCGCACCATGCAGACGATGCTCTTCTGGTTGCAGCTGAGGACGCAGAGCGGCAGGTCGGGGCCCTTGCCCATGCACCCGAAGGCGCACCCCATCACCTGCGTGAAGCACCCCATCATGCAATCCATCATGCCGTCCAGCTCCAGCGCCGGCTTCGCCGCGCCGGCCGGAGAGGCCATCGTGTTCGTCGTGGGCAGTGCCGCGTCGACGGTCCCCGCGGCGGCGGCGAGGCCGGCCAGGGCGACGAGGACGAGGACGGAGCTGGTGCTAGTGCTAGTAAGGCTGGCCATATATATCGTCGTTGTTTGTGGCTTAATTAGTACGTGAGGTGGTATAGGGAATAGGGATCGATCGACTTCAATGGGTTATATATATGCAGTGATCGAGCTGCTGATTAATCAAGTGTCGTTAAGATATTTTATATGGGAGGTTTAGCGTGGCGTATCCTGCTGGACTTGCATTTTTGGTGTGTGATGGTGTTGCTTTTCCGCTAACGCAGACGCACACACGATACGGGTGATCACAGGATTAGTGCATGAGGGACGTGTGATCTAAGGAGTGCATAGTAATAAAAAGCTTTCTAGTTATACAGCATCAACAAGTTGAGATGGCCGAGTTGGTCTAAGGCGCCAGATTAAGGTTCTGGTCCGAAAGGGCGTGGGTTCAAATCCCACTCTCAACATAATTTTTTTTACTTTTTTTTAAAAAAATTTTGCATGATAATTAAGCACTAGTAGATCGTTCTGTCAAACCGCTTACATGTATATTAAATTAACATTTTTTTTTTATAGAGATAGAGATCGAAGAAGAGGTCAACTTCAACCCTGTCGTGAGGACTAGATTCGAACGTTGGCTGGTAATGGGCCAGAATATTCTCATCAGTACAATTTCAGTTTGGGGTTACTCTTTTTACTTCTATAGAAGTCTGAATCCCGTGGCAATCAGACATCCTAAAGCAACATCAGAGCAGTATACCATTTGTTTGTTTTTTCAAGTGATGGAGAAGGTTAGAGTACCAAAGATACGACGGGAACAAATTCCACTATCTCATAATAATCTACAAATACTGAGATTTGTACCATATATAGGGTTGTGCGGTTGTGCCACGACCCTCTGCATTACAAAACTTGGTTGTCATCGTTAATAATAAATTGTTCGTCGTACATAAATTCTTATGCCAATTAAGAGTACCCGAAAAACAATCACATAGATAAACATAGAGATATCCAAACAGGTCAGGCCAAACGGACTAGCCCGAGGCACGACACTATTGGCTCGATCCGAACACGGCACAACCTAACTGTAAACGGGCTGTGCCGGCACGGCCCACTCTCCCGTGTCATGCTTGGGCCGGCACAGCGGCACGCCACGGCACGATTAGGAGTTTTACTGAATTTTTTCATTTTTATGTATTTTTTTGCATTTTTTTCTTCTATTTTTCTAATTTTTTTGGATTTTTTTGAATTCTTTTGGCACTAACGGGCTAACGGGCCAGCACGACCCGTTAGCCCCGTGGGCTGTGCTTGGGCTGCCTCCTCGGCATGTGGGCTAGCACGGAACAACCCGTTTATTAGTCAGGCCGAAACGGGCTATGCCATTTTTTAATCGGGTCGGGCCATGCCGGACCGCCCATTTGGGCACCTCTAGATAAACATAGGATATAAGGGATATCAACTCTTATCTCTATTTATCGATTGATAGATTGATTCTGTTGTATAATGGGTGCTATATTTATACCAAAACCCCTCAATGGTAGTTTCGGAATTCACCCAACAAAACCAAGAGTTCGATTATATCTCAACACTCCCCCTTGGGCGAATGCCGCGTAATGCATATGCCTCATCAAAAACTCCTCCAAAAAGTGAAAAAAAGATGGAGAAAAAGGTACATTACATCCGCATATTGTGTTACATTTGTTGCCTTATTAAAAACCTTTATGTGAGAAAACTTCATAAAAACTCACTAAGGGAAAAAGAGTGTAACTTGTAATCTTCTGGATTAGGATAAAATTTTCACGATCATACTAAGGGTTATGGTTCAAAAATTTACTCCCTCTAAACTCTGCGTATCTCTAAGTCATCTCATTCCAATGACACGAATACATCTTTGGAAATTAGATATTGGCAAAGACTTAGTTAATAAATTAGCTAAATCTTCACATGATTTAGTTTGCAGGAGGTTCTTCTGTAGTTCATGAGAACATAAAAGTTTATTAGCAATATGCTTTGTGATATTGCTCTTACATAACCCAACTGCATTTGTACAACACAAGCAATATTATCTTCATAGATAATTGTGGGAGTATCGATGGTGTTAATGCCACATGACTTTTAAATATGGCTAATCACATATCTTAGCCAAACATATTCACGTGAGGCTTCATATAATGCTATTATATCTGATTGGTTGTTAGAGATAGCTACCAAGGTCTGCTTAAAAGTACGCCAAGAATTGGTTGTACCACTGCAAAGAAACACAAACTACTATGAGATTTTGCACTGTGGGGATCAGACAAATAGCTAACATACGTGTATCCTACCATGGTTAAGTCTAGGTTCTTCTGGTAAAATAAATCAAGATCTTGTATACCTTGGAGGTATCTAAGTAAAGTTTTGACACCAGCCTAATTTGTTCTGGTTGGAGCTGCACAATGTGTAGCTAGCAAATTTACTACAAATGCAATATCAGACCCGGTGCAATTCGCAAGATACATAAGTGCTCCTATGGCACTTAAGTACGAAACTTTAGGTTCTAAAACTTCCTCATTTTCCATCCTCAGTCTGATTGGGTCTTTATCCATATCAAGATATCTTACTACCATGAGGATCTTCAAATGATGAGATTTATCCATGTTAAACTTTTCCAATACCTTCTTGGTATAGTAGACTAGTGCACAAAAATTCCTTTGGGAAAATACTCTAGCAGCAGGTCTAAGCAATATTTGGTTTTACACAAATATTTCATCCCAAATTCCATCATAAGGTAAGAACTTGCTTCCTTTATTTCCTTCGTAATTTCGATGATATTCAGATCTTCGATATAGACTGAGATGATACAAAATCTAAGACCTCTTGATGAACACACATGGACAATCATCATTATATCCTTGTCCAATGATTCATATAAATATGCGGTGACTATATCCATCAACTGAATTGAAAAGTTCATGCTAGCTGTCATTGATATCAAATATCATAATATTATTCCACTCATTATAAGAGAATAAGTTTCATCGTAATTGATGTCAGGTCTCTACATGAACCCTTATGCTACAAGCCTCGCTTTGTATCTCACCACCTGGTTGTTGTTATTTCTCTTTCGTTTGAAAACCCATTTGGATCCTACAGTGAATGTTTTAGAAGGGGTTTGGTAACAGGACTGATACTTTCCTGTTGTTAAGCTAGTGCAATTCTGCCTCAATTGCTTTTTTCCATTTGACCCAATCTGAGCGCTTCTGGCACTCTGTTATGGACTTTGGTTTTGGATCCATATCAAGAGTTTTAGCAAATTTTCGAGGTAAAATATATGTCGAAAATTATAGTCTTTATTTTACACAACTCTGAAAGTTCAAAGCTGCATTAAGTTGGTTTTGATGTTAATGACAAATCTAGTATTGAGACTAACTCTTTTGATAATCATAATATTGACTAGTCTCAATTGTTAATTAATAACAAATCTTTTATAAGACTAACTCTTTTGTTGAGCTTAACTCTCATTAGTCTCTTTTGGATAAAAAGATGAAAATATCAAAGCTATGCATTCGAGTTCATATTATCATATCTTGTTGCATTCTTTGGATATAATATTCATAATCATATTGATAAATTCAAATATAAGACTAACTCTTTTATTGAGTATATCTTTGATTAGTCTCATCTCATTGAAAAATGGAAAACCAAAGGTATGCACTTGTATTCATTTTACGATATCTTAATGGATATTTTGGATTCAAGTTAAATGATGAACTCTACCGTTATTTAGACCTCAAGATGTGCATTAATGTTTCAACTCCATATATACATGAATGCACATATTTAGGGGGAGTTCATGCTTAAATCTTGAAGTTTCAAAGTATTGATCTAATTCATCTTTCTATATCAAGGATCATTACTTTGAAACAACCCCTTGAGTATATTTAACTTGTATAGTTGTAGTATACTCATGGCAATATAGGATAAACTCCAAAATAATCAAAAAATTGAATATGTGCATATTGATTCAAGTTCAAATTATTTGCATGCACACATCTAACGGAGTTTAGTCTATAATTAATGATCTTAAGAGTATTGATCCCTTTGCACCACTCCATATAAATTGGATCATTACTTTTAGATTCCATCGAATTGTGTATATGAAACTTGTGTAGTTAATATATACTCATGACAATTTAAATACAATTTAAATTGTGTTCGGTTGCCATTCAATCAACAAAGAACTATTCATGTGTTGATGGTTCACTTTGTTGATCCTAGGGCAATCAAAGGTTCTTGAGTATATGAAGCATTAGTTGCATTAGTATACTCAAGACACAATTAATCTTTCAATCATTTGTCTTCGGGTTGTGGTCAATCATGAAAGGATCTTGGGAGCATCCATTATGTGTTAATAGAGTGCAATGATGATTGAGACAACCATGTGTTTTGGACTAACACTTTCAATAAGTTTGAAATAGGTTAAGTACAAGGTTGAGATGGATGAACAGGACAAGGACGTCATCATGTGTTGATGAGCATTAAGAGAGGATCTCGAAGCTAAGACAAGGGGAGTCTATCATGTGTTGATGAACAAGATAAAGATCTCGACTTGGAGAGAAAATGATGGAAATCATAAAAGCTCCAAGCGGATGTGCTAGAAGCAAATGTATAACTAGCTAGGGCTAAGGATGTGTTCCTAGTATTTTATCGGTCTCGGTGTTTGGATAGGAGACCGGGTTGCCAGTATAGGTTACCGTACTATTAAGAGGGGTCGAGTCTTATAGCTTGAGCTTCATGATGTGTTGATGAACTCAATCCGGTTCACTCTAGCTCACTCTCTATTTGGTTCTTGCATTAGCTAAGTATTTGCATGTGTTGCAATTAAGAGAGCTCATGCTCGCTTCTTATTGAATCTTAATCGATTTGGTTTTTGTATGGAGCTATGGATTTGCATGTGTTGCAAAAGGGAGATAGCTCATGTAATTTGGTTTATGTGGTTTTTATATGGAGCTAAGTTTTGCATGTGTTGCAAAATGTGAGAGCTCATGCATTGGTGTTTTAGCTTTTGATTTGATCATGTGTTGATCATCACAAGGCTAAGTAAAGTTTATGATTTTTCTATTTGCAAATGTGTTTTGCAAATAATCTAAAGATTATGGTTTTGATCCTAGAGCATGTGTTGGCATTTGCAAAGTGTCGGGATCATGTGTTGATCCTTACATGGCTAGAGGATTGATCTCATGGGTTCCCAATTTATTTGCAAATGTATTTTGCAAATTATTTTGATCATAAGTTGATCACCAAATGGTATAAGATTTGATCTTATTGACTCTTACTAGCTTGTAGTCACACTCTTGATCAAGTTCATGTGAGGGATTTTGAGAAAATCAGATTTTGCACTTGAGTGACTACATTAGAGTATTTATTTTTGTGATATTTAAACATATATATGGTTGCTTAAATATTTAAAATGGGTGGAGATTGTAGCCCTCGTGATAAGCTTAGCATAGAATCAAAAATCACCTAAATCGGAGTTCGGAGTAAAAAGTTATGAGCGTTTTAGTGGCTGGAACAGAGGTAGCACCACCCCTACATGGGCGGTAGCATCGCCCGAGCGGTGCTACCGGCCCTAGATGGGCGGTAGCACCGGCCCTAGATAAGCGATAGCACCGCCCGGGGCGGTACTACCGGCCCAGAGGCGGTGTAAAAACTACAGAGAAGTGTTTTTTCGATGAAATGGCCGATGCTACCTGTCCTAGATGGGCGGTAGCACCGGGGTACTGTAGCAACGGCTAGTTTTTGGTGTTTTTAATGCACGAAAGTGACTGTTGGCCTAGAGGCCGGTGCTACTGGCCCTAGTAGGGCGGTAGCACCGGGTTTGCTACGTTTTTACCCCATTCTACCCTCCAACGGCTAGTTTTCTTGAGGGACTATAAAAGAGACCGAGCTAGGAGGGTTTTGTTGCTGCTCTAGCACCCATTTGAGGTATTCTTGTGAGAGCAAAATCCCAAGAGCTCATAGAGCCATATTTGAATGATTTGAGATGAATTTGATTTAGAGTTTCTTATGTAGAATCTCTTTGGTGTTGATTTGCTTTCTCTTGAGTTAGTGTGAGCCTCTCCTCTACATTGTGCATGTGTTGCACTTTGTGAGCAAGGAGAGAAGCCTCTAGTTGCATGTGTTGCATCTAGAGAAGGATTGAGCATCCTTGTGCATGTTTTGCACTTGGTGAGGTTCAAGTTAGAGGGCTTGACTTGTTACTCTTGATGTTTGCCGACACCTAGACGGCGTGTGGAGGCGTCGTGTACGGTGATCTTCTCAAGGAGATTGTGAGAAGGCCCGAGAAAGTTGTGAAGGTCAGAGCTTGCCTACCCGGAGGGGGAAAGAGCTACCACTAGTAGAATCGAGGCGGGTGCTTAATTCGTGGAGCCGGTCCAAAGTGGTTTGGGCTTGCCTCAACGTGGATTAGGGGAGACCGGCAAGTCTCCGAACACCACGGTAAAAAGTATTGTGTCTCCTTGCAATTTCTTATTTATATTGTTGCAATTTACATTCCTAGAATTAAATTGCTTGCTTGTCTTTAGGACTGTAATTTATTGTTAGAGACATAATTAGCTAATGCACTTAGTGAGCCTAGTTGATTTAGGCTTTAATTTATCAAAACCTTAGTTTATCGCTTCCGCATTGATTATTGTTTAGGTTTTGATATAGAGATTAATAGAGCGTATATTTAGTGAGAAAATTTTTTAAAGCCGCCTATTCACCCCCCTTCTAGTCGGCATCCTCGATCTTACAAACTCTCCTGAATCCACATAATTAATGGATATTTCTTGATTAATTTCTTTCAACTCATGATTTTTCACAACGATGGAGTCTGAGTGTTCCAACTTTTCAGCATCAGATTGTGCACGCAAATGTTTGCTTGAGTTACCATCATTAGGATGGCTTGCTTTAGGGATTTTCTTAACATCGGGTTGAGCTTCTTCCACAGTCTTAGGGAGTGCCCTGACTTGTTCGGTTCTCTATTTCTGCAGACGTCTCTGCAAAATTGAGTCTAGTGCGCCCAGAGATCTCCCCCTCTTCTTATCATGAGGAGTAAGTGTGGATTCAATATCCTTCTGGGGTATTTCCACTCTTTCTAGTGCATTTACTGCACGTATTTAAGATTTTATCACTCCCTCATGATCAATGAAGGTGTTTAACATATTATTAGCTATTTATTGCAGATTTATTATCATTCGAACTTCAAGTTTGGATCCTTTGGTGTGTGGGTCTAAGGACTGAATGCCTATGACGTTCCAATCTTTTTCGTAGCGTTGTTTAGTGTGATACTTTTCTCTCTCTGATGCCGAAAAACTATTCTCATCAAAGATACAATCAGTGTACCGAGCTGTATACAGATCCCCTTGTCATAGACTCTAGGTATTTAATAATTGACCAAGATTCATAAACTATATAGACCCCCAACTTCTGGTAAGGGCCCATGGATGTACACTATGATGGTGAGATTGACATGTATATAACACAGCAAAATATTCACATATGAAAAATACTTGGTTCTTTCCTATGCATTATCTGCAAAGGGAAAATGTCATGGTATACAATTAGTCTAAATTGAATTAATACATTAGTGTGCAACACTATATGGCCCCAACAGCTGGTGGCCAACCTACAATTCAACAAGAGTGGCATAGCACTAAGTTTTATTCTTTTAATTAATGACTTTGCAAGGCTATTTGTGTGTGGACATGAGGTATTGAATGCTCTACATTAATGCCCAGAGCTATACAATAATCATCGAATGGCTTTGAGATAAACTCACTAGCATTGTCCATTCGATTATATTTAATCTTTTTATCTAGAAATGATGCTCTTAATTTTATAATTGGGATGATTAATTTAGCGAAAGTAGGGTTCGAGTATATAAGAGATATACATGGGACTATCTAGTACAAGCATCTATTAATACCATAAAGTATCTAAATGGGCCCAACAGGGGCTAGATAGGTCCACAAATATCACCTTTAATTCTCTCTAGAAAACTCAGTAATTCTTCTCAAACTTTCAGATAAGAGGATATAATTATGAGCTTCCCTTTACTACAAACAGAACATAAGAAGTATTTAGGTCTAGAGAAGTCAATAGTTTTTATGCTATGACTAGCATAATTTTTGATGATTTTTCCTCATCGTATTCAACCTAGGATGACCCGGTCGATCATACCAGATCTTAAATATTTCTAAGGTTTTAAGTATTATTTTCATCGCAACATAAACTTTAGGTTTTATATATGTATTGTATAATCCTAAGGAGCAGGAAGTAAGTTTTTCAACCACGCGTTTCTTCCACCTATTAAACTTAGTCATGAGTAGGTATTTTGCACTATCCTCATTTTTCATCTCCATATGAAAACTATTCAGGCAGATGTCTTTGAAAGTTAATAGAGTGCGACAGGACTCATGGTACAATAGAGTATTGTCTATTATTATATGAGTACCTATTGGGAGAACTATGATGTCTCTTCTTGTGCCAACAATGAGGGCTTCGCTTCCGGCAATGGTCATAATATTTCTAGTTTTCTTAGTTAAAGTCTGAAAATATTTAGTTTCTCTAAGAATTGTATTTGTGGTGTAATTGTCTACAAGACAGATTTTCTCATCTACCATCAGATTATATATTAGTCTATATTAGAAGTATGATTTAGCAACAAACAATTGTTACATCAGGAACATTTTGTAAAATATAGAACAAACATAGCATAATAAATGAACCAAATTTCCTAGGAAGCAATAATTTATTCAACTTTAAATGATATCACTCTTCAGGAGCGTAGATCAATGTTCATTCAGAAACTAAGAACTAAACTGATAAGTAGAATCTTAAGAAGAGTCATAAGGAATATATGATATCGACTAGCAAAGCGAAGGAATATTTAGGAGACTAAATCAAGTCTCCATATAAGCCGTGGGTGTCCTTCTAGAACTCCTAGAGTACAGTAGGATCAAGAACAATATCATCACATTTTTCAACATCCGTGTCAACAACAGGTTAAACGGTAAAGTGTGTCTCAACATTGTTCCCTTGGGTCTTATTGACTTTTTTAGTGGATTGCATGTAAATATCTGCCAAATGCTTCAGGGTGCGGTAGTTGTACGGCCAATGGCCAGTGTATCCACACCTAAAGCAAGTTTGTGCAGGGTAAGCAGCCTTGTTGGCCAAGTCTCACTTCTGTAAGCTCCCTGGCCCTTTACTTTTACCTCTCTACTAGGGTTTGCCTCTTCCCTTATGTATTATACTATTCTTCTATTTTCCCCTTTATTCCTTTGGCCTTTTTTTGGCGACCATGGCTATTGCTAGTCTGTTGAGCATTGGAATGCACTTTGGGCATTACTTGTGTCCCATTAGAAAAAATATGATGATTCTTCGTTAAGAGTTCATCATGCTTCTCTGCTTCTAGTAAAGTGTAGATAAGCTCAGAATACTTTTGGTATTTGGCATGACGGTGCTATTGATGTAGTATTCTCATATTGGGTGGAACGCACACGACACTTTATCTATCATTTTAGCATCTGTAACTTTCTACATATAGAAACGTATGTTGGAGACAAGTTTGTGCATGGCAGAGTTATATACTTCAACGGTTTTATAGTCCTGGAAGTGTAGGAGGGTCCATTTTCATTATGCTTCTGGGAGCAGGGCAGATCTTTGCTGGTCATAGCATTCCTAAAGGTAATTCCATTGTGTTAGAGGGTCCTCCTCTGTCAAATACTCGGTCTTTAAGTCCGCATCAAGATAGTACCTTAAAAAGTGCAGAGTTGCACACTTGGTGGCTTCAAGAAGAGCAAGAGTGCCAGTTTCAGGCTGGGTAATAGCAGCTTCAAGAGATTGAGCTATTTGGTTAATCTTGGCATCCATTTCCCAGATCAGGTAATTGTTGCCATTTTGGACAGCTCGGCAAATTCCCTCTTTGTGATGCCCAACATAACCTATGTTATATTCATGCAAAAATGTATTTTATTGCCGAAAAAATCAATATATTGCATGCTCACTCTTTAATCAATAAGGCTTGATCTATATCTATTCAGTGGATAATTATCTAAAATTTTTCATAATTTTCTACTAATTACTATGCAATTTTCAGAATTACCAAATAACAGAAAATAAATTCAGCATATATATAATCATGGAATTATGCTAGGAAAAATAAACCCAAAACTATGAAGTTTCCAATGTGTGCTATATCTAAGGTTCAATAATTTACGGAGGCCTATATACCAAGAAATTCAGTTTCTAGGTTTTAATTCAATTTTTAAAATTTATTAACTAATTTTGGAGATTATTGGAAACTTCAGGTCTAGAATGTAAAATTTTCTTTATCTCGATAAATTTATATAATTAATGCAGAACTTCAGAGTCTTTTTCACAAAATTTGTCGCAGCCACAAACTATTATGTAATTAACGGAAACTTCAATGGTTAAAATGCAAATAGTGCAAAAGCTCATATTAAATGGCCTTCAGGCTGAAATTGAATGGGCCATATGGCCATAGTTCAAAAAACCACTGAAATCTCGATCGATATTTTGGATTTTGGCCCGGGATAGGATCCAAAATCCCGATCGGATAAAAAAAATTGAAAAAAAAATAAATTGCTACAATAATCTCAAAAATTTTGACGAGATTTAAGGAAATCCCGATGAAATTATGGGTTTTTTTGTGTCTTTTCATGGTCAGATTTGACCGGATTTGGTCCAATAACCCTTAAGAAAGTGATCTTCCATGAAAATGTGTTGAAAACCCGAATTTTTGAGATGTTTTAAAATTTCGATAGAAACACTGTTAGATTTTTATAAAATTGTACATGCTTGATCATGATCTAAAAAATTTATGGTACTATATTTGGTAGGGTAGAATCATACAGAAATTTGTTCAAAATAATTAAGCTTCATTTGTTATCTTTAAAAAATCAAAAAACAGAATGAATATAATTGGGACAGTAACCTTGTAAGAATTTTATAAATTTGATCGAGTATGATCATGATCCAAAATTTTTAGTAGAGATTAATAATTGACTCAGTACCATTCTATAAATTTTTTAAAAAAATCAATTTTTTTGTTTGCTCAATCAAATCAATGTAAGCATTGAACTTCATGTGTTATATTTCAAAAATCAAAAACAGAAAGAACATAAATAGTACAGTGCCCATGTAAGAATTTTATAAATTCATTGGAGTGTGATCATGATTCAAAAATTTTATGAGATCTTGAGCATTTCCTTATCACCCTTTTGTAAAATTTTCAAAAATTCTAAACCTTTTTTAATTACTAAAGCAAATCTATGTATTGATCATCAGGCTTTTATCAGGACGTAGCACTATCATAACATATAAAAATTTTACAGAAAGATTAATGATACATTAGTAATATCCAAATAAAATTTCAAAAATTTCTAACGTGGTTTGTACTATTTTTCATTTGGTTGAAATTTGCCAGTAAGGCTTTTACCAGGACAGTAGCATTGTCCGAATTTTTAAAAATTGATGATGTTTAATAATCACTTGAAAAATTTATGGGAACATTAGTGATGCATCATAACCATGTACAAAAAATGTCAAAATTTCTAACTTGTTTTGCTTCATTTTTCATTCGGTTCAAACTTTTCGGTCAGAGTTTTATCAGCACATTATCAATGTTTGAATTTTTAAAAATTCCTCATATTTGATAATCATCTGAATTTTTTATAGTAACATAAATGATATGTCAGGAACCTAAAAAAATTCAAATTTTTTATAAGTCGTTTGATCTATTTTTCGCTCAGTGCATCGCCGAGATTTCGGGAATTTCGGCCGAAATTTCGTTTTTTCCCGTTGAAATAAAACCGGATTTGAATTTTTATTTTTGAATTTCGTTCGAGATTTACCCGAAATTACGAGATCTCGACGAGATTTTGGATTTCGGTCACCAGCGAGATTTCATCCAAAAACGAAATTTGAATCCTTGCATATAGCCCATCAAACGCGCGGATTTGGGCTGGCCAGCCCACGACGGCACGGCGCGGCACCGGCTGGGAGCGAGGGCGTGGCGCCCAGCGGGGCATGGACACTAGCATCGAGAACCGATCTAGAGCCCTAGTTGCTCAATTAATCTAGGTAATTTGGGTAATTTATGTGCATGATTAAAAATTTCTCATATAAGATTAACTTACGTACAGCTTACAGTAGATTGGTTGCTTCCTATCAGTCGAATTGTGATGCAGTGTAGATTGATGGAAGCATAAATTCTCTTCGACTTCGGTGAGCTTCGTGCTTGCACGCATAAGATGCATACTGCTCGGTTATGATTGACACGCACATGCATTGGAGCAGAGGTGCTGCATTCATGTTCCCTCGGCGACTTGGTGCTCTCAGCGAGGACGACGTCTGAGCGTGCGGCCGTGGAGCAGAACTCGGTGGTGACTTCATTTGTTGCGTTGATCGCTTGATGAAGCTGATCTCCTTGATCAGATGCACGGCAGGCCATGGCCTTGGGCCTATGCAGGTTCCTTCCTGTTTCTTGTTCCTTGATCGCCTCTAGATGCTCTCGCTTCTTGCTTCTTGGATCGCCAGGTGGATGCTTCGTGTATGTGTTGATAAGCTTCCAAGGTTTGCGCGTTCGCCTCACCTCCGACTCTCCGAGTGGATGGATCCATCATCGAGGCTGGGGTGGCGGCTGCCTTGCTTGTGTCTGCTCTCCTTGCTTCCTTGTCTGTGTTCCTGGATATAGAACGACATACGTAGAACTCAGATTGATCTAAGGCTTCGGTCTTGTAGAGCTTCATGCTGAAAACGTGTTGAATAATAAACTAATTATCGTAGATCAATTCTAATGCTAATCAATAATAGATTAAGAACAATCGCAAATAGATGAACACAGGGTATAGGGAGATCAACACTTTTATCTCTTTATTGATAGTAGATTCTGTAGAGATTAATTCTCTTGTACCAAGGTGTGCTATATTTATAGCCATAACCCCTCAGAAATAGTTTCAAAATTTGATTACCAAAACTAAGAGTCCAAATATATCTCAACAACCAGCACTAAGAGTCTGGTTATATCTCAACAACTCCCACCTGACGCGTTGAACTAACATTGAAGCAAAACCTTCACTAGAAAAACTCTAAAGAGTATAATGCTACCATCAGGGTGCCATCAAATTCCAAATGAACGTTGCCAAACCTCCATAATGGTCAACGTATCAAAACGGTGAATAAAACACCAAATTCAGTTGTCTCCTCAACTGACGTTTTCTCTCTCTCTCCAAAGTAGACAATGAAACGTCAAAGAAATCGACGATGAAACGTTGAAAAAAACCAACGATGAAACGTTGAATAAATTTCCAAGAAACCGTCAATGATAAACAGACGATGAAACGTCGAAGAAAATACCCATGATTAATCCCACGTAAATGCTGCCAATAATAAGCACAACAATCTGAATTGCAAAAAAAATCTGCCAAAAATATGCATAATGGTCTGAACTATGCATGAATACCGTCAATAATATGTATGATTGCCTGAATTTGCGATGAAAATCTGCCGATAATAAGCACAGAATAATAAGCATGAAATCCTGAATTTGCGCATGAGATCCCGCCAATAATAGGTATAAAAGCCTGAATTTCTCACCTTTTTGGCATTGCAAATAAATCCCACTGTTTGGCACTGAAATGTCGCCGGGGTAAATAACAATGCTTTCCTCACGCCCACTTGAATGGCTCTCATTTGAACGGGTCGTATCGAGAAACTGATCTTGCCATCGAACTTCTCAATATCAAATTTAGTAGATGACATGATGGAGAATAAAATTGCAAATAAAAAAATATATGGTAGATTCAGAAGAAAAAAACTTACTAGTATGCTTTGAGTGCACGCAGCAATTTCTGGTGTAAAAAGTTGGAGTCGCAAGAATCAGAGCCAATGCTGAAGAAGCCGATGGAATTGGAGCCCCAAAACCAGAAGCCGGAGCTGCTCTGAAGTCGAATCATATATCTATACTCCTTTATAATGCACGTAAACATTCTTTTCTATGTCCATCTCAAATAGTACACCCACTAGAGATGACCCAACATTCATGCACCCAACGAAACGTCCTCAGAAACTTGCCTTCATCAAAACTAACCTCTCAGATCTTTCCTCAGCTTTATTCACCCACATCCGATGGCCATTATTTAGTGTGTCTAATCATCCCTGTGGCCCACAACAGACCTCCCCCACCTACATATTTGGAAGGAGAGCGAATCAAACAAGGAAATAAATAAGGAGGATTCGCATGCAAGGAAACCAGACTTGAATTTTTTACTGGCCAAAATTGTTCGTACGACATATTTGGAAGGAGGGCAAATCAAACAAGGAAATAAACAGGGAGGATCCGCATACAAGGAAACAAGACTTGAATTTTTTATTGTCCTGGCATTGTGATCGTATTTTTTTTTTCTGAATATGACCCTTCTCGAGACTTTTTTACGGATTTAGCCCCACAGAGCCTAATTTCATCGCACGGAGAGCGCTGAATTTTTATTTTCATTTTTTATCTAAGGAACCAACGGTCTGTGAGTGCTGATTAATTTTTTTCAATTTTTTCTCGCGGAACCAGCGGCCGGCGAGCACTATTTAATTTTTATCTTTTTTTTCCTTGCGGTTCCAACTGTCGGCGAGCACAGTTTATTTTTCTATATTTTCCCGAAATCATCCCTGTGGTCCACAATAGACCTTCCCTCACCTCCAGCATCAACAAGGAAAAGGCAACAAACGTCCTGGAATCAAGGAAAAAGAAACAAACGTCCTGGAAAAGGAAAGGACCATACATTACGTGCTGGGAAAAGGAAACCGGGAGATTGTACGCGGCGACCGGGGCAGCGCGGTGGCGAGGTTGATGGTCGGCGACCTCGCGGCCGTCGTGCCTCGGCAAATTTATAATTTAAATTTTTTTGAAAATAATTTTATTAAGTACAAAATAATCGAAAGTTTTTTTGAGAGTTTTTCTAGATTTTTTTAACTTAATGTGTTGTCTTTTCAAAAATCCTTCTATCTTTAAAAAAAAATGAAGGCAACCCACCTGTAGCTTCTTCTAGCTGCAGCCCAGACCAGAGAAGCTTCTTCTCTTTCCTCCCTCCATTAAAGCAAGAAAGAATTCATCAATCCCGCACCAAATCTCCTCTTTTCATCTATGGTGTTAATTCCCCAAATTTCGTGCTCTATTGCCAAAATTTCCTCCCAATCTGATTTGATCCCAAATTATGGTTTCCATAAATATGCTTGTTTCGGGGCTATAAAAGCCGGCGAGCTCTCCTCCACCCCATCGCATTGCGCAAATCCCCAAGTGCTCCCTCTTGTAAAGATGTCGGATTTTGGAGGTAACCCAAGCAATCACTGTCATCTTTCCCGACGAAATTCACCGCAACCGTTACTCCTCCCCCGCAGGCGCCGGTGCCTGTGATCTCGCCGCACCAGTGCCTACCACTACGACCGGTCGGCCACCCCTGGCCTTCCCTCCCCCTTGCGTTGGTCAAGCCCAGAGAATTCTTTTTTCTTCTCTTTCTTGATTTAAAATCTTTTGTGAGCCCGTTTTCGCCCATTCGACCTCCATTTAGTTCCTTTTTTCTTTCTAAATTCATTTAAAATTCTAAATTTCTCTTTTATTATTAAGTGTTGCATTTATACTTATCTTCTCATTTGATTGATAAGCGGGTGTACTGTCGTCGTAGCGTTAGCACAGGTACTATACTAGTCATATAAATATTAATATTGTTGGGGACGTACGGCCGGTCTCGCGCGAATGCGGCACGTGTCGTTTTTCTACAGTGGCTGGACATAGACTGAAATAGTTAATAGCCGTAACATATAAAATCCATAGGGCTGCTCCGTTGGTTAGCGCGTAGCCCTGCAATCGCTCGGTCTTCGGTTCAAACCCCAGCCAACGCAAGGCACTGTAGCGAATTTAGCTGACGCTACAGTTTCCTTTTTTTGTTTTTTGTGAAAATAGAGAAGAGCTTTGCTAATTTGATTGAACAATTAAATCATGTTATAAATTTTTGAAACTTTTTTATAAAGTTCCTGGAAGCATGCTTACCCTACCATAAAAAATTCGGATCATAATCAAATTTGAGTGATTTTTAAAAATAATTGAATGCCACTAATACATTTAAAACAATTTCGCTGATTTGGTTGAGCTACTAAATTTACGAGTTCTTGAAAAAAATCTAGGAGAGTCCTGAAAACATGCCTATGGTAACGTACAAATTTCAAATCGTGATCAAGCTTTCGCAATTTTTTAAAATTTTGACAGTTCTACTAGCGCACTTCAAGTAGCTTGACTGGTTTAATTGAGCCGCTAAGTTTGTAGATTCTTTAGAATTTGTTAGGAGGGTCCTCAGGGCATGCCTGAGCTACCATAGAAAAAAAACGTTGTCAAGCTTTTGTGGATTTTAGAAATTATAACAAATTCGTTTTGTCCCTCCCTGAGTGTTCGTAAAGAAAATGTCCTCTCTCTGTTACAATCTCTACCTGTGCCTGTGATTCCTTCCGCTCGCGGCAACACGCGGTCCGTTGAGCATCTAGTTTAACTCAACCTTTGGGATTCGTTTGGAATCCAGACGTGAGACAATCGGGACACAAGTTCGGTCACGGGCGAGCAGAGGCGAGTCTGGCGTGTCTCGTGCTGGCTACGGGCGAATCGGCATTGAGGCATTGCGGTCGCCAGCCAGAGGCCAGGGCGGCCGGCGAGGCGGACGACGGTAGGAGGCTCGAAGGCCGCTAGGCGGGGCTGGCGGGAGGAGGGCGGCGCGGACGGAGGTGCGCTCACTTAAGGGCGTGTGGGTCGGCCGATCTGTTGGAGGCGATCGAGACGGGCATCGCGGCAGCGACGAAGTCGGCCGGAGGTACGCAACGAGCGACGACACCGGCGCGGAGGCCACTGAGGTCGGAGGCGGCACGGGCGTGGTCGCGGAGGCGGGGTGTCCGAGAGCGAAGGTGGCGCCGGGATGGCCGGCGGCCTACGCGGGCTCAGAGGTGGCACCGGGATGGCTGGAGTCAGGCGCGGAAAGAGCGCTGGTGGGCCGGAGCGCCGCACGCCGGGCGATCGGGTAGCCCGTGAGGCGACGGGTCTGAGGTTGCGCCGCGGAGGGTCTGCCGAGACACGCTGGAGCGGGAGCGGCTGGCCCGAAGCGGTGGGTGTCAGGGCAGCCCACGGCGGAACGGCCAGAAGGACGGGCGCCGAGGTGGTGAGGCGCGGGGCCGTCGTGTGGAGGCAGGGCCAATCGAAGCGGCGGAGGTCGTCGCGATGTCCGCCTACGTAGAAGCCAAGGATGACGAAGATCGATCATAACTTGTCGTGCGTGTGCTTCCCCGGGAGGATGTTAGGGTTACATGAGACACATGAAAAACTCTTACGTGAAAAAAATTACGGGAAACAATCTACTACAATGGTTTCAGGATTACATATACATGAGATATAGTTTATATATCCAAAAGAGTCCGGGTAGTTGAAGACTTAGACTGACAACCTATTTAGATAAAACCAAAAGATATAGTAAATTAAAATATTAAACTATCTCTAACACTATATTTATCTTAATTTAACTTAATGTTTTGAATCCACCTCTAATTTCATCCCAGCTTCGTTGTTGTCCACCACCGCAACACTGTCGGATTTGGCGGCTTGGCGCCACTGCCACCAGGCGACACATACGTGCACCTCCAGGCCGCGCGCACGGGTACACGTGCTAGAGACAAGCGGAGACCGAGTGTGACGGCGCACGACTCCCGAGGCACCATTGACTGCAGCATATCGCACACGCGCGCGTAGAGGTGGGCACTCGGGCCAGGCTCTTTTGGGCCGGTCCGAGGCACGACATCAAGACTCGGCACGAAACTCGACCCAGCACGAAGTAGGCCGTGCCGGGCCGGTACAACACTGTAGCACGGGCCGTGCCGGGCTCGAGAATCAGACACAATGGGCGGCACAGCCCGGCAAGATACTGTAGAATGTGCTGTACCGGACCCGATAATCCAGGGCACGAGGAAGAAGCTTAGCATGAAGGTAACTGACTCACAGAGTATGACCGCCATGGTTGCACCCAGTAGTATGAACGTCACCCATATCGCCGACACCTGAGAGAGACGGACAAAATAGGAGAGAGAGTGAGAGAGATTGAGAGACGGTGCAAGAAGCTGCTCTCTCTCGCTCGTCCCTCTCAATCTCTCTCAGCTCTCTCTCACCAGTCTCTCTCAATCTCCCTCACAATCTATCTCGTCTGTTTTGCTCACTCTCTTTCTCGTCCATTGCCCCCTCTCTCGCCTGTGTTGAGCACATCCTTCTCTCTCTATATAACTGTTCAATAATAAATAAATTTTAGTTCTTTTTCTCATAATATTTGTATTCACTGCCTCAATTCTATGCATAGCCGTCTCCTTTCCTCTCATTGCAATAGTGCAAATGAGTCGGATCTGGGCCGACACGACACGAAGCCAGCACGACGGGCCATCGCGGCCCGGCACGGTTCAAGCACGAAGCACGATGGGCCCGTAACGGACCGACTCGGCACGACGCCCACCTCTACGCGCCCCGCATGTAAATCAATCGTCATCTAACCCATCTTTACGCGTGTCGTTGGACGGCGAACATTATGGTCCACTTGAAGCTAGCGGGTCGATGCATGGCGAAGCAGCAGAATCCAACACAGATCGATCGATGTTGAACGAGTCTCGACGCGCAAGGCTCAGCTCGGGACGACGACTTACGCTAGCTGCATGCGTCGGCGCGTGCGCGGTGCACAAGTTTAATTAGGGCATGTACAATAAGACCATATCAGTTGGCTCTTAGTATGTACACATGAGCTTTGATCTATGTGGAGGAGTGAGAAAAGAGGAAAGAGAAGAGAGCTGGCTCTTATTTAGTAGCCAGCTTTGCACGGGAGTATAGGTAGATCATTTATGTACAAGAGAGAAAAGATAGTTATTGCACAACATCTAGAGACAATATTTAGAGACAGTAATTGTACAAGCTGACTTTTAGCTTACTATTAGTTAGTAGTTGGCTTTGCTATTGTACTTGCCCTTAGATCGGAAGCTAGCTGCATATGCCGCCTCTGCAGCAGCTAGCATACGTCGTCGCCAAGACCTCTCCTCTAATAACTCCGGCATGTCGGTTTGGGCATGCAGAGGTATGTGGCGGTCGTTGGATCAATTCAGAAGAGAATGACTGGTTGCTTGATTTCGGCATGTCGGCATGCATGAAGGTAGGCTGGGCAGCCTGCGGCCGTCCTGGTCCATCTGCGCCTCTGGTTAGCAAAGGCAAGATCGAAGTGCAAACCAATGATCAAACCGAGACGCATTCCATGACGTTCGTAGGATGGCAGTAGTAGAAGCATCCAGCAAGTATCCGCGACTGCAAACGGAGTTCCACGTGATTAGGACAAATTTTTTTTTGCAAATTATAGACACGTCGCTAGCATATTAAGGCCACATCACCATATGCCACTAGATAATTAATTAATAATCTAGCACGCGCTTTTTTTTCTTCTTATTTTAACTCTGACAACGTTTTCAAATCTACTGCAAACTTTCGGGCAGTTGAAAAGGCAAATTAAAAAAAAATTATCAGAAAACAGGGTTGATGCAACTGAGACAGCCGAATAGTTCTCTGAGAGTTATATCTTGGACTCATTTGCTACAAATTTATTGATTTGTCAAAACTTACACTGACGTCGGCCGGCTGTATTGCACCCAGGGTTTCGGATTTCGGTTTCGGATCAAATACCGTTCACGCCCGGAAAACGAAATTTCGGCGAAATTCGGTAATTTCGGAGAAATCTCGTCCGGAAATTCAAATTCAAAATTTGAATCCGGTTTTTTTTCTACCGGGAAATTCCGAATTTCGGCGAGAATTGGCGAGATCTCGCCGAGAAATGGCGAAATTTCGGCCAGATGGACAAGCCTGAAAATTGGTCCAAAAGATGGAGAAAATTTCGAAATTTTTGTGGAGAGTTCTGACGTATTATTAATGTTGTCATAAAATTTCAGATTTTTTGAATCATGTAAATTTTTAAAAATTGAAACACTGGTACTGTCGTAATGAAACGCTCACCGGCAATTTAGAACTGAATGAAAAATGAGACAAAGCATGTTATAAATATTTGAAATTTTAATAGCATGATTCTGACATGTGAATAATATTGCCATAAAATTTTGAGTTGTTACTGAAGCTCGAGGAATTTTTAAAAATTGTGGAATTCGGTATGCGTGAAGTAAGAAATTTGTGAGATTTTGGTGAAATTCAAGATTGGGAGTCATAATTCAAACAATTAATGTATATTGACATGAAAATTATTAAGAATGTAATAAAATTGATACACACAACAAGTCTTCACATATTTGCATATGACAATTAAATGAATGTATGTTTGCATCACATACCTACGAGTAGTAAAGCGCCCCTGGTGCAAACTCCACCTCCGTGTTGTCGACAATGATCTCGTGGTACCTCCTCTCGTGATGAATTTTGTACCTGTGGCATTTACGGTCTTATGGAAGAACATCATCCCATTGCAGTATACCATGAAGTTGATGATACTCTGTTGTGTAGGTCCCGTCCAGACGTCGCACATCACTGTAACACCAAAGGTGGCCCAGTCGTCCCTGAACCTCCGAAGGTACTTCACAATGTCCTGCTCATTCGCGTCCAAGTATTTACCGTCTATCTCGTATCCTCGTGGTGCACGAACCCCTGGGCCTAGCTCCTGCGTCAGCTTAATTGCAGCTTTGACCGCATGCACAAGAGATTAGTACAATCATCACACGACGTGTAACTTAATTCCGAAATCTCGCCGAAAAAATAAAAATTCCGAAATTTACTGTAGCAATTTCAATTTTTTTCCGGATTTTTCCATCCGGCGCAACAGCTCGTTCACGCCGGACCACTTGGAAGTAGTCCGGCGCAAAAGTCGTTCACGCCGGACTACTTCCAAGTGGTCCGCGTGAACTGACTTTTATCCTATTTCGATTTTTATTTTTAAAACATAACAAATGATGTTAAAATATTTTCATAAATTTTATGTATTATCCTACATATCTTATGATACTCCCATAAATTTTTCATAGCATGAAAATGCATTCTCAATTTTTAAAATTCAGAGAGTGTTTCACGAAGTGCCAAAAGTCTAAAAATAAACTTTTTCAAACATTATCATTGAAGATCACTTCACGAGAACTTATTGATATAATTCCTACGATCCGCCAAAAAATTCAAATTCGGTTTAAAATTCAAATCTCGCTGAAAAATAAAAATCCAAATATATCTGTAGCAATTTCAAATTTTTTTCGGATTTTTACATCCGGCCGGTCTATGCAAACTCGCTGGGGTCCGAAATCCGAGATTTCGGCGAGATTTCGCCGAATTTCGGCGGTTTTTGTAACCTTGATTGCACCTGCGCTTAAACTATTTCCATGTGCATGTACAGTTAACCAATGACGTTGCTCTATGTGCTAAACTGCTAATTAATGTGACCACTCACCGGGACGCATGCTTCAATTCATTCTCAGGGTGCTTAGAAACGCAATTTTCACGCAGGCACTTTTGGCAACTGATCCTACAAAAGTTGAGAAATTAAAACCCATGAAAAATCGAGACTATAACGGTCAACAAATGTCATGACAAATTTTGTTTTCAATTTGCACTTCTCATACGAAGGTTAAGAGACACTTTTCTTGAGGTTTGTTAGTGCGATATATGCTGACATTTTAATATTTTTGATAATGTTGAATGTGCGGCATTAATTTTGGGATTATAATAAAAAAAACCAACATATATTGAAATAGACATCGACAAGTCATGGTTTTTGCAATTTTGGAAGCTTTCATTTAGAACACTCTTGCTCGTTACTAGGAACTGTTTCAATTTTTTATAAGAAGAAGTACACTTTGAACTAGGAACCTAACTATCACTTCCTTTCAATCATCGGCGGATTCCCACAACTGACGAGTGGTTGAGATTCTTGTTAATTTGTATTGAATACTGAGCGAAGAATCCAAGTACAAGATCACTGTCACTATTACAGAATGATTCAACACTATTGCTTCATCTAAATTGGTTCCTAATTTTTCTGAAAAAAACCGATTATGATAGATGATTCAGCGAGGGTTTAATAATTGGTGGGGAATCATCACGATCGGTTCTCAGGTTATAATCGATTGTAATGTTATATTAGGCACATCACAATCGGTTCTCATGTTAGAACCGATTGTGATGTGCCTCGCTAGGTTATATAATCTTCGGGCTGAACTCTACTCTGTTGTTATTATAGAGGCAAAAAAAACCGCCGCTGTCCAAAAAAACACAACATATTTTGGTTGAAAGCAATACTTAGGTGAGAAATTATGAAATCCTTGAGGATGGGTGTTAAGAGGGTAAAATTGAAAGCCTAGTTTGAAGAGATTTCCTCTTAATTTTTTCTTATTTGTAGTTTTCTTCAAAAGGTGAGTATTAAATCTCTTTAATTTTGCACTAGGTAATTCGATTTTGATTTGATGAATGTGTTACATGTCATTATTGTTGCTATAATATGATCAATGTTAGAGCTTAGGTTTTGTATAACCTACGTCTCCCGTTCGAAGGTGCTTGTTTATAAATATACTAAAATGACATATTTATAAACAAGCAATCTCGAATTGTCCACATTTTTTTGGACAGTTCGAGGATATGTGATTCGAACAAGTTTCTAAACTGCTATATAACTCCAGAGAAAGTTTCGGCAACATCTCTCTGGTGTTCTTTGGATACGCACCCTCTTGACTTGTTATCGAGACGTGTATTTGGAGAACAGCAGAGAGATGCTATCGAAATTTTCTCTGGAGTTATACAACAGCTTAGGAACATACTCGAACCACATATCCTCGAATGGGGTTAGAACCTAACCTAATTAAAGATTTGGAGTCATCGTTGGTACCTACTTATTTAGTGAACAGATAGACATTTCTTTAAGATCATTCAATTTATCAACTTTATTAATGCTTCCACCCTTATTTTCTTTCATTGAAGTCAAAAGAATTACAAGCTTACTGCATTAGAAAATTCGATATCATTGTTGATGTTTTAAATGTATGTCTCCTAACTAGGAAATTGAAAGCTCTTAACTAGGGAAGAAGGTATCGAGAGCAAAATTATATATCTTGGAACCCGTCCTCTATTTTGCAATGGTAATTAAATAATGTCTCAATATTTGAAATACCTAGCTGTCGCTCTAGTTTTTTCTTAATTTATTGTGCGTAATTTAATTGCACATGGATCTTGAAGAATGGATGTATCAGAAAAACCGTGTGAGTACTGAATTCAGAGGGGTGTTAAGGAGTTCAAAAAAATTACAGAAGAAAACATGGTGAAGAGGGGTGTAAACTTTATATATTGTCCTTATTTTGATTGTACCAATCTCAGAAGATTTAACAACTTAGCCCAAATTGAAGACCACTTGATTCGACGTGGCTTCGTGAGGAATAACACGTGCTGGATCCATCATGGGGAGACAAGTAGTACCCATCCGGTATGCAACGGAGACATGCTAGAACCCGTTCATGAGTTGCAACGTGATATATTTGAGGAGGACAATTTAGAGCAAATGTTGCGGGATATGGAGGAAAATTACACAAAAAGAGAGTTTGAAAAATTTAAAAACTTGATGGAAGATGATGCCAAACCATTTTTCTCGGATTGCAAAGCAGAATACACTAAGTTAGGTATGGTCCTTGCATTGTTCGAATTGAAAGCAAAACACCGTTGGACAGATACAAGTTTCAAAGCACTTTTAGTTCTTCTACCGGATGTGCTTCCGAAGGGAAACGAGTTGCCAACAAGCATTTATGAAGCGAAGAAGTTACTATGTCCCGTGGGAATGGAAATAGAAATGATATATGCATGTCTGAATGATTGCACATTGTACCGCAACACGCATAAGGAATTGCACGTTTATCCAGTTTGTGGTGTACCCCGATACAAACAAAAGGAGAAGCATAATAACAAGAAGCGTAAGAGTCGAGCTGACGACGGTAAAGACGTGAACAAAGGGGTACTGGTCAAGGTATTGTGGTATTTGCCCATCATTCCCCGTTTGAAGCGGTTGTTTGCAAATCCCAAAGAGGCAAAATTGTTGTGTTGGCATTATGAATCTCGAAAGGAAGATGGCAAGCTGAGACACCCCGCTGATTCGGCTTAATAGAGAAACATTGATTGGAAACATAAGGAGTTTGGTACTGAGATAAGGAATATAAGATTTGGATTGAGTACCGATGGGATGAATCCATTTGGTACTATGATATTTTGCACCATAAATGATTTCTCGGCCCTTGATAATTTAGCGGGCTACAGTACGAAGGGAGCCAAAGTGTGTCCTATTTGTGAAGAAGAGACTGAGAGCTTGTGGCTGCCGAATTCAAAGAAAACTATATACATGAATCACCGTAGGTTTCTACCTAAAAGTCATCGATACCGTAAGATAGATGATAAATTTGATAGAAAGAGGGAAGTTCGTATAGCCCCGCAGCCTATGAGTGGAAGGCAAGCATATTCACACGTGGAGAATACGATGTTCAGTATGGAAAGAGCCATAAATCTGTTTGTTTTAGAACCATTTGGAAGAAGAGCTTGATATTTTGGGACTTACCATGTTGGAAGTAGTTAGATGCCCGGTATTGTATTGATATCATGCATGTTGAGAACAATGTTTGCGATAATTTGGTTAGCATCGTGCTGAACATACTTGGAAAGATCAAGGATGGTGTGAATGCTCACTACGACATGACCTATATGAGAATCAGGCCCAAGTTTAAAGTGATAGAGGACTGTAGTGACCGTTGACACTACAGGAGCGGTGCTATCGGTCCAAGGGTAGTAGCATCGGGTTTTCAGGGCATTTTGGTGATCTTTTATGACAACAGCCACAATTGTTGGTGGGGGTTATAAATACCCTCCACCTGCATTCTAGAGCAACTCTGGGACCTCATTGATCATATTTGAGCTCTAGCAAGCCTCTAACTCACTCTTGTGCATTAAATTCTCATTTTGAGAGAGTTAGGAGCAATTCAAGTGTTGATCCTTTAGACACTTGATTCGACCTCAAGCAAGCATCAAGACTTGTTACTCTTGGAGGTTGCCGTTCCCTAGACAGCTTGGAGGCGATTGTGTGCGGTGAGCTTCTCAACAGAGATTGTGAGAAGCCCGGCAAGCTTGTGAAGGCCAGAGTTTGCTTACCCGGAGCGGGAAAGAACTACTAAGTGATCGAGGGAGGCTCGTGTGGATTGGAGCTGGCTTGAAGTTGTTCAAGCTTCCTCAATGTGGATTAGGGGAGACCAGTAAGTCTCCGAGACCACGGGATAAATTATTGTGTCTTTCTCTCTTGTGGTTTGAATTTTTATTCTTGTGTGCAATTTACATTCCTAGCAATTCTAATGTGTTGATCTTGTGCTTAGGATTGTATTCTTGCTTAGACGTAGATTGTTGGTGCACTTAGTAAATATATAGAGAACTTAGGCTTTAATTGTCAAATTTGCAATTCTTTGTTAGACAATTTATTTATTGCAATTAAAGCAGAAGAATTTTAAAAACCTCCTATTCACCCTCTCTAGTTGGTTATCCTTGATCCTACAACGCGGTGCCCCCTCCACTCTCCGGCCCCAGTAGCCCCCAACGCGGCGGCGCCCCTAGCACCCTTGGCGCGATGCCACCTCCACCCCCGGCACAATGCCCCTAGCATCCTCTGGCATCAACTAGGGTTTTGAGCCACTTGTTTGAGGTAACTTTGTGATACATCCATGATCCATCTATATTTTTGGGTAGGTTCAGCAACCAAGTATTGTGAAATTTTTCTTTAATTCAATAGGTGATTCTTTATATTCAATAATTGATTGCTTTTCTTTTTCCAAAGAAAAAAAATATAGTGAGGGACTACACAAAGATTTAAATCTCAGATAAAATAAATAATTAGATTGAAACTCCAAATGAATCTTGTTGATTACTTCGATCGGTTTGCCAATATTCATGCTGTCAATTTGGAACCAAATGCACCAGATATGCCTTGTGTCGGTCAAATACATTGTGCTTATGGAAATCACCATTCTTAATTGGACAATTGGACTTCGAAAGTTATGCTGGGTCTTGAACACACTAGAGTAAGTTATTGGCAACAATCTTAAGGTAGCAGTACAACGCAATCAAACAGACATAACAAAAAAGTGGCCTATGGATCAACCATGTTTTGAAAGATTTGCTCGAAGTTAGGGAAGCCGTAAATATAGGGAAAAAACATCCTAAAAGACTGCGATTACAGATGATTTGGAGGAATATGGTGTATGTGTACCTGGTGCCAAGCGTGAGCAGCAGACGCTGATCAAGGCAACGGTGCCTGCTAAATCATGTGTTCGGTAGTTTTTGTTTGATGTGTCTTTTCGGATGATTAAACATGAAACTGCAATCAAGTGGCATTGTCACTTTTCGTTGTCTGCCTTGCATTTTCAGATCGTTGCAGTGAAGGCCATACAACATCTACGTGATCAAGCCTGTTTTGCAGAAATAAGTACATTCCTCTAACCTAACACTTTCTGTATTTGACTATGTTCATTTTTTTGCCTCAATGACGTTTCTCCAATGTATGTAGGGCTTTCTTGTCTTACGTTGCTGAAGGAGAGCGACACGATGACAAACGAGACAACCAGCTAGAGTGAAAGCTTCAAAGGTACAAGTGCCTAGCACATCATTTTTTCTAACATCTATTCTTCGTCTCCTAATTTGATTTTCTTTGTTAACAGTGTCATCAACAGGGGTGTGATGACCTGTGCGGCTTCTACATCATGCATCACATGCTGATCCTAGTTGGTGGCGCACACCTTTTTCCTAAGGTATATGTACATGTATAATACACTCAGCCTTTTACATACAAATTTTAAAACTTAAATTAGTGCACTATTTTCTATTTCGCAGAACCTCAATATCCCCTCAAAAGCCTAGACAACAAAGATCTCAATAAATCACGAGACCACATATACCAGTGGTACTGAACATAAGTTATAGTAGAGGACAGTAGGTTTAGAGACCCGATAGGCTCTTACTAGTCCATATGTTGTAAACAATATTATATCATGTGAATATGATATGTGTATTATGAATATGATATGCTTGTGTTGTGAATGTTATGTGCTATGTAAACAATATTATGTATTGTGAATTTATGTGATATGTTATGTCATATGTTTGTGTTCTATATATTGTGTTAGATATTGTGAATGTGATATGTGTACTGTACAAATTGAACATCAAACACTCACATCACAATCGGTTGTGATGATCGTTTATCATTATCGAACGAAGACCTTCTCATCACTGTCTAACGACTTTATATCGCCATCAAAACCGACTGTGATGATGAAAAAGAATCGACTGTGATAGACGTTCTTGTAGTAGTGTATTTTTAACTTGATAATCATGGTACTAGCACGTTCATGATCTCCAGACGAAGCTTCTTAATGTTATTTATCAGTATAGATGAAATCATAGGCGTGATTCCCATTACACTCCTACATGCTCTTAGTTATCATTTGTCCATGATGACACAGCTAGAAAAGGAAATAGAAGAAAGCTATAAGTTGTCTATATCTGAACTTGCTATTATATCAAGTAATATGTACTTTCTTAACTACTGAGGTTCTGTTTGTTTGGGCTTTTTCTTTAACTTAAAAGTCAAAGCTTAAATCAAAAGATGGCTTTTTAATTGAGATTTTTCAAAAGTCATAAGCTTCTATATAATTAAAAGCCATCAACAAGATGCTTTTCGGCTTATTGCGGTTGGTTTTAGACAATGCTACTGAAGTTAGAGTAAAATTATATACATCTACTATGTATAAAGGCACTAATCTCTCGACTGTTTTTAAGCTGCTTAAGCCAAAAAGACGGCTTTAAAGTTATAAGGCCCTATTTGTCTAGCCTTAGATTTTTGGCTTATAATTTAGAGCCAGTTTTTTGGCTTAAGATTCAGGACAGTCCCTGTTTTGCAAACTTGCTAGGATTCAGGACAGTCCCGGTTTTGTCTTTGTTGGGGGGAGGAAAGCGTTCTGATCATAGAAGCGACGAAATTTGTTTGGAATTAAAGTTGAGATTTACCAGACTGAAGATTTTTAAGAATTCTGTTTGTAGAAAATTAGCTTCTAGTCAAGAGTGTTGCGTTAATCTCGGACTGAGTCAGCAACTAACTACCGCAAATCCCGCGCCATGATCGGAGGCGCCCCAACGATCTTTGGGTCGATCCCCTGATCGCACAGCGCTAAAATAAAAAGGGGAAGCTGGGACCAAGAAACTTATGAATGTTTTCTGGTTTTGCGTCTTCCCAAAAATCACTACCGATCCTAACGAACGCGCTGCGAGCGATTGGAAGGGCTTCCCGATTCGCTCGTCGTCACGTCTTCTCTTCACGGTCAGTGTAGGTGGAGACCCGAGGGGCGACGATACCCAATGTACCGTCGCCGACCACGTCCTCAGCCTCCTACCGTCGCACATTCACCGACACCAAGAACACCTACCCGACTAATGGCTATCTCCTCCTCTCCGGGTCAGTTCATCTAATGCCTATTTCCGCATTACGTTTTGGTGATCATGATTTAGGCTAGTTGATGATGTTCATGTTTAGTTGAACCCTAATGCTAACAGTTGGTATCAGAGCACCCTAGCCTAATCTTGATCCCTTTTTTAAACCCGGTTTTTGGTTCTTGTTCTTGTCGGTTTTGGCTCGGTTAAGCATTGAGAAGAAGGGGAAAAGAACAGATCCGAACCCAAAATGCCCAAATCCAGAATCCTAATCCCTTTCTGTCCCCAAATCAAGCAAAATCTAAAGACCTAAGAGGGGGTTTCGAGGGGCTTACCGTTCGGCTCGTCGTCGTCATCCCCGGCGCCGGTGCTTTTGTCGCCGTCGGTAGCTCCGCGCGCAGTGCTCCGTTCGCTGCCGCGGGCCTTAGCTTCGCCCGTGCCTGCGTCCGAGCTTGTAGATCTTGTCGCTACCGCCGCGCTCGGCATCAGCCCGTCGTGCGTGTGCGCGTCGCCGTGGTGCGTCGCCGGATCCCTCTTGGTTGTCGCTGCCGCCGCCTCGCCCGCTCGCAATCGCCGTGCGGAGTTTTCGGGGAGAGGAAGCTGAATGGGTTAGGGTTAGGGTTTTCCTCGCTTTTTGTTCTAGCTTGCGTTGGATCTCGGCCGTCCATTTCGGATCAACGGGCGACGCCTCGCCTCCCGCGCGTTAGCTGGCGCTTCGCGTCTCGCGCAGTCGGCGCCTCGTTCTCCGCGCGCGGCCGTCGCTTCGCGGGCCACCGCCTCGTCTCCCTCCATGGGCTGCAGGCGCCGTGGGCCGTTTTTGCTGGGTTGCGCGTCGGCCTGCTGGGCCGTATGGCTTTTGGGCTGTTTTCTTTTTCTGGCATTTTTTTGTCTTATTTATATTCAGCAATTAAGTGTTGTTTAAATATTTATTTTCTGAGTATTTATATTATGATCAATTTTATGATTATTTTTCCTGGGCATAAATGTTACGATTAATTTCATGATTATTTTCTTGGCTAATCATTTAATGTGACAGTTAATTCTTACATGATGATTATTTATCTCTAATTGGAATGGAACCAACGGGAAGTTTTTCTTAGAGATTAATTGTTTAATGATAAAAATGGGATAATGTCATGGCCATATTCATTTACTGACCAACGTTGTTTATGAACATGTGTCACCCATAAAATGATTTAGTTCCTTTTCGTTTCTGCCCAACGGTGATGCGAATTGGAAGCTTTAATTTTTCTTGCCACTAGCATGTTATTAATCAGACCAACGTAGGGTTAATTTCATGCATAAGATAATATGTTTTCTAACATGAATTATGTTATATTTTCTCAGCGGCCAATGCCTCTAATGTTGCAAATTACATTAGCGGTATTGAGCAATTGACAGGAACTAACTTTCCCGCTTGGAAGGAAAAGCTTGAGATCGTCCTTGCGTTCTCGAGCTTGATTACGCCTTATGTCACCCTGCCCCTATCGCTCCTTCCTCAACTGAGGAGAATTATGCTGAATTAAAGAAAACCTATTATGTTAACTGTGAGCGATGGGAGCGGGGTCTAACCGCATGTCACTTATGATTATGAAGAGCACCATCTCGGTGGGGATTAGGGGAGCAATCCCCGAATCTGATAAGGCTAAGAGCTACTTGGCTGCTATTGAGGAGCAATTTAAGGGCTCCTCAAAGGCTTATGCAAGTACTCTTATCATGAAGATCCTCACCACTAAATTTGATGGCTCTTGCAGCATAAGGGAGCACGTCATGATAATGAATGACATAGCGGCTAAGCTTAAAGGACTTGACATGGCGATTTCTGATGGTTTTCTGGTTCACTTCATAATGACATCTCTACCTTCTGCGTACACTCCCTTTAAGATTAATTACAATACGCAGAAGGACAAGTAGTCCATGAGTGAGCTCATTGCTCAACTAGTCCAGGAGGAGGAAAGGATTAAGACTGAAGAAAGGGATCAGGCTTTTATGGTCAATAATGGAAATGGCAAAAGAAAGCACTCTCATGGGGACCATAAGGCCAAGAAGAAGCTGCATTTCTCCCCCAATCCTAAGGCGGAAACAAGCAAATCCGCGTCTAAAGGGGTGAAATCTCCCACTGCTATCACCTGTCACTTCTATAAAAAGGAAGGACATGTGCGTATGAGAGTCTTGTGAGCTTAGTGAGTGGCTCGCCAAGAAGGGTAACGATACAATTACTTTCGTTGATGAATCACTTTATGTAGATTTTCCACATTATTCTTGGTGGATTAATTCTGGAGCCACTGTGCATGTCACTAATTCGATGCAGGGATTCAGTTCGTTAAGGACCATAAGAGGGGACCGAAGGCTTAGAGTCGCCAATGGACAGGAGGCTGAAGTTAAGGCTATTGGGACGCTTCCATTTGTTTTAGGGAGCGGCTTCACCCTCCTCCTAAAGGATGTCCTTTATGTTTCCTCCATGAGGAATTTAATTTCTGTTTCCTTGTTAGACAATGATGGTTATTATTGTGTTATTGGAGACAATAAATGTGTGATTCAACTTGAATGTAATAATGTTGGTCTTGCTACCAAACACGACATGCTTTATATGCTGTCTATTCAACAGTCTCCTTTATTGCTAAATATGTGTGATGCTCCTATTAAACAAAAGCGTAATATGGATAATGAGACCTCGTCGAAACTATGGCACTGTCGTTTGGGCCATATTTCGAAGGGGAGAATGGAGCGTCTCATTAAGGAAGAGATACTCCACCCATTGGTTTTTTCTGATTCTGACGCTTGTATTGATTGTATTAATGGAAAATACGTTAAATAAATTAAGAAAGGAGCAACACGCAGCTCATGTCCCTTAGAAATAATTCATACTGACATTTGTGGTCCCTTCCCTATTATGTCAGTAGATGGTTATGATTCCTTTATAACCTTTACTGATGATTTTTCACGGTATGGTTATATTACCCCATTAAGGAACGGTCTAAATCACTAAATAAATTTAAGATATTTAAGGCTAAGGTTGAAAATCAGCATAACTCAAAAATTAAAGTAGTGAGATCAGACAGGGGAGGAGAATATTATGGAAAACATGCACCTTATGGACAAATTCCTGGCCCTTTCGCTAAGTACCTTGAAGAAAATGGAATAGTAGCTCAATATTCCATGCCTGGTGAACCTCAACAGAATGGAGTGGCTGAAAGGCGTAACCGTACACTTATGGATATGGTACGGAGTATCTTTGTCTCACCCGGTTTACCACTTAAATTATGGATGGAGGCCTTAAAGACGGCCGCACACATATTAAACCGGGTTCCCAGTAAATCAGTGTCATCGACACCTTATGAGTTATGGACTGGGAGAAAACCGAGTTTAAATTATTTATGCGTATGGGGATGTGAAGCTGAAGCCAAACTGTTCAACACACATATTGGAAAATTAGATACTAAGACAGTAAGTTGCCATTTTATTGGGTACCCAGAAAGGTCAAAGGGGTACCGCTTTTATTGTCCTAATCGGACTACTAAATTTGTTGAAACCAGGCACGCTGTGTTTCTTGAGAATGATGAAATCGATGGGAGTTACGAGGAGGAAAATAGATCTTGAGGAAAATCGGGTTTATGTACCTCTACCCATAATCCGAGAGGCTGTTATTCCTGCACCTCAAATTAATGCATCTCCAATTGAAAGTCCTGAAACTAACACTGAAGACTCAGGACATAATGCAGCGCCTAATAATGAACCTCAGGAACCGGCTGTGACCCCTAATGAACCCTTAAGAAGGTCACAACGGGAAAGAAGATCCGCCATCCCAAATGATTATGTCGTGTACATGAATGAAGACGTGCATGATATTGGAAAGGTGGATGACCCCATTTCATTTAAAGAGGCCATGATGAGTAAGAATTCATCTGAATGGCTTGACGCCATGAAAGATGAAATGAAAGCTATGAGCCTGAATGACGTTTGGGACTTAGTAGAAATCCCTGAAGGAGTTAAAAAGGTAGGCTGTAAGTGGGTCTACAAAACTAAGCATGACTCCAAGGGGAATGTCGAAAGGTTCAAGGCAAGGCTTATGGCTAAAGGGTTTACTCAAAGAGAAGGGATTGATTATGTTGATACTTCCTCTCCCGTCTCTAAAAAGGACTCTTTAAGAATTGTCATGGCACTTGTGGCCCATTATGATTTGGAGCTACATCAAATGGACGTCAAAACGGCATTCCTTAATGGTGATCTGCAAGAGGATGTCTACATGGCACAGCCCGAGGGTTTTGTCATTGAAGGCATGGAGCGTATGGGATGTCGTCTCAAGAAATCAATTTATGGACTAAAGCAGGCGTCCAGACAATGGTACCTTAAATTCGATAATATAATAAGGAAATTCGGATTTAAGGAAAATAAAGTGGATAATTGTATATATTTCAAGCCTATAGATGGCAAATTTACTATTTTGGTTCTTTATGTGGATGATATCTTATTAGCTAGCAGCGATAAGGATATGCTGTTTGAGACCAAAAGATTTCTCTCCGCTAATTTTGACATGAAGGATCTTGGTGATGCCTCTTATGTTTTGGGCATTGAGATTCACCGAGATAGGTCCAAAGGGATATTAGGTTTATCCCGAAGAGCATACATTGACTGAGTACTTAAGAGATATAATATGCATAATCGCTCGCCACGCCGCTCCTATTGTTAAGGCGATAAATTTGGACTATTTCAATGTCCAAGGAATCAATTAGAATCGATCGGATGAAGTCGATTCCTTATGCTTGGTTCGGAAGCATTATGTACGCTCAAGTATGCACTCGCCCTGATTTGGCGTTTGTTACCGGGATGCTTGGCAGATATCAGTCGAACCCAGGACTGGACCACTGGAAGGCTGTAAAGAAAGTCTTACGTTACCTTCAAGGCACTAAAGATTACATGCTCACATATGAGAAGTCTGAAAACCTTGAAGCCGTTGGTTATTCAGATGCTGATTTTGCCGGGTGTGTTGATAGTAAAAGGTCGACATCAGGTTATGTCTTCACCCTCGCAGGAGGAGCTATTTCATGGAAAAGCTCCAAACAAACACTTACGGCATCTTCAACGATGCAAGCTGAATTTGTGGCATGTTATGAAGCTACAGGACAGGCAATATGGCTAAAGAATTTTATCCGGACTTAAAGGTGGTTGTGACATTTCTAGACCACTAAAGTTGTCTGCGATAACAAAGCCGCAGATGTTCTTTTCTAGTAACAACAAGTCAAGTGGTGCTGCCAAACACATTGACATTAAGTATCATGTTGTAAAAGATAGAATCTAGGATCAGACTATTGATGTCGAGCATATAAGTACTAAGTCTATGCTTGCGGATCCACTTACTAAAGGCTTACCACCCAGTCTCTTTCGAGAGCATGTTGCCGGCATGGGTTTGAGGGAAAGCCTCTGATTCTGGAATGAAGGGATCATAAAGAACAACCCAAAACTCCCATTAAAGAAAACTTATGATCCTAACTGAATGGAATGGTGAACTATAGATGATGGGGTCCAGTGGCGATAAATAAGCTGTTGTAACACATTGCCTTGGTCATTGTTCTATTAAGCGTGGACTTATGATGATGCTAATGAGTCCTTCGATTAAGTGGGAGAATGTTGGGTTAATCTCGGACTGAGTCAGTAACTAACTACCGCAAATCCCGCGCCATGATCGGAGGCGCCCCAACGATCTTTGGGTCGATCCCCTGATCGCACAGCGCTAAAATAAAAAGGGGAAGCCAGGACCAAGAAACTTATGAATGTTTTCTGGTTTTGCGTCTTCCCAAAAATCACTACCGATCCTAACGAACGCGCTGCGAGCGATTGGAAGGGCTTCCCGATTCGCTCGTCGTCACGTCTTCTCTTCACGGTCAGTGCAGGTGGAGACCCGAGGGGCGACGATACCCGACGTACCGTCGCCGACCACGTCCTCAGCCTCCTACCGTCGCACCTTCACCGACACCAAGAACACCTACCCGACTAATGGCTATCTCCTCCTCTCCGGGTCAGTTCATCTAATGCCTATTTCCGCATTACGTTTTGGTGATCATGATTTAGGCTAGTTGATGATGTTCATGTTTAGTTGAACCCTAGTACTAACAGTGAGCTCGCAAAATACCCTTTTTCCGGAAAAGAAAAATCATCACCACACAACACTTGCAGAGCTATTTTAGAAATTAGAATGCATTTATAAGCTATTGAGAGATATCATGTGTAGGCGAATTCTTGTAAAAATATTAGAACCCTTGAGTTAGCGTCATACAGAACACAAGATTTTTAGAGGGAAAGAAAGGAAACATGTACCTACGTTGGATGTAAAGTTTCCTACAAATTCCTGTAAAAATCATACATTCCAAACGACTCTACAGTTTTAAGGAAAATTAATACATGGGCTTTACCCTAATCTAGTATCCATAATCTAACTCTATTTTATTAGAAATTTTTTTTAATCCTCTTGGTCAAGATAGTTTTGGAGGCGTGCGGATATGCACCTAGCTCACCAGCATTCAAACTTTATACTTTTTGAGGAAGAGAGTATAAATAATATAAATTTTAAAGCAAACGAAAAGTGTAAATAATCACTATCTGTTTATCATTCATCTTTTAATATTTATATAATTTAAAAAAAAAACATAAAAGCACATCTGGAACTGAGTTCAATCATGTATAGAAAACACACATAAGTGTAAATATGATGTGTTATTTAGGTCGATCTAACTCATAAAAAGACCGAGTAGAGTAACGTAGTCTAACTCAAGATAATGTGCATTGAAGAACATTTGTACGTTCCCTGAGCATTAAATTCCAACGAATAATGATCGAGTCGGCTCGATGAGGTTTCGACGTCAGTCGCCTTCTCTCTCTGCTCCCTTGGCAACATATTTATTCAGGAACGAGGAATAGAAGAAACGGAATGAAATTTCACTGGTTCCATTTTTGGGCTCGGGGGCTGGGAGAAGGTCGCGGGCGGTCGGTGGTGGCGATGCCTGGCAATGGCAGGCGGGTCACGTTAACCTCTCCTTCTCTCCTCCTCCTCCTCGCGGTCATAAATCGGGCGGGAAACGAAGAACGCGCGCGCCATTTATAGGTACGGCACGCATCATCCATCCGCTGCAGGCTAGGCCACAATAGCCCTCTGTTTCTTGGCCTCCGTTTCTCGTTTCTTCCTTCTCTCCTTCCCTTTATCGGCTCCATTTCTTGTCCTTTTCTTTTCTTTTCTTTTTGTGGAGATAAGGTCGTGGTGTCATTGCAACCATCACGCCACGCCTCATCACCCTCACGGGCACGGGCGGACGCAGTTTTCTCTTGTTCTTTCTCCTCCTTTTTTTACTCGCTATTTATAAGGTGGGTGATTCCTTGTCTCTGCAGCTTTTGCTTTCCTTGTTGTCATCTCCCCCTTTCTTTCTTGGTGCTCGCCCCTCACATGTCCGACCTCGTTCGCGATTGCGCAGCAATGTCGTCGCCGGACGTGGTCCTCGCCAGGAAGGGCCGCCTCAGGCAGCGCTACGACAACGAGTACCGCCTCGTCGCAGGGTCAGTGCTTTCTTTGATTCTTTCAATTGCTTCTCAGGGTTCTTGGAATCTGAAATGGCTAGCTCTCTGCAAATTGAGTGCAGATGCAAGCTCATTAAATTGAGTGCAAATTGTTCCGCGTCCATTTTTTTGCTCTCTGGCTAATCCGTTTCTTCCGGTTGCTGCCATGATCGGGCAGGTGTGTCCCGTACAGGGTGAAGAAGGACGAGGGAAACCCTTGCAACCTCGGCGACGATCCGGGACAGGTGGAGGTGCTCATGATCTCCACGCCCAATCGCACTGACATGGTCTTCCCAAAGGTAACATGGCGCCTCTAAGTGGACTTCAGGTCAATTAATCTTTGAATGCACTGTCAGCGCTGAACGAATCGATCCACTGCTGTTCTTGTCAGGGTGGGTGGGAGGACGACGAGGACGTCTACGAGGCGGCGTGCCGCGAGGCCATGGAGGAGGCCGGCGTGAAGGGCATCATCAATGTAAATTATAGCTCCACTAGCCTTGCTATAACTCGTTCTTGCAATTGCAGTTATCTCATTTGCAGTTTCAAGCTCTGCACTCCTAGGTTCTTCTTACCTATGAGTGATGGTTTTCACTGTTGCGATGAGTGTCCAACATGTTTGTGACGATCTAATCTGAATCCTGTAAAGTCTGCGGTTGATCGCGGCAACGCTTATTCGGTGTTGTTTCGCTGGTAAATTTTGGTATTTGCAGTAATTAACCACCGCAATTTGTAGCTTATTGTCCAATTGCTCTGTCACTTGAAAGCTCAACAATGATAAACTAGGTTGCGGTTTACATCTCCAATCACAACGGTTTAACATGTAGTAGAAAGCCCCAAGGACAGCTCCATAAGTCGATAGCAATCATGCTTGATAGGGAAAGCGACAGGGAAGTTTCTCTATAGGCAATAGCAGTAGCTGCTCTAGCATAGTAGCATCAGTTGGTGCTTTGCAGTTCACACAAGGAAGAAAACTGGTGTTGACTAACCAAATGAATATTGCAGAGCACAATGAGTTGGGGATAAACATATCATTACCCCCATTTTATTAAGATGATACTCTGAAATCATTGTGATTTTCTAGTTGGGAAGATCTCGGTATGAAAATGTACTATTATTTCCCTATTTCCTTCCGTTCTTCGGCAGCCGACCTGTCGTCAGAAATAATTTCCTTTCAGATCCGAGTCAATAGGTTGTTATTTTTATCTTGATGCATCCATGACCCCAACCACTATGCATGTGGTGTGTTTCCTACTTGCCCTGCAGTGCCTGCACCAATCTAATTAGCCCTGTTGGTGATGCATTTATATCATTATGTTGCTGTTAGTACTTAGTAGTATTGTTTCCTGGTGCTTCAGTTCAACTATTAGAGGTTGCACAACTGCTAATCTGCCTGTATGATTCATTGCAACTTGCAACATGGTTAGGAAGTAGGAACACTTGTGGAATTGTGCTAGTTGTGCTATAGTGCAATGGCAAATTGTGTCACTTGCTGAGTTGAATGAGCTGCTACTTTGAATGTAAGAAGGACGCAACCACTTCACTGACAATTGCCATTTGCTGTACCAGAGGGCTTCCTTAGGACATTGGGTGCTCAAGAGCAAGAGCAGCCAGAACAGCAGCAGCCCCAGGGGAGCCTGCAAGGGCTACATCTTCGCCATGGAGGTCACCGAGGAGCTCGAGTCATGGCCAGAGCAGGCAACCCATGGCCGGCGATGGGTAAGCCCCTGTCCACCATACGTTGAGGTTTCACCGATGTCATGTCAATGCCAGTTCTGTCTCAGAATTGACAATGCAGAAACTACCCTAACTACTGCCACACTGTTGATGATCACTGAATAGGTCTCCCCGGGTGAAGCGTACCAGCTCTGTAGGTACGACTGGATGCGCGAAGCGCTCACTGCATTGCTGGAGCGGTTATCGATGATCGAACCAGTGGCGTCGACGCAGGAACTGACTGATCAATCCGGCATGTACATTATGCTACAGGCGACCTCAGACGGCGCAGTTGCGCTGTGCTGATGGTGGATGTTGTTGCTGCTGCTGTGGATAACTGATGAATGCAGCTAGTTAGCTGTTTGCCCCCTTCCAACTGCAGACATGGCTATCAGAAATTCAGAATCTCTAATCACTTGTTTAGAACTTTCCTTTCTCTTTCTAAAGCAGCTAGTGATGAGTCTTTAGTACTTGCAGTTGTTCCCCGGTAACAACTGCACGTTGTCTAAGATTATCTTGTGGCCTGAGCCCTCAGTTGCAGGCATGCCATTCACAACTTGGTATTGGTTGGCTTCAGAGGTTAGGGCAGAATTGTTTAGTAGGGAACTTAGACATAACCTCTGTCTCTGGATGCATATTGCGATGTCCATTTGCATGATCAATCCAATGCCTGTTGATTAGTGGGGGTTCCTGTGTAATTTCTTGTGTAAATGTGTAATATGTGAAAATAGCATGGTAACTTATCCATGCCTTTGTTGTGAATGCCTTTAATCTCCTTACATGGACTATCTTACTCCTTGAGTTCATCCAAAGTTGAGTTCGCCAAAAACCAAAGGCACTGAAACTAGACAGGTACAAAAGTATATGGTTTTAACTTGAAGAAGTTAATAGGATGAACAAGTTCATCAACTAGTCTGGTCACGCCTTTTTTATTCCAAGGTACTCTCTAGCAATAATCGTAGTGATTGAATTGTCTACATTAAAGAAGTCACCTTGTAATTATTGAATGCATTGAAAAATAAAAGTCAACAAACACAACCAACTCAAACTATTGTATTTACATAGTCAAAAAGGAATGGCAAGGAAAATTAGACTCAAACTATTACATGTACAAATGCTCGGAAGGCCCTGGCGTCTCTAAAAAATTCCTTAGCATGTATAGGAGACGCGCATACATATGTGTGCATATGGGGGTGTGCGTTGTGTGCATCTTTATACCCAAAAAAATGGCAAGGAAAATTAGATTCAGAAGAAAACAAGGAATTGGGAGTAGTAGTCAATGCTGATTGCCTTTTTGAGAAAGTTGGTGGGCTGGGCCATTAATTCTAGAGAGGCGCTTCGATGCAGCTTATTTTAAAAGTTTTATAAATATTAAAGCATAAATTAATGATAGTACATAGAACAAGAAGATATTAAAAATGATTAGATTATTTCTAATTATTATCACTAAACACTATATTCAATGTGTATATATATAGAATATAAAGTAAATGTGGATGTTTATTAGGGGTATAGTGGGAACATCACATTAATTTTACATTGAAATATGAAATACGCTCTATATTTATAGATAAAATTATTAAAAAATACGTCTTATAAACCTCGACGGATGGAGTACTTAACTGATAACTTGACCAAAGTCTAAACCAGTAGAGCCAAGGTTGCCAAATTGATTACAGCATTTGGCATCTCATTTTGACATGGTCGTGGGCTCTGCTAGGTCTGGCCGCCTAGGCTTAGCCGGCCTGCATGCCGACCTGCCCAAAAATGGTCTCAAAATACTTAGCCCATGCATCAACTCTAATTACTTAGACCATGTTTTTGACTTTTTTTCTCAATGAAGCCCCCCATAGATCTAAATGAAGAGTAACATCGATCCTTCGAGCTGAATGTTAACGTGGAGGTGTTTGGATGTCAGTCTTCTCTTACTTAAAACTCTATGATACATATATATATATATATATATATACTAGTGTTCTTCCATACAACTTTTATATATGGTAGTTCGATTAGCGCTTAAACGTCCCAATTTCTTATGAACTAAAACACAATCCTCATAACCTGTTACGTTCTGAAAGTTCTCGCATGTTTTGATGATGTGCAATGTGAGTTTTGCTGTGAGTTCGGTTCTATCCCATCAAGCCAGCAATTCCACAGTCGAAAACATCATGTGGAGTAGCAAAAGAACCAAGCGACAAATGCTAACGCCTACCACTAAGGCATGTAGGTTGCTTAATACAAGATGGACATGTTAACTAGCATTACAACAAGCGTGCGTGGAAACTGGCATTTGACCGCCTCCCTTTTATTCCAAGTTCCACATGCATGGCTGGGTGGCCACCATGCCCACCAAGCTAGCTAGCATCAAACTAGCTTTTGTCATGAACCCCTAGATCATAATCCCTTTGTTGCTTGTATTTATTGTAATAATGCTTCTAGCTATGGTGAACTTCTTCTTTATGTTATATAGCTAGTAGAACTAATGGGATGTGTCTGGTATTTCACACCCAATGTTTCTCAATGGGACTTGCCATTTTCACGTAATTTCCAATATGTGAAATTATGTGCTGAAAAATTGTCTTAGAATTGAATTTACGAAATGTACTAAAAAATTAGCTCATAATTGATTTTCAATGTGGGCGGTACTACCGGACAAATGGGCGGTAGTTATTTTCCAGTATGTGTGTTTTTCTGGTTTTCGGACGAGTGGTGCTACCGGGCCACTGAGCGGTAGTACCGGACCGACGTCACATATTTTTTTCTCGCGGATTGTTTTATTTTATGCAATGCTCGTGTGAGTAATTGCATGGACTGATGTTGAGTCAATTCGTGAACTTGTGCTCAGATTAGTTTCTTGTTTATTCGTGTGCAGGTGTTACTCGAGGGCGAACGTGGTCGATGACAGGACTGGAACTAAGTTCGTAGATGAACTGAGGTTCGCGACTAGGTTCAGGGAAGAATCGAGATATTGATGATCAAGGATGTCATGAACGTTCGGGCTAGAGAACGGTGCACATGGAGGCTATGTCTCCTGTTCATTGTGAGCTGAGCATTATAGATTGTACTCTTTTTGTTTAGAGTACTATAATCAGACTAGACAAAAAGGAATAAAAATCAATTTTCAGCCAGCCGAGTTTTCTCGGTGCTACAGTAGTTTCATGGGGATACAGTGCTTTGCTACAGTAATCCACGGGTAACTGTTCATGCATTCTTTGCTGCAGTAATCGCTTTCTGATTTTGTTTGACCGGTCTTGGTTTTTATAGATTGATTCATTGTCCCTCTTGATTCAACGAGTTTAATCTTGATTTGATCCATCCAAAACTTTCCTAGAGCATCAACTTAGGGGAATAACTATTTTGAGGTTAAACTTAAACTAACAAATCTAAGGTCACTTCTTTAGGATGTCATGTGTCATTTTCTCCATCCATCTCTCCATTCTCTTTTCCCTACTCACTTCCCCCACCCCCTTCTTCCCTCTCTAACACAAAAATTTAAAATTAGAATATTTAAACTTCGAAAATTTTAAATAGAAAGTTTCAACTCGAAAAAATTCAACTAAAAAAATTTAAATTGAAAATTTTTAAATTAGGAAATCTCAACTCGAAAAATTTCAAATAAGAAAATTTCAAC
Organism: Otatea glauca; assembly: GCA_036346275.1. Classification (NCBI taxonomy): domain Eukaryota; kingdom Viridiplantae; phylum Streptophyta; class Magnoliopsida; order Poales; family Poaceae; genus Otatea; species Otatea glauca. The sequence continues at coordinate 33,269,820 of CM070714.1, forward strand.
TCGAAAAGTTTTAAATCAGAAAATTCCTAAATCAGAAAAGTTTGAAGTCATAAAATTTCAAATCGAAAAGTTTCAACTCATAAAACTTTCGATTCGAAGAGTTTTGATTCAAAAAACTTTTAGTTTGAAAGTTCCGATTTAAAATTCAAGTCAAAAAAGTTTCAACAAAAAAAAATCAAATCGAAAAAAAGTTCACAGCCTGTGTGAGTGCACGAAAAAGGAGGTCGGACACAAAATTCAAATCAGGATAGTAAATCGCCAGACACGAAAAAATAATTCAAATCGGAAAGAGGAGCTTGTCTCATTCCTCCCGAGCGTCAGCGCACGAAAAAGCATCGGAGAAGTGACGTGTGTCCACGTTTGTATGCTGAGCGCACCACAAGCTCCGTACGGGCGACCGTAAATTAGGAATTCCGTCAATTTAGTGTTTCTCAAAATTTCGTTGGTTAATATTGGGTAGATTTTGATTAATTACGAAAATTTTGATCAATTCTCTTCAAAACCTATCACAGCATGCTTTCGAGGTTTATAACTTTTGATCCGTAGATCCGATCAAGCATATTATTTTTTTGTTGACTTTGTATTGGAATCTAGTTTCCGCTATCCAAATTTCAAGTCAATCCAACGGTTGGATCTCCGGTAATATAGATTTTTGTGAACACGTCTTACTTTGTTTTGTCGAATCCGAATCAGCCAATTTGAGTCCGGATCGGGTGTTTCAAAAATCATCAAAAATTTGATTTTAACTTTCGTGCAATCATTCACCCCCTCTGATTGCTAGTTTAGTGTATATCGATCCTACACAATACATTAGATTCTTGTATTGCTAAGTCATGTATTAATTAGCAGAGTCTTTGTTAACTGTGATCAGTTTCATTTTCTCTTATCAACTTAATATTTCATGACAGAGTAGTATACACACTGCTTTACATGCTGCAGATTGCATCGCTACCTTCGTACAAGTTTAGTTCCAAACTGGTGCTTGTTGAAGGTTGAGCAATGAAAGTGGCCTAAGTTGCAGCTCAAGAATCCCTCTTAGTTGTTCCTCTGAACTTATGCAATATTTTGTGCAAGGACGAAATCTCTGCTCTTAGTAAGATCGTCCTATGAGTTTAGGTGGTTGTTTACATATATCATGACAGTGACACACAAGAAACCTTATTTAAGCATGAAAGTGATACTCTTAAAATAGGAGAATGGAAACTTTTGTTTTAGGCCTGCAGAATGAATACTATCAATATTATCCAGTTATTGTTATCCATCAGGTTAGGTATAACCGGCCCAGAACACCATTAAAAAGACTAAACTTTTTCAGAAATCACAATGCATTATGCCACCTTACTCTCGTGACATTCTACTTTTCCAAGTGCAAGGCAAATAGGGGGACTTAATACCAAATGTCAGGAATAAAAAACTAATTCCTAATCTCCTGAGATACTATTAATCTCCCAAGGCACTACTAAATTATTTACTAGCTTCCTTTTTATGCGAGATGCTCACATATACGAAAGATCTTGTTTTCAATTAAAGTGGAGATCATAGGGTACGCACCAAAAGATATAATTTTAACAAAATATTTTAGGGTGTACAATGAATCAAATGATTAGCTAGCTTTGTGATAAAAAGTTTGAGCTTCCCCTTGAGCTATATAAAACGAGGATCCAACAAGACTACAAGAGGAAGGGGGGCATCTAAAAGCAAGGGAAGGCACATGCCAATCATTTATCCTAGCCCTACTAATCATGTGAAGGTCCTTGTGCCTTTGGGACCATATCAGAAGTTATATATATGCATCTCATTATCAATTATGCCTTAGTATATTCTATACTAAATCTCTTTCCTTCCATCATTAGAAGGTTCGTTTGCATCGAAGGGTAATCATAACAAGTCTTTGAAAGTGATCGCATGATACCAATATCACTCACTCGTTTGACCTTTCGACGAACATGCGCACTGATCCAATCGATCGTTGCGCACAAACTTAGATCTTGTTGCGATACTTTGAGGCAAAACTAAGCGTTGCTCCTTGATCACCGTCATGTGGTGACGTGTCTATGTTGATTAGATTGTTGTTAAGATTTTATCAAGTTAAATCCTAGTAAAATGTGAATCATGTACACATTTTTAATTAGAAAAAAAAAATCACCGTTGACACTGCTTGCTTAACTACAAGGCATTCACATCTAGGTGAGATTACCAATGTCCTATGGTGTGTCATAACAAATTAGATCTAAGCAAAACCCAGGCCAAAGTTTTTTTTTTGAACGGAACCGCCGGGAGCTCTGCCTATGCATTGAAGAAGGATAGCAAAAATACAGCACCAATCTAAGGAAAGAAATAGTACATAACTTAGAGAAGTTGTTACTCTGACAGATCACCAAAAGGAGAACTAAGGATTAACTCGGCAGCATTTGGTCATTGGTGTGAAATCGTTGTGTGACTAGGGCTGAACGCCATCCACCAGGGTCTCACCTGAATTCTATTTCAGTGAGTGCAAACTCTGCTTGGAACTATGGCACCGCTTGGGAAAACAAAACCGGTGAATGTGAGACCCTGGTTCATCCCAATCTCACTCCGATCCTGGCTGCTGCCGCAGGAACAGCGGCAGCTCCCCTCTGCCGGTTGGCATTGAAGTTCTTCGGTTTTGAAAGTGCCACTTGGCATTGAAGTTCTTTGGTTTTGAAAGTGCACAACCCACAGAAGCTAAACATCGTGCTGCACATCCTTCCTCTGCTACACATTGGCATCTTAGATAAGGACTGCCCAACTGAAGATGGCGCTCACGCATGACGATAAGAGCATGCCGTCTTGGCTTATCCTTTGCAACCGAAGGGTAGAACGTTTCATGCTGGTCCACAACGCAGGTTCTGCTTCCTCCACCTGCACACCATAGGCATACCGACAGTTGATTAATTTTTGGAAATGGTAGGACCTAGTATCTGTTTCCCTAGTCCTTATTTCCAACGTCCTTGGGGTCTCTTAGGTGTGTGTAAGAGTTGTTCGCCGATTGAGAGCATCCTAAGTGATAGCAACGAATATGTCTTGAACCGTGCGGTACAAATTCCTGAAAATCCTGTTGTTCCTTTCTTTCCAAATATTCCAAAAAGCAAAGACTACGAGGCCGTCAATCTCCCTTTTGCATTGTTTTGGGACGTTCTTCCTGATGGAACGCCACCACTCGAAAACATAGGGTACTATCGTGGCCGGCCCTTGGTTGGGACCATGCAAGCGCGACCAGTTGAGAACCTTTGTCCATACCTATCTTGCGTATGGGCAGAGAACGAGTAGATGGGTGGCCGTCTCTGGTTCCGATCTGCATTACGGACAGGAGAAGAACTATGCGACCATCCTCTAATTGCCAACCTGAAAGTTCAAGTTCCATTAATTTAGTTTTGGTGCTAATGATAAATCTACTATTGAGAGACTAACTCTTCTGATAATCATAATATTGATTAGTCTAAATTCTTAATTAATGACAAACCATTTTATGAGACTAACTCTTTTGTTAAGCTTAACTCTTATTAGTCTCTTTTGGATGAAAAAGATAGAAATATCAAAGGTATGCATTTGAGTTCATATTATCATATCTTGTTGCATTCCTTGGATATAATATTCATGATCAGATTGATAAATCTAAATATGAGACTAACTCTTTTATTGAGTATATCTTTGATTAGTCTCATCTCATTGAAAATGGAAATCCCAAAGGTATGTATCCAATGCAATTTTATTATTTCTAGATACATTCTTTGGATTCAAGATAAAGGATGAACTCCACCATTGTTTTAACCTTAAGATGTGCATTTTGTTTCCGACTCTATATATACATGATTGCACATATTTAGGAGTTCATACTTTATCTTGAAGTTTCAATAGTATTGATCTAATTCATCTTTCTATATTAAGGATCATTACTTTGAAACAACCATTTGAGTATATTTAACTTGTGTAGTTGTAGTATACTCATGGCAATATAGGATAAACTCCAAAGCAATAAAAAATTTAATATGTGCATATTGATTCAAGTTCAATTATTTGTATGCACACATCTAACGGAGTTTATTCTGTAATTAATAGTTTTAAGAGTATTGATCCCTTTTCACCACTCTGTATAAATTGGATCATTACTTTTAGATTCCATCAAAATGAGTATATGAAATTTGTGTAGTTAATATATACTCATGACAATTTAAATTGTGTTGGTTGACATTCAATCAACAAAGAGCTAATTATGTGTTAATGGTTCACTTTGTTGATCATAGGGCAATCGAAAGTTCTTGAGTATATGAAAGCATTAGTTGCATTAGTATACTCAAAGACTAATTAATCTTTCAATCAATTGTCTTTGGGTTGTAGTCAATCATCAAAAGAAAAGATCAAAGGATCTTGGGAGCATCCATTATGTGTTAATTGAGTGCATTGATGATTGAGACAACTATGTGTTTTGGACTAACACTTTCAATGAGTTTGAAATAGGTTAAGTCCAATGTCGAGATGGATAAATGGGACAAGTGCGTCATCATGTGTTGATGAGCATTAAGAGAGGATTCTGAAGCTAAGACAAAAAGAGTTTATCATGTGTTGATGAACAAGATGAAGATCCCGACTTGGAAAGAAGATGATAGGTCATCATGAAAGCTCCAAGTGGTTGCGAGAGGCAAAGATATAACTAGCTAGGGCTAAGGATGTGTTTCTAGTCTTTTATCGGTCTCGGTTTTTGGATGGGAGACCGGGTTGCTAGTATAGGTTGCCGTACTATTAAGAGGGGTCGAGTCTTATAGCTTGAGCTTCATCATGTGTTGATGAACTCAGTCTGGTTCACTCTAGCTCACTCTCTTGGTTGGTTCCTACATGAGCTAAGTATTTGCATGTGTCACAAATAAGGGAGCTCATGCTTACTTCTTATTGAATCTTGATTTGGTTTTTGCATAAAGCTATGGATTTGCATGTGTTGCAAAACGGGAGACAGCTTATGCAAGTTGGTTTAAGTGGTTGTTTGTATGGAGCTAGATATTTGCATGTGTTGCAAATAGAGAGCTCATGCATCGGAGTCTTAGCTTGTGACTTGATCATGTGTTGATCATCACAAAGGCTAAAATAGGTTTATACTTTGTGTTTGCAAAATGAGTTTTTGCAAAATATGATTTAATTGAATCTTATCTTAGAGCATGTGAATAAGGTTTGCAAATGTGTTTGCAAATTGGTTTAACCATGTTTTGATCAGCACATGGCTCAAAGATATGATCTTGATTGCTCTTGTTTGCCATATTTATATTTGCAAATGTGTTTTGCAAAATATTGGTGTTCATGCATTTGATATTGGAGCATGTGATTAGAATTTGCAAATGTGTTTTGCAAAATTATTTTGATCATGAGTTGATCATCACATGGCTCAATATTTGATCTTATTGACTCTCTATAGATTTTAGTCACGCTCTTGATCAAGTCTATGTGAGGGATTTCGAGAAGTCATATTTTAGACTTGAATGACTACATTAGAGTCTTTATTTTTGTGATATTTAAAAATATATATGGTTACTTAAATCTTTAAAATTTGTGGAGATTGTATCCCTCATGATAAGCTTCGCATAGAGTCCAAGATCATCTAAATCGGAGTTTGGAATAAAAAGTTATGAACATTTTGGTGGTAGAGGGGGTTACCGGACCCCCTCTGGTCATACCAGCCGGCGGTATGATCGGGGTCATTCCGGTGCGTTTTTCCAGAGAAAGGGTATTTCGGCTGAAGGGCAATTTTTGGGGTTCGGTATGACCGGACCCCCTCCAGTATGACCAGATTTTCTGAGTAACGGCTAGTTTTTACTAGCCGTTGGACCAGAGGCCGGTCATACCGGCCCTAGTGCGGTATGACTGGGTTTTCTGGGTATTTTTTGCCCAATTTGCCCTCCAACGGCTAGTTTTTCTTATGGAGGCTATATAAGAAGCCTTGAGGCTGACATTTGGTTGCTGTTAGGATTTTAGATAGTTTATTGCTCTTTGTGGTTGAGTTGTGCATGTGTTGCACTTTATAATTTGATTTTTGAGCTATGAGTGAGCTCTAATTGCATGTGTTGCAATTAGAAGAGGATTGAGAGCCTCTTGTGCATGTGTTGCACTTAAAGGGAGCCTTGTGCATGTGTTGCACTCGGTGATCACCATTGTACATGTGTTGTACTTGGTAGAGTTCAAGCTAGAGCGCTTGACTTGTTACTCTTGGTGTTTGCCGACACCTGGACGGCGTGTGGAGGCATCGTGTGTGATGACCTTCTCAAGGAGATTGTGAAAAGGCCCAGCAAAGTTGTGAAGGTCGAAGCTCACCTACCCGGAGGGGGAAAGAGCTACCACTAGTGGATTCGAGGTGGGTGCTCAATTTGTGGAGCCGGTCCAAAGTGTTTTGAGTTTGTCTCAACGTGAATTAGGGGAGACCAGCAAGTCTCCGAACTCCATAGTAAAAAGTATCATGTCTCCTTGTGTATGCTTTCAATTCTCTATTTACATTGTTGCAATTTGTATTCCTAGAATTAAATTGCTTACTTGTCTTTAGGATTGCAATTTATTGTTAGAGACATAATTACTTAGTGCACTTAGTGAGCCTAGTTGATTTAGGCTTTAATTTGTTAAAACCTTAGTTTATTGCTTCCGCATCTATTATCATTTAGGTTTTGACATAAGAGTACTTAGGCGAGATTTTAACTAATATTAGAAGAAATTTTTATAGCCGTCTATTCACCCCGTTTATGTCGGCATCCTCGATCTTACACAACCTGTCCACCGTTAGAATTCTGTGTTGGATGAACAGCCATGTGAAGAACTTGCATCTATTCTCGGCTTGTGCTCGCCAAATAATGTTGTAGTTCTAGTCTGGCATTGAACCATAGAACTGTAATATGTATGCCGTTTTAGCGGAATAATGTCCATTTGTAGCCCATTTCCAGATGACCTAGTCCTGTACGTGCGGCTAAAGGGTTACCTGTTGGATAGCTCATCGTAGACGGACATATTCATCGAGTTGGGCCCTGGTTGTAATGTGTCGTAACGGCCTAAGCTAGTTCCGGTCAGCTACCTCTTGGTGCACTGTACCTATTCTCCTCCGCACAAGCTGGAAGCACTCCGAGGCCAAATCCCTTAGCAATGTCCCATGAATCCATCTGGAAGTCCAAATTTTTTATTTTGCACTACTTCCCAGTACGATGGTAGTGCTCGCGCTGAACAGGCTATGGTCAATCTCATTGCACGGTAGAGTCATCCCAACTCATAGCCTGCGATGCTCCCTCCATTCGTACCATAGCCAACGAAGGCAGAGTGCGCATCCAAATTTGGTGAAGTCCTTAGCCCCAAGACCTCCTAGTCCTTTGGGTCTACACACTTTGGACCAGTTGACCATACAGTGTCCTCCATTGCAATCATGTTCCCCTTCCAAAGAAAGTTTCTTCTTAGTCTGTTGAGCCTTCTAATTACCCATTTCGGCAACGGGAAGACTGACATATGGTAGACCGCTAGGGTAGTGAGAACCAAGTTAACCAAAACCAGTCGTCTGAACGGTCTTCCCTTCCATCCTGCAAGTCTGGCGTGAACCTTGTCAATGAGCTGCTGCATATCTGTTTTTTAGCCTGGTAGTACACAGTGGGAGACCCAGGTACCTACATGGGAAACTTTTTGTTTTAGCCAGGAAATCCTATAGGATGTATGTCATATCGAGGTGCTCGCATCTTATGGGATATATACATTTCGCTTCAGCTTAAAGCCATTATTTAGAAAAGGCCATCCTGACCTTCGCTAGAGTTTCTGCCCCACGTAGTTCGTCGAATAGTTAGCTTTTGACACACTTAGACAAGAGATGCATACTGCGAGCCTGTGGTCAGTATTATTTTCCATTTGAAAGACTATGTGGAGGTCTATCCATGTTTGTAATGAGTTATTGACAATGTTTGAGCATGTGATGCTTAAGTTTAAGTTTGTTTTTGAATTTTATTTTAAATTTGAAGCAATTTAAGAGCTGTCAGGTCAAGAGCGTTAGTGGTAGTACTGGCCAAGTGGCACTACCAGCCTGGGTTGGCGGTAGTGTCGAGCCTGCGGGGCTACTGGCCTGGGTGTGGTAGTCTTTTATCAGAGAGGTGTTTTTCTCTAGAGTTGAGTGTGAGCGGCACTACTGTCCATGTGGGAGCAGTAGTACTAGGGATGCAGTACTAACGGTCTCTAGTGGCGGTAGTTATCTACCAGAGAGGGTTCTCTCAAGACTGATCAATGCAAGCAGCACTATCTGCCAACCAGGAGCGGTATTGCCGGGGGTACAGTACTACCAGCTCAGGGGACAGTAGTGCCGACTTTACTGCGACTTGAGCTTAATGTTTGTATTAATTATTGATTAATGCATATTATTGTAAACAATGCTATGTGATGGTTTGCTTGTCTGTGTTGGTTGTAGCACTTCAGGGCTAAGTCATGGTGAGGCGAAGGCGAGACTGAGACTAGGCTAGGAGAGATGAGGTCCAGAATGATCGAGGGACATCAGAAGATGATTGAGGTCGGGAAGTGGTTGCAAGCCGGGAAGACAAGAAGCCGAAGTATGAAGCACTGGTGATGGACATGGCGGGCGATGGCATGGACTGGGACTAGGGTCAGGGAGGAGTTGAGGTCCTGAAAGGTCAAGGAAGCCGATGCCGCCATGGTGAAGTGAAAAAGGACACATGGCGGTCAAGTGACTTGGGTCCGTTTATAAGCCAGGATGGTTTAGGGGAGTTCGGATATGTGAGAGGCTTGGCAGGAAGTCATTGGGGGCCACGTGGAAAGCGCGAAGCATAGCGATGCTTGAGGAGAAGAAAGACCGGTCATTGGAGCAAATTGCTAATTTGTCCATAACCGACGGTCGAGGCTGTTTGAAAAATCGCAACAGTGGCATAAGTGGTTTAGGTCATGCCAAAGGGGTGTTGGATGCAAATTCGGGCTCACGGAGCGGATTTGGCGTCAATGTAATGGCCGCTTTGAGAAGCGTGCTTGTGTAAGTGAAAAACCCGTTAAGTGTGGTTTTCAGGTGAGCCCATGTAAATGTGGAAGGTATCCACTTGTAGTATCCAGGTTTAGGATTAGGGTTGCCTCCACAATATAAGAAGATGTAGTGGGAGGAAATACTTGAGACTTTAAACTTAGTCACTATGAGTGTTATGGTTTCTCACAAGATTTTGGTGTTCTTGTGTGGGTGTATGAGTGCTCCTTAGGAGCTTTGCCCTCAGGTGAGAGCATTTGTAATCATCCATCTTCCTCTGAAATAAAGATTAAATTCGTGCTCAAGTTTTTGCCTCAAGTTTTGATCTTCTTGCTTTACTCCTGACCTTTTCTTGTGGTTTCTTTCTTGCTCGATCTTATGCTGCCAAGGATGAATGATTGATGGATATATCTTCTATAGATCATCTCCCAATCATCTAGGCGAGTCTCTTCTTGATCATCCAAGTTTCTTTAAGATACCGGCACTACTACAGAATGGTACATCACTATCGCTTCATCAGGGTCGGTTCTTATGTTTTTAGGAGAAAATAATTGTGATAGATAACTTAGGAGGGGTGTTAATAATAGTCACTATCGGTTCTCAGGTTAGAAGTGATTGTGATGTAGCATTGGGCACATCACAATCGGTTCTTATGTGAGAAGCGATAGTGATGTACACGTGATCATCACTATCACTTCTTTTGTGAGAAACGATGGTGATGATCATGCACATCATTATCGCTTCTCACAAAAGAACTGATAGTGATATGCACGTGGTCATCACTATCGCTTCTTATGATGTATCGCTTCTCACATAAGAAGCGATAGTGATGTGCATGATCACATCACTATCGCTTTTCAAGTGAGAACCGGTAGTGATGTGCGTGTGAACATCACTATCGCTTTTCAAGTGAGAACCGATAGTGATGTGTGTGTGAACATCACTATCGTTTCTTAAGTGATAACCGATTGTGATGTGTCTTGCTGGGTTATTTATACCCCTCGGGTTGAACTCTCCTCTGTTGTTGTTTCAGAAGATATTTCTTCGCCACCACCCGAAAAAACAGCTCATATTCTGTGGTTGGAAGCAATACTTGGGTAAGAAAAATTGAAATCCTCAAGGGTGGGTATTAAGAGGGTAAATTTGAAGCCTAGCCCAAGGAGATTTCCCCTCATTTTGCAGAATTTGTGATTTTCTTCAAAATGTAAGCATTCCTTCAAACCCTTTTAATTTTACACTATGTAATTTCGATATGTCACGAAGAAAGTTTAGCTTGCACTGGTATTATGTATATCCTACCAGATTTTGCACCCATTATTTGACAAGCACACATGTATTTAATTATCTTAATTTGTAGTACTCTCATGTTAATCTGGAATTATTGTTGCTGTCATATGATGAATGTTAGAGTTTAAGCTGCGGAACCTACGTCTTCCGTTCGAGGGTGCTTATTTATAAATATGCCGATCGAAATGGCATATTTATAAGCAGATAATATCGAATTGTCCACGTTCTTTAGACAGTTTGAGGATATGTTGTTCGAGCAAGTTCCTGAGCTGTTGTACAACTCTATAGTAGATTTCAGTAGCATCTCTCTGTGGTGTTCTCCGGGTACACACCCCTCTTGACCTGTTATCGAGACATGTATCTGGAGAACAGCGGGGAGATGCTGCCGAAATTTTCTCTAAAGTTGTACAACGGCTTAGGAACTTGTCCGAACCACATATCCTTGAATGGGATTAGGACATAACCTATTTAGAGATTAGGAGTCATCGTTGGTTCCCTTGTTTTATTTCATCTCCTAACTAGGGAATTGGAAGCTCTTAACTAGGGAAGAAGGTAGGTATTGATCGGGAGTACATTGATATATCTTGAAACCCGTCCTCTATTTTGCAAAGGTAATATTAATTGAAATGATGTCTCAATGTTTGAAATAGCTAGCTAGCTGTCACTCTAGTTTTTCGCTAAATTATTGTGCGAAGTCTAATTGCAGATGGACCGTGAGGAATGGATGTATCAGAAAAACCATGTGAGTGCTGAATTTCAGAGGGGTGTCAAGGAGTTCAAAAAATTGTAGAAGAGGTCGTGGTGAACAGGGGTGTAAACTTCATATATTGTCCTTGTATTGATTGCACCAATCTCAGGAGATTTAACAACTCAGCTCAAATTAAGGACCACCTGATTCGACGTGGCTTCGTGAGGAATTACACGTGTTGGATCCATCACGGGGAGACAAGTAGTACCCTTTCGGTATGCAACAAAGACATGGTGGAACTCGATGAGCAGATTGAATCCTCTAGGCAAGTGGACTCGACAGCTCTATGGATGATACATTGACAGAATGAAAGAGGCCGAGCGGCGGGTCGATTTCAATGTGAGGTACAGAAAAGGGCATTTGCACCGCGACGACCATGGGACATTCCCAGTCAGTTTTGAGGATCTGTTCCATCTGTACCAACTGATAGCCTTCGATATTTCTACTGTACGATACTAGATGCTGTGAGTATCTCACCATACAACACGAGCTTATAACTTCTATAGGATTTCGCATTATGTATTTTAACATTCAACATGAGTTGCAGGGCAATGAGGCAGCGAGTCGTGACTAATCGACAACTAGTTGGGTTCGTTGACCCTGAGTTTGTGTCCGCGACCATGGCTAGGCTTCATCCGGAGTTCGTTGAGGGCTACATCAAGGTGGCATTGAGAGCTGAGTCGAAGGACTTCGTTCTATTCTCGTACCACAAGGAGTAAGTACTACTTTACCCTTCAATTACCTGTACGCACTTAAACCATATGTGAACTTATTTCCTTTACTGCATACATTGGGTTCTACTCGTGCTCGTTCCGAGTGATAAAAAAGTCTACACTTTTAATTCGATCGAGAAGAGACCGATGGCCTACACGATCAAGCCTGCTTTGGAGAAGTAAATGCACTACTCTTACCTAACACTTTATGTGTTTAACTATGTTAATTTTTTTGAATCAATGGCATCTCTCCAATGTATATAGGGGTTTCTCGGACTACGTTGCTGCAGGAGGGACATATGATGACAAAATGGGCTCGGAGATGGAGTATGCGCGCTTCAAGGTACAAGTGCCTACCATAAATAGGATTAGTATTTTCTGACATCTATTCTTTATCTCGTGATTTCTTTTTCTTTCTTCACAGTGTCATCACAGGGCAGCGATGACCTCTGCGGCTTCTACGTCATGCAGCACATGCTGATCGTGGTCGTCGGCTCAGACCTTTTTCCTAAGGTATATGTACATGCATAATAATACACTTAGCCTTTCACATAAAAATTTCAAAACTTAAATTAGAGCACTCATTTCTATTTTGCAGCGTATCAATTCCTTCAAAGGAGCTTAGACAGCTCTGCACTCAACAAGTTACAAGACCACTTATGCCAGTGGTACTGGATGGAAGTTATCTCGGAAGAGGGTGGGTTTAGAGATGCTAAAAGCTCCTACTAGTCCATATATGAACAATATTACATATGTGAATGCGATTGTATGTGTACTGACTGTTAAGCATATTTGAGTTCTGTTTTGTGAACGAATGTGATATGTGTTGTAATAAAGTGTTCGTGTTCTGTGAATGTGATATGTGCATAATGTGTGTAATTTATGCTGTGTGAATGTGATACGTGCATATTGTGTGAAATATGTGCTGATTGGAGCGTAAATTGGAAAACAGCACACCACCTCATCTCTATCGATTCTCAAAAGAAAACGATAAAGATGAGGGGGTCATCTCTATCGGTTCTTTGGAAGAAGCAATAGAGATGACAACATTATCTCTATCGATTCTCAGAAGGAAGCGATAGAGATGATATTCTCATCTCTATCGATTCTTTTTAAGAAGCAATAGAGATGACCCCTCATCTCTATCGCTTCTTTGTAAGAAGTGATAGTCACTTCTTTGTAAGAACCGATAGAGACGAGGGGTCCATCTCTATCACTTCTTACAAAGAACTAATAGAGATAATTATATCATCTCTATCACTTCTTACAAAGAACCAATAGAGATAATTATATCATCTCTATCGCTTCCTTCTCATAACAGATAGAGATGAGGAGATCATCTCTATCGCTTCTTACAAAGAAACGATAGAGATGAGCCTCTCATCACAATCGGGTAAGAACTGACTGTGATAGCGCCACCTCATCACTGTCTAATAACTTTGTGTCGCCGTCAGAACTGACTGTGATGACAAAAAAACTGATTGTGATGAACATTTCTGTAGTAGTGCGGTTTTTGGGTTGAGAAGGAAGATTTTGTGGTAGATTTTGATCTTGGTGGTTTGAGGGCAATCTCGTTGGGGTTCTTGCTTGCTGTGACATGTGGGAGACCATCTAGATCCATCTTAATCATCAAATCCCCACGAACAAGCTCAGGGCAAAGTTTTTGTTTTTGACCTAGTTTTGATGCAACCTTTGGTAAAATCAAAACAGGCCAGAACTTTTACGTCAATCCTTATGATTGAAAGTTGGAATAGGTTCCTGAGACTCATAGGAAGGTGTATACAAAAATTTGCGGGTTTTCGATCAGCCGATCAAAATATACACCGATTTTAGTTTTTGAAGTCGTGTTGATTACTGTTCAAAAACATGTTTTTTGCTGTTCACCAGCCGTCTAGCACTACCATGCTACAGTACCCCAGAGATACCGGGTTTACTATTTATCCCGATACTAGCGGCCATATACGAGCAGTAGCGCCGCCCCAGAGTCGAGTTTCTCTAAAAATTTATTCTTCTGCGGATATTTGATCTAGTGAGGCTTAATTTGGTTGATCCTTTTAGGGAAATTTTTTTGTTTTGTGATCATTTACCCCTCTGTGATCGTCATTTTCGATCGTTCACCATTCATTAGGTGAACTCCTCTTATGTTTTTTTTCTCTCTAGGACCTATTTGGAACACAGAATTCCTGAATGAATTGCGTATGATTTGAATTGTTTGTACCTCTGAATGAACGAAGAACATTTTGATGGGACCTAATAGTCAGGTTATATATGATGGGTACAATTGGAACTGGTCGGTCAGGTTGATCCCATCATGCATCGTGCAGTCACCCTTCCCATGCCACCACCAGTCCGAATCATTGGTTGACCACTTTTGCCGCCCCCCACAACGAATCAAAATCTAGAGAGAGAGAGAGAGAGAAGCACCCTTCTCCCATCACTCCTGCTAATCATGCTTAAGATTGCCCATTAGTACCATATCACTTGTTTAATCCTTTTCTCTCGCTTTCCCGCCCTTATATAAACCCTTCCATGCAACCGCCCCATGCAGCAGCAGCAGCAACCACCTTCAGTCCTCAGCAGGTCTCTTCACCAACTACAACAACTACTAACCACCTCTCTCTCTCTCTCTCTCTCTCTCTCTCTGACCAAGTATGGACTTCTACTTCTCCTCGTCATCGTCCTCGGAGAAGAAGCCGTCCAAGCGCCGGCAGCAGCAGCCGCAGGACAATGGCAACACGACGAGGTACCTCGGCGTGCGGCGTCGGCCGTGGGGCCGGTACGCCGCGGAGATCCGGGACCCGGCGACCAAGGAGCGACACTGGCTCGGCACATTCGACACGGCTGAGGAGGCCGCCATCGCCTACGACCGCGCCGCGCGCACCCTCCGCGGCGCCAGTGCCCGCACCAACTTCGCCTACCCCGACCTGCCGCCAGGCTCCTCCGTCACCCCGTTCCTCTCCCCCGACCTCTCCGCCGACCAGCTCCAGCACTTCTACGCCAACCCCGCCGTCCCCACCGCATTGCCAACGCCGGCTCAGGCCGCTCATGGCGACGTCGGAAACGAGGCCTACCACGTGCCGGCCATATCCTGCGGCGACGCCTCAATGGCCTGCGGCAACAACGCTGAGATGGATATGTTCGACGGAGCCAATAATGCCTGTGGCGGCGGCGGCACGGCGTGGTGCGATGCGTCGGAGCTGGAGTTCGGTGGGTATGACGCGAGCGCGTCGTCTCACGGGATGTACTTCGAGGAGGGGTACGTGCACAGCCCGTTGTTCTCGCCGATGCCGGCGGCCGACGAGGTCGACGGCTTCCAGCTCGGCGGGTCGTCGTCTTCGTATTACTACTAAAACGTGCATATCGAAGGAATTGTGTCGGTTGCCTGCCGTCGTCGTCGCCGGTGGCAAGGCGCCCGCCGGAGGTGACTATATAGATACGTCCGGCGTGGCGAGTCGTGTCGTGTGTGGTGTGCAGTGTGCTTGTTTAGCGGTTTCGCTTTGACGTGTGTCTTTGTGCCGTGTTCGTGTGCCACAATGTCTCTAGTGTACGTTCGTCGTGTCCATGGGCCCAATCTTTGTTTTGGAGATATGGGCCTGCAGTTTCGAATACGTAAGATCAGTCGGCATGCACGTATAGGATCTTCTTTCTAAATTAACATAGTTTGATATAAAATTATTATTTTAAATTCGAGTTAGCAAATCACTATCAAACCGAACGTCATTAAACTTTTTTTTCTCAAAATGTACTCATTTCAACTTTGAGCACATTAGTTCTTGTAATCAAAGCAATTTTGATTCGAGCACAGACGACCTTTTTTCCTGGCCCTTGCTGGCGTTTCAGTGCAATCTCCCGATTTGTTTGACATCCAGTGGCCAGTAAAGAACTTAAGGGTAAGAGCATGCCCAGCCCTTTTGTGAGCCCAGTCTACATATAAGTTTTTGCCAAGTTTTTTGCACACACATAGCACTGAATCCCTGGCAGCCCAGGCCCAGAGCCTGGTTTGCGAAGAGTCGGAGACAGGTGGCGGCTAGGATTTCAGATAGGCCTAAGAACATTGACACGCATGTTTACGAATTTTTTTTCCTTTAATATTTTTTTTTAATCTTTTTTTCAAAACTAGACGTTGGGTCAAAAAAAATTACAAAATTAGGCGCCGGTCGACCGTATATGGGGCATATACGGGCGATCGCCCCACATACGGGCGATTAGTACTATTTTAAACGCGCGATTTTTCCTCTGTCTGCGGTTAATTTCTAAAAAAAATCATAACTTTTTCATATGATGTCGGATGGAGATAAACTTTATATGAAAATTGTAGCTCTCGACGGGATATACAACTTTTGTATACAAACTTTTTCAATTTGAGTCCATTTAGATAGCCAAAAACGGGATAGAATGTTCAGATCTAAAAATAGATCCGTTTTTAGATCTGAACATTCTATCCCATTTTTGACTATCTAAATGGACTCAAATTGAAAAAGTTTGTATACAAAAGTTGTAGATCCCGTCGAGAGCTACAATTTTCATATAAAGTTTATCTCCATCCGACATCATATGAAAAATTTATGATTTTTTTTAGAAATTAACCGCAGACAGAGGAAAAATCGCGCGTTTAAAATAGTACTAATCGCCCGTATATGAGGCGATCGCCCGTATATGGGGCGATCGCCCCATATACGTGCGACCGGCGCCCAATTTTGTATTTTTTTTTGCCCCGACGCCTAGTTTTGAAAAAAAGATTAAAAAAATATTAAAGAAAAAAATTCCATGTTTACAGCTGCCACCGCCACCGCCAGTCAGGTTTAACAATTTCGATTTGGCGAAAATCGGAAATCGGAAATATCGAACCAAAAATCGGTAAAAAAACCGTCAAAAATCGTAGAGTTTCAAAATCAAAATTTTTGAATTTTTTTTCAAAAATCGACCATTTCCATAGAAAATCGCCCGATTTCCATGAAAAATCGACATACTAGTTGAACTCATTTGGTGGTCGATTTTTTAAGCGATTTTTGAAGAAAATCGAGCGATTTCCACCGATTTTCGACCGATATACGCCGCATAAATTTTCCGAATTTTTTATTTTTTATTTTTAAAAAAATTGAATTGATCGGTTTATCAAGCGGTTTTAGAAGCCAAGCCGTGGCAATAAGGGCGAAAATCGCGCGATTTTCGTAGATTTTTTGAACCCTGCCGCCAGTTCTCCCAACATAAATAGGTTCTCAACTTAGGCGGATTTGTGCTAAGCGATGTGGATCAGACATGCGCGGCAGTTGGTTTTGGTACCCTCGGAACCGGAGGAGGGCGGCGCGCGGAGGATATGCTGGTTTTCGTGCTACAGCTGCGCTTTACAAGCTTCTTGGGCCCTCCAGGCTCCAGCCCATTAAACTCCTTTTTGAGCTTCTCCATTCGAAGAAAACTAAGATAACAAGTGACAGACGGCTGAAACTCTCCAGAACCAACAGAAATGCAGTCACAAGACAGTAAAAACTACCACTCGACCAGCGACCACAGATATATATAATCGAAGTTTCACATCTGTTACATCACGACAGACAGTACAACGTAATCCCAGCAGCAGATTACCACATGCATTTGACAAAAGGTAAAATGCTACGAAATAAAGCAGTTCTCTTAGCAATAGAAACAAGCAGACTCCAGCCAGGTAAGGAATAACAGCAACAAAACATGAGACCAAAAATTTAGAGCTTGTCCTCGAACTCAGAGAGAGGGGTCATCTGTTCCTTGAGCCCCTTCCTCTTGCGGATCTCCAAGACAAGGTTGGAAGCCTGCGTGCCCGGATCCAAAGGATCAGAAGACATCATGTCCCAGTGGTCAAAGACACACTGAGGGAAGGCCTGGCCAGAGGTTGCAGCCCTAAGTGTGCTCGAGAACCCGAAGGACTCGATAACAGGGAGGTAAGCCTTGATGTTGTACAGTGGGGTACCAGGCCTCTGCATCTCCTCGAACACATGCCCTCTCTTCTGGTTCAGGACACCATAAATACCACCAAGTGCATTCTCAGGAGCCTGGATCTCCACCAGGTAGACAGGTTCCAGCAGCCTTGGCTTGGCTGTGAGCTGAGAAGCATAAATGACCCTCCTGGCCGTAGGAATGACCTGACCACCACCCCTGTGAATAGCATCAGCATGGAGAACAACATCACAGACCTCAAAGCAAATGCCACGCATGTTCTCCTCAGCTAATGCACCTTCCTTTGATGCCCACTGGAAGCCAGCCACAACAGAATCCTTGATTTCATTAAGATACTGTACTCCCTTACACATATCAACCACCATGTTAGGACCAGTGGTCTCAGGTCCAAAGCACCAAATCTTCTTGGCGAGATCCTTGTCCCACCCAAACTCCTCAGACAGGATCTTGGAGCGCACCTTAGGATCATCACGCGGGCCAATGCGACCGTCATCAATGGCCTCAGCCAGTCCCTCCTCCATGGGGCGGGCTTCCATGTAAAGGCGGTTGTGCTTGTTCGGGGACTTGCTCATAACAGTTCGGCAGGACTTCTCAAGAACAGTCTCACGGAAGGAGACAACAGGAGGGGAAACAATAATTTCAGCACCACCCATGAAGTCTTCCTGCAGATCCTTCAAGCAAATTTCAAGGTGAAGCTCTCCAGCTCCAGCAATAATATGCTCACCAGACTCTTCCATGGAGCAGAGAACCATAGGGTCAGACTTTGCCAGGCGCTTCAAACCTTCAACAAGCTTGGGAAGATCAGATGCAACCTTGCATTGAACAGCAACACGCACAACAGGGGACACAGAGAACTTCATTGCTCTGATTGGGCAGGCATCAACCTCCTTCTCATTTGTCAGGGTTGCATTCTTTGTGATGAACTGATCCAAACCAACCATAGCAACAGTGTTACCGCAAGGAACATCCTCAACAGACTCTTGTTTCTTTCCCATCCAGATAACAGTACGCTGGACACTCTTCACGTACAGATCCTTCTTCTGACCAGGGACATAGTTGGGACCCATGATACGGACCTTCATGCCAGTTGCAACCCTCCCTGAGAAGACACGACCAAATGCAAAGAATCTGCCCTTGTCCGATGCTGGAATCATCTTAGAAACATACAACATAAGAGGACCTTCTGGATCACAGTTTCTAATAGCAGTTGCATAGATATCATCAAGGGGTCCTTCGTACAAGTTCTCCACACGATATTTCTGTGCCTTCGACGGAGAGGGAAGGTGGAATATCATCATCTCAAGCAGAGCGCTGCTGGCTGGCAGCCAAGTCTGCATAACACGCTTCATGAGAGCCTTGCCCATTAGCTCCTTCTCATCAGTCTTCATGGTCACACCAAGCTTCTGCAACATAGGCCACAGCTTATCCTTCTGATCATTCATGCAGGTGCTGATGATTTGCTTGATTGGCTCATAGCAGAACTGAACAAAACCTCTCTTACAAGTAGCAGAGCCAGTGTTCTTGGTGGTCCATTTCTTTGTTGCTGGGTCGAAGAAGTTCTCACCCCAGAGCCTCTCCATCATCTTAGATTCATCAACTCCAAACTTGGAGGCGTACATCTTAGCAAAGCTGGAGAGGGTGAAAGCCCAGCCGTGCAGACCAGCAGAGAAGGCAACAGTTCCCTTCTCTGGGTACACTTGGACATCACCAAGGAGCTTATCTTCGTATGTTGCCATAATCACATTGGCATTCTCAATGACCCGGGAGAAAGTCTGATATGCTTCCTCACCTTCAACTTGAAGCTCAAGGAAACATCTGTCCATCTTGTTCACAGTAAGGACAGGCCTAATCCTCTCGCCAAGAGCTTGGCGGAGCACAGTTTCAGTCTGCACACAGACACCCTCAATACAGTCAACCACCACCAACGCACCATCGGTGATACGAAGAGCAGCCGTAACTTCCGAAGAAAAGTCAACGTGCCCAGGTGAATCAATAAGGTTGATCAGGTACTCGTTCCCATCTCTCTCACCCTTGTATAACTTGAGCGATTCATCACTTATCTCATAGAAAAGAGAGATACCAGTGGATTTGATTGTAATACCACGTTCTGCTTCATCTGCACGAGTATCAGTCATGCGAACATCACCAGCAACTTCCTGGGCAATAATCCCAGCAGCTGCCACAAGGGAATCTGTAAGCGTAGATTTGCCTGCAAAGAGTAAATAACATGTAAGAAGAGTGCACAGTTGTATTATTCAACTAAATACTCAAAATCAGAATTGCACAGAATGTAGAGGTATAGACAATTAAACATATTGCCCTATAAAGCAGACATGACACAGATAGCATAGTAACTTGAAACAATCCAGAGATTAATGATAATATTTAAAAACAAACAAGATATTTAGTAAAAGAGCTTGATGAACATGCATAATCCACTGGGAGAAAATTGCAAAACAGCACATGCATAGGAAAATCAATTTTCAAGTACTCAAGTACAACAATGTAAATTTTAATGCTTACATAATAATTACAGTAATTAACAACACAAAAAAACGGAAAGGGTAAATGAAATCTTCAATCCTAGGATGATCGGACCCTTTCAAAGTTAAAAAAAGTTCACAATTTCATTTCAATTTGTTCAAGAAAGCATCAATCATATACAAAGGAATAATAATCAACTCCATGTTCCACTATTAAATGGATCGATATTTGCAGAGATGAAAATTAATCATTACAAAACAATTTGTAAACAGGCAATGTAGGAAAATAGTAATAGCAAATTAAACCAATCCAAACCAATCAAAAGTTGTTAGAATTAACCACATAGACGATATGAGCAAGCTATAAAACATCAAGCAAGGAAATTATCCATGTATAAAACATCAGTAGTCTTAGATATCCCTATGCTGGCACATACCATGGTCCACATGAGCAATAACAGACATGTTACGAATGTTATTCTTCTTGTCCATAATTCTGCGTAGCTCTTCTACTGTGAACTTCACCATCTTGACTGCTTTTGAATATCACTCTGCAGATATAAATTCCTGTTTCAAAAGGAGCAACCAAATTACAATCCAATCAATCAAAAATCAAGTTTGAAGAGCTAAACGAAAAATAACACATCAAACATACAAGGGGACTCAGGTCAAGTGATAACTATCACAATGGCCAAATTAAGAAGAGCTCTTGAAACATGATATCAAACACGTTCATTTGTTATTAACAACACATCTATTTTTACCAATGCTCCCAGCACCAGACCCGGTACAAGCAAATGTACAATATGGACATTTAAGCATGTTAAAATTAATAAATAACAACTAATTAGCTCGGGGTCAGAAAAATTAATTTGGAGTGAACCACGAGGGCAGCACAATAAAATATAACCAATATTCAGAGCAATCTAGATAACAAGACACCCGGAAAGAAAAACAACAACAAAAACATCGTCTAACAAAGTATAACTCAGAATTGAGATAGCTACATACATGAGAACATATAGGAAAACACCACATGATTCTCAGACAAGACATAATCAATTGGAAGCAAAATCTAAGGAATCAGGGAAAATTCATAGAAAACGACTTAGCTAAGCCCATCCACCAATCAATCAAATTAATAAGACACAGACACTGATGTACGTATTCCTACATATCGAACTTTACATACAACCCAATCCACCGGCGAAAGGCGCTTAAGCAGACACCGGCAGAACCCTACGCGCTAAACACTCTAGCGAACCACATGAACCTGAAACAGAACACTAATCTTTCCTGGAACAGCTGACCACGCAGAAACAATAGATCTACGTTAAAAAAAACACAGATCGAATCATGTCCATTTCTTACGCCCAAACGACCAAAAGCGATCAATCGATCCGAAAATAACCACAACCAGCAAACGCATCTAAATCATTTCGGGCGAACCATCTCTACATCTATCGCATCAAAACGATGTAAAAAAAACGGAAGGAACCGCAGGCAGGTAGGAATCTAGGAGGCCCGTAACACACCAGAACAGATTACACCTGAACCGCCTCGAAACTTGAAATCGAAGCCAACCAACACCTCCTCCTCAGACTAGGAAAAAATAGAACAAGAACGCATCCAGCTTGGCTAGAACTAGGAATCGACAAACCGGCAAGTACTACTACGGATGCATCGACGACCTCCCTCAAGGTATCCATCGAAGCGAGGAGGAGAGGGGAGAAGGGGCGAGAGTCACCTTGGGGTTTGGCTTCGCCTCCCGATCCGAGGAGAGAGGAATGGGGCGGGGTGGGGAGAGATGAGGCGGCGGCGGCGGCGCAGTAGGGGAGGAGCACTAATAAAACCCTAGACACTGCCTGCGGCTGCGGGTGTATAGATAGAGAGAGATAGCTCGGGCTCGGCCCACCGGTATCTCGCGGGCGAATATTCCTTCGGTGCGGATTAGCGGATGTGGTGGGCTGGGCTGGGCTTTTTTGTTACTCGTCGGCCCACCACGAAGGATGACGTGGTTTTGCGTTCTACTGTGCCGTGTCCGGTGGCTTAGGTTGGTTTTGCAGTCACAAGGTCTCAAGCATGAATAGTTTTTGCTTTCTCAAAAATAAGATTTGTATGAATATCTTACGGCGCATTATACTGATAGTATATACTCAAAGAAAGTCTAACCGGTGCAATTAGCAAGGGATATTCTGCGCTCTCTACTTTTATAGATAACACGTGTGCTTTCACCACATTAAGATCTTATTTGAGAGGCTAAAATCTCGGTTCATCCACATGGATTTCGGTCGGGATTGGACCACCCAAACAAAACCTAATTGGTGTGGTGCAGTCCGGTAACGGAGGAAGGGAAGTTGTCGTCTCACAACGATAACAGCATACTTGTTTCTTTTTTTTGAAAGGCAACCGAGCTGTGATTATATTAGATAACGGCAGGCTTGTGATTGAAAAAATAGATGTGTTCTTCAAAGCAGTTTTTCCACTTGTACATGGAAAAGCTCCTCTCTTTTCGTCACTTGTTACTGTTCCCCTGCGCGCAACTGCTCATGTAAGAGAAGGGCTAGGGTGCCAAAACGTAATTAAGGCGGACGGGTTGGTTAATAATGTAAGCGGTCACGATGGATCATGCTAGGCACATCGATTTTGAGATGGACTGGTCTAATAGTGATGCGTGTAACCTCGAGACTGCTTTGATAGTCAATTCTAGACATAAGAAAGATTTAGTTTCTTGGGATATTAAGTGCAGTTCATCGATTCCCAATCTCCAGTGGAAATCAAAGTCATCTATCTATTTAGGATCAATCCTCCTTTAATTGTATTAAGGGATCCTCCAATTAGAAGTGATAACAAGTTTTACATGCAGATTTCGATAGCGTGACTATATTAAGAACTTGCATGCGATTAGAAAAAGGAAAGAATTACTAGGATTGGAATCTCGTCACCGTATGCTAGCGTCTGTGTTGGTTTTTTTTAAAGATTGGCAGAAGCTCTGACTTTTATGCAAGGAGAGAATTACAGCTAGTCACGAATGGCTCGCAGCACAAGTTTAGACATAACTTAGCAATAAAACAGGTAACAAAACAAAGCACGGGGCTAAAATCCACACAGCCTTGACTCCCAACTAAACTGTGAAGATCTACTATGTGACTAAATCGGATCTATGATATCATTGACAGGCAGCCCAGATAAGCATGAGGCTTTCCCGGGCCTCTAGAAAGATGGAGGAGCCCTTGTTGTGAGAGTGAAGAGAGTAGTGTCTTTGTTCTGAAGGTCCAATGTTTTCCATTAGGTAAAACCCAACAATTTGTCTACCTAAACCTCGCGTCAGGTGTCAATGCACCTGCTGGCAATTATCGCTTCTAGGCCTTCGAAGGCTAAGGTAAGAAGCACTGAACTAAAGCCTTGTTCTCCTTCCAACATTTTCGAACAATTGACAGAACCTATGCACAAGGTCTCTTCGATGGAAGCTCCTGGGTCCATCTGAATTTGATGACCTTTGCCTCCTAGGGGTCGGTCCACCTGAGCAAGATGCGCATTCCTGAGTGGAAGAACTGGTTCCAATTCAAAGTGAAAGCATAAGAAGGGTTCTCTCCATGGTCTGATTTTGCGGTGCCCTTCAAGTACTCTCAGCCATGTGTGATATCCGCTCGATGATTTTGAACATCACGAGAGATAGTGCCAAATACGTCTTTCATTGATTGATACAAATTATTGAAAATCCTTTTGTTCCTTTCTTTTCAAATATTCCACAAAGTATATACTATGATGCCGTCGAGTTTCCTCCTCTTTTGTCTTGGTGCGTTGTTCCTGATGGATTGCCACCAACGGAAACGTTTTGTACTCCCGTTGCCGACTGTAGGTTGGTAGATTGAGCATCTGTGTTGTATATTCCAATTTATTTTTGAAGTGGCCTTTTCCTTTTTTCTGTGTTGAAACTGCCGACTTTTCGATCAACTCTGGATGTTGATTCGAGCACTTTGATTGGAAATCAGTGATGGATTTATTACTGGACGAAGCACTGTTCTTGATCCAATTACAAGAATAAACGGGAAAATTACTATTCGCCACAAGTTTCACCATTTTATGTTTTTCAGGACCAATTGAGTTCAGACTTGAAAATTTATAGGATGGTGTATCACAGTAAGGATTGCCTCCACAATATCTTTCCATATTTTTTAGTTCATTTGACGCCTAAAATGAAAGAGCTAACAAGATGTAACACCTGGTACAATGTTTGTATTAGATAGGTTCCCAAGTAAAATTTTCATGTTATTTTGCGTTATTTGCAGGTAATCCATCCAACATGGTACAAAATCATTTTCCTTAATTCTAGTCAGAAAATTGAGTCAAAACTATAGGTCAACAATGAAATACAAGATATAATTAATCATGCGCTTTAGTAAATATGTGGATGCAAGCAATCTCACTGAGGAACTTATTTTGCTGATTTTTCTTGTCCTGTTTTTTCAAGAACTGAATTTTTCTTTCTTCTACCCGGGAATGAGAGGATGGGAGGTTACTTATTTCCAGAAAGAGCTACTCTCTCGGGCATGAGTATCGGAGAACAAGAACAACACATAGTTTACCATTTCACATATAGGCTAGCACCTTAAGATTCTGTTTGGATGAGTGGTAATTCTTTAAGAGGTTTTAAGATTTAGTTCAAATTTGAACTAAATTTTAAAATATTTCAATGAAATACCCTTAATCCAAACACCCCTAGAGATTCTTTTTCAGTGACTCATTTCACTCACACACCACAAACACAATTTAATCAACTGACTCATAGCCAAAACACAGACACACCACAAACACAATTTAACCCACTGGCACACCAACACTCACTCACACATTGACACACAACTGACCATTATCTAGCTGAAAATTAACAATAGCACACATGGCAACAGACAACAGATGAGTACATGATATGACCGAGGACAGTAAACAAGTAACTGACAATAGCCCCCTCCTCCTCCTCCTCCGAACACAGATTTAGATGGAGAGAGGGAGACCTGGAAGAAAGGCTTAGCCTTCCCTTGCCGATAAGACTTGCCTTCTTTCTTCTGCATTGCCGAAGCATCCCTGCTCACACACCAACCTCTGGTACTACTCCCGGAGGAAGGCATGGCAAAGCATGCTTCTCTGCTCACACTCACCCTGCAGACAGTGTGACCAAGCAGCAGTAGTGTTCTTCACACCTCTTCTTCCTCTTCCTCGACATCGTTCGCGAGGAGCTCTGCTTGGATTAGAAGTTAGAACAATGATCAGACCATGCCTGGCCTCCCCCTTATATAGGCATATTTGCAGCAACTGAATCGCTCAAGTCTCTGAGAGTGATTGGTCTGTGAGAATTGTTAATTGGCCATGGGGGATTCTTTGGCCGTGTTGTGGATTCACGCATATCTGCACCCACTTATCTTTAAGCCACTGGATTCTCTTGCTTTGGTTACTTTTTATGGGTGACCATTAAGGCCTCAACACTTTGTTAAGCCTAAGTAAGATAGACTCCATGCCTTTCCTGGCTAGTGCAGATACTCTGAGGAACAATCAGTGGACACTTGTCGACGAACAACGACAGTTTTATATATTTTTTTTGAGAAGAATGTCAAAGAATCTCTTTTGATTGTAGGCTGCAAATGATTTTCTGTTTGCAGCTTCAGCCCCAAAGCTTTAATTCAGAATATTATTACATATTCACTATTGAAGTTGCACGTCAAAATTATTCTAATTGCAATGATATGCTGCATACATAGTGTGCTAGAATAATCTCTACTTACTGATCAAATACTAACATGTCTGTGTATACTCTATATTGATCATGTCACGTTGAGTTTGAGTGTGATGCGAATTTATTTCATACTCCAACTCGGAGTTCTATCCTACACGGAGAGTCCTTTATGTAACTCTTTAAATATATATATCTGTAGTTCATAGGATAGAGCAAGACAAGAAGAAGAGAAAAGAGTCTTATTGTAAACATTTTCTCATATAGTAATATTTGCTTTCGTGCGTCCATAGTTTTTCGAAAAGAGTTTTTCATGTAAAATCCATATATCCCCTTACTACTTTTCTGTGTTTTATTTGCAACAAATGATATCAGAGCTTTGGATTTAAAATTCTAGCTACTGCCCCAGGGAGGAGACTAATTCCATGGGGCGGCCATCTGTGCGGCGTTAACAAGACAATCAAGGGTGGATATCATGCAACATCGTTGTGGCCATCGTACGACATCATAACATCCACACCAAGGATTTATGATGATTCTACTCCAAAGCATCATCCGCTGCTACGTGAGCAAAAAGAATGTACAAGGAGATTCGTTAGCCTCAACTTGGCGATTTTAGCTTGTCTTGACTTCGTTTCATGACTCTACTCCCTAATGACCGTACCAGCGCTAGTTCCACCAACAACATTGCCCGCACCGCCCAGCGCCATGTCCTAGCGCCGATCTGCATAACCTCCGTCAACGATCTTGAACCATAGTCGATCATCGTATTGCTTCTGTTGGAGGTAGGGTTCATTGCAATTTAATCTATTGTGCCAGTGGCACCCATGTTGGATTAATCATTGATCCATCGTCTACTACAAGTTACTATAGTAAGATCCGCACATATAGAGTCTAAGTTGGAGTTGCAGGCTTTCAACACAATGAGTTAATTTGGGCTACGCTTGATCGATGAGACTTGAAAAGGAAAGTCAATGTCAGTTGAGGAGATAACTGAATTTAATTTTTCATTCACCGTTTGGATATGTCGCAATTTGGATCACTTGCATGACCATTGTGAAGGCTTTGGCAACATTATTTTTCAGAAGTTTGATAACACCTTGATGGCAGCTAGCACGATACTCTCCGGAGTTTTTGCTGTTTGAAAGTAAAGGTTTTACTCTAATTTTAGTTTGAGATGAAGGATTGAAGTGCAAGAAGAAGATTGTTTTTTCATGTATACTACAACGTTTTGTCTAGTTGTCATAACTCGATATAAGGGGTCTACTGCAATTTATACTCAATTGATGACACAAGTTTTTTTTTCATCCTAACAGTTTTACAGGAACAATTTCAACTATGTCATGGAATTTAATTATATTTGAAGTCGATGGTTCGAAGCACATGATAGCCACACATGCAAGTTACTCTCTAATGGACATTGTTTGCCAAGATTTGTGTTATGTGGATCCTATCAAATTCCATGAGATGAGTTCTGTGCTATCTATCTAGTGCCACATGTGATGCTTTGGCTTATGCCATTTGATTATTGCGTATTTGGATTAGAAGGTCAGTTACACAGGCTCGGACTTTAATGGGCTTATGAACGGTTGAAGACCTAGATTTATTCGTTTGCTTTGTTGATAACTGTGTGTTTCGACCTGCTGGTGGTTTGCTCAATTTTGTTGGTGAGAAGCGTTCGGATAAAGACTGTTCCAGTCTTAATCACTGAGATTAGTGCTTTTGGACTTTCGACATATAAGGTATTCATGCTTATCAGTTTCAAAGAGATTTGTGTTTTATTTTGGCTATAAGAGGAATTCATCTCAAGGTAGAGATTATTTAGTTTGAGTGTGATATAAATTCATTTCCTACTCCAACTCAGAGTTCTACTCCTATACAAAGAGTTCTTTATATACCCTTTAAATATTATGTACTTATAGCCCATAGGACACAACAAGACAAGAAAAAGAGAGTCTCGTTGTAAATATCTTCTCATGTAGTGATATTTATCTTCGTGTGTCCTTGGCTTTTCCCGAAAGAGTTTTACACGTAAAATTCGCGTCTCTTGTTCCTACTTTTCTACATTATTCGCAACATATCAGTTTACCAAGAAAATACTATATAGATGCAACTTTTGTTTTTCTTTACAAAAATAGTTCAGTTAACGTCTTTCCGCAGACAGGAGTTCCTTTTTTAAGAATTAGTTTTTGTTTTCGGAGACAAATTTTCTTGGCCATGAGAGAATTTCACATGAACTTGCCAAAAAACCCGTCTGCATTGGTGAAGTAAGACGATCGAATTACGGCCTTAGAAGATCCAGACATTCTTCCCTAGCGAAGAAGGGTGGAAGGAGACGACTCCCTGTAGTCTGGATGATTCACCAAGTGCAGCTGTGCAGGACAGCAAAGCAAAGGAAAAGGGTGGCACGCATTTGCAAAGCACTATGCATGAGTACGTCCCTGCAGGAGCCTCAAGCTCGAAAAGGAAACAAGAAATCAAGCCGAAATCTGATTGTTTATGGATCTTTCAACCTCCAGATGGGTAATCCATCATCCACCATCATCCAGTGCGGGATGCGGTGCGTGCTGAAATAGCGAAGGCGTCGTTTTTCAGACATCACAGAGATTCATATCCCATCCTCAGACTTGTCATTCTGAGATTACACCGAACTCTATCTGAATGGAAAGCGTGGATTTCCACTGGGTGGAGTTGATTGATGTTTTTGTCTTAAGCAATAACCATATCTCCTTGTAATCGCCTTGAAGTTACATGAAATGGAGATCATTATTACCACTTTTTATCATGCTTCTGCCGGGATATGCTATTTTATGTTGGTAAAGAGCAGATCATGGCCAGGAGATAAGAGTTGAGTGACCTGTAAGTGGTTTGTTGGTTATCAGCTCTAATTTAATCTCGTGAAAGATCAATGGACAATGTGCTTCTTCCTACAAAAAGAAGAAGAAGAAAGGAGACTTGATTATGTGCTTTCATTAAATTATCCCCATAATTTTAACACGCCCACCATCAACTGCAGTTTTCTGATCAACAAAGGAGAAAAATACCTACTAGCCCTTCTAGTTTTAGGTTGTGCCAACTTCCAACTTAGCACTTTATTATAAGAAGGTGTTGTCCCTGGATTGTTTTGAGCTTGTTTTGTTTACACGCTTTGCAGGGTTCTAAAGTCAGTAATGGACCAGCTCTTGCTTGGTGGACTGTACCAAATGTAGCATGTCATGTTTGCCTATCTAAGAAAGATAAAGGATGAGAAAAAAAAGAGAGGCCTTGATGAGCTATTGGGCGCGTTAGTTTTGTCCTATTTAAAGGATTAAGTGAAAAATAATCTTGATTTTTTCCACCTTATGTTGTGTGGTAAAATATCACTAATTAAGAAAAGTTAATTTAGATGATGTATTTACTTCAAACGGTAACTATAGTAACTGTGTATGCTTTTCTCATTTTTATAAAGAATGAAAAAAACACTATCATGTGGTTAAACCTTGCTTACTTTAGTTTTCAGTTTTGAACACAAATTTTCTAGATTAATCATTCAAACATGGGAAACGGGATAATAACTGAATTGAGAAAATTGAATATACAATTGACCTCATATTTTCTTCACCTGAAGAGGACTAGTTTATGTTGTCCAATTTTATTTTTCTGTATGCACCAGCCAAATTTAGAAAAAACAAATAGCAGTTCAAATCAGAATCTGATATTCTGATGAGCAATGATTGCCTCTTGCTGAAAAATATTGATGATTGAAGGACCGGAAATGGGGATCAGAGGGGGGTGGATGATTACAAATCAAATTTTACCCTTAAAGAACCAAGCCAAAGCCTCACTAAGTCAAATATGCGCGGAAGAACAAATTTTCAGAGAAAATCAGCTTTGGGACGGCACTACCGCTCATAGATGGCCGATAGTACCGAGATGAACAGTAACCCCGGTCCTATCGGGTTGCTATAGCGGTAGTGCTGGATGAACAATAAAACCAGGGAGAAGAACAATAATTTCAGCACGAGTTCAAATAAAAAATTGATGTAACTTTTGATTGAATGATCCAAAACTCATAAAACTTTGTGTGCACCTTCCTTAGGATGTTAGTAACCTATTCCATCCTTTAATCGCAAGGATCAAGGTCAAATTTCTGACCTTTTTCAAAAAATATCGAAGGTTACACCAAAACCGGGTCAAAAACCAAAACTTCACCATGAGCTTACTTGTGGGGATTTAATGATCAAGATTATCTTAGATGACCTCCCACATATCCCAGCAAGCAAGAACACCAAAGAAATTGCTCCCAAATTGCCAAGATCAAGATCTACCTCAAAAACTTCCTTCTCAACCTAAGAACCGGTTTCTTGAAGAAACTTGGATGATCAAAAAGAGACTTGCCTAGATGATTAGGAGATGATCTACAGAGGATACATCCATCAATCATTCATACTTGGCAGTGCAAGATCAATCAAGAAAGAAACCATAAGAAAATATCAAGAGTAGCAATAAGAAGATCAAAACTTGAGCACAAATTTGATATTTATTTCAGAGCATGAGGGTGGATTACAAATAGGGGTGGGCATTTTTAAACCAAAACCAAACCGAACTGACTGAATTAACCGATTATTTCGGTTTTTTCGGTTTTTGGTTCGGTTTTTATTTTGGCACTATTCAATTTTCGATTTGCGGTTCGGTTTTGTAATTTCAGACACCAAAAAACTGATTTACCGAATAAATCGATCTCTCGCTCGGTCGACGGTCTGATGGCCCAGCCATTTCCGCGCATCCCAGTCTTGCAACCCCCTAGTTCCCACTTCCCTAGCCCTTGTTCAGTCGTTCCCCCATTATTTCCCCAAATCCAATCGCCAAGACGCCAAGTCGCCAACCCTAGTCCCTAGTCTTCCCCTCGCGATCGCGAGCTAGTGGGTAGCGGCACCGGTGCCGGCCCTCCCGGTCATGGAGTCCTGACTCGATGTACGGTTCCCCCCACAAGAATGACCCAGCGCCCGAGCGCCACCTCTAGGCGCAGCTTCAAAGCAGTAGGCGCATGTTCGTCGCTGCCTCCGGCGCAACCCAGTGCAAGACAAATGAAGCGGCGGTATCAATCAGCTTCGCCTTTTTCGGGTAAATTAGTCATCCCTTGACTGTGTTTGTACATGTCCTGATCAGAAATAACATGCTAGGCTAGTAGTTGAACAAGAGGACAGGCACTCCAGTCTCCAAACCATGAAACCAAGCAGTGCAAGGGGTGGGATGGGAACATGGGATTGGTTTTCTAAAGATGCTTCAGGTTGGTTGCTGTGTAGCTTGTAGTTCTAGAAATCTAATTTTGTTTTGTTAATTCGGGTCCTTAAACTTTATTATATATTTGCAAAGACACATGCGAGGCATTTCGGTAAATTTGATAACTTGTATCACTATTTTTCTCTATAAAATGGTCTGTACATGAGTGTTCTGGAAATTCTGTTACATATACAACAAATTAAGACATGCTTCACAGAAATTCGGTTAACCCGAAAACCGAATTAACCGAACCGATTCGTTCAGTTAATTCGGTTCGGTTTTTAGAGAAGTTCGGTTTCAGTTCGGTTAGCAAAATCCAAAAACCAAAAAAACAGAAGCCAAAAAACGAACCAAAAAAACCGAACACCCACCCCTAATTACAAAGCCTCTCACCTAAGGATAAAACTCCCAAGGAGCACTCACATACCTACACAAGAACACTAAAATCTTGTGGGAAACCTAAACCTTTCTAGTGACTAAGTCTAAGGTCTCAAATCTCTCCTCCCACTACATCTTGTATAGTAGAGCCAAAAACCGAACCAAAAAAACCGAACGCCCACCCCTAATTACAAAGCCTTTCACCTGAGGATAAAGCTCCCAAGAAGCACTCACATACCCACACAAGAACACTAAAATCTTGTGGGAAACCTAAACCTTTCTAGTGATTAAGTCTAAGGTCTCAAATGTCTCCTCCCACTACATCTCCTTGTATAGTGGAGCCAACTCTAACCCTAAATCTGGACACTACAAGTGGATACCATCCACTCTCACATGGGCTAACCCAAAACCCAACACTCTTAACAGGTTTTTCACTCACACAAGCACGGTTCTCAAAGCGACCATTACATTGACGTCAAATCCACTTCGCGAGCCCGAATTTGTGTCCAACACCATTTTGGCATGACTTAAACCACTTAGGCCACCACCATGGTTTTTCAAACCACCTCGACCGTCGGTATTGGACAAATTAACAATTTGCCCCAATGACTGGTCTTCCTTCTCCTCGAAGCATCACCATGCTTCGCGCTTTCCATGTGGCCCCAATAACTTGCCGCCAAGCCTCTTACACATTCGAACTCCCCTGAACCGTCCTCGCTTGCAAACGGGCCCAAGTCACTTGACCGCCACGTGTCCTTTTCCGCTTCACCACGACGGCACCGGCTTCCTTAACCGTTCTGGACCTCAACTCCTTCCTGAGCCTAGTCCTAGACCATGTCGTTGCCCACCATGTCCATCACTAGTAGTGCATCACGCTCCGGTTCCTTGTCTTCCCGACTTACAACCATTTCCTGACCTTAGTCATCTTCCAGCGTCCTTTGACCGTTCTGGACCTTAGCTCTCCCAGCCTAGTCCTGGTCTCGCCTTCGTCTCACCATGACCTAGCCCCGGAGTCCTGCAACCACATATAGATAATAAGCACGTCACATAGCACTGCTCACAATAATATGCATTAATCAACAATTAATGCAAACCTTAAGCTCAAGTCGCAGTAAAGTCGACACTACCGCCACCCAGGGCTGGTAGTACCGCACCGCCGACACTACTGCCCCCTATGGCCGGTAGTGCCGATCTTGCATAACCTAGAAAAAACACTCTTTCTGGTAAATAATTACCGCCTACTGGAGGTCGTAGTACTGCACCCCTGATACTACCGCTCCTAGGGCTGGTAGTGTCACTCTAGCCCAAACCCAGAGAATCCCTCTCTGTAAAAAGACTATCGCTTCCAAGGCCGACAGTTCCTCAGGGCTGGCACTACCGTCAACCTAGGTTGGTAGTGTCGCCCTTGACCTGACAACACCTCAAATTGCTTCAAATTCAAAATAGAATTAAAAAAAACTCAAACTTGAGCACCACAGTTGGTCCAAAATTAATGCCATAGTGATCTGGTTGTTAATTACCAGCCTGAATACAATGTTGAGTAGTACTCTTTCTGTCGAATCTATCTATTATATATTTAAAGCTCATAGCATGTTTTTTAGAGTTACTAAGAAAAAAAAGAAATAGGCTAGAAATTCCCACAAAAAAGCAAAATATCAATACATTAATATGGTGTACCCTAACTAAGTTGAACTATAGTAGCCATTGGATGTTATTATTTAAAGAAAAATATCTAATAGTCTATCTAGTGGACCCAAGTTATAATGTATTATATTAAAAGAAAGAGTCGATACCAAGTACAATAAAAATATCAGAAATTTGGAATAAAAATAAAAAGAAATTAGACATTTGATTTTCATGCGAATTGTAAATTAAAACCCGGACATAGCAAAAGTTCGGAATAAAAATTTGCAATTGGATTTGTATATGAATTCTAACATAAAACTAATATTTAAAATTAAATAAAAAATAACAATAAAATTAACATATTAGATTAGAAGAAAGAGTCAATACCAAGTACAATACAAAATAATAGAAATTCATAATGAAAAAATAAAAGAAAATCAACTATTTAAATTTCATATGAACTCCAAATTAAAACCTATACATAGTTGAAATGTGGAATAAATTAACATTGTATTAAAATTAGGAGTTGGATTTGTATACAAATTCTAACTTAAAATGATATGTGAAATTAAATAAAAATAACAATGAAAATTACCATAAATTTGGAATAAAAAATAAAAGAAAATTAGCAATTTGATTTTCATACGAACTATAAACTAAAACATGTACATAGCTGAAATTCGGAATAAAAATTAGATAAAAAATTACGAGTCAGATTTATGTACAAATTCTAACCTAAACCTATAATTTAAAATTAAATAAAAAATATCAATAAAAAATAACAAAAGAATAAAAATAAAATAAAGTTAGGGGTTGTTTTTTGATTCCATACTAAGTGAAAAATATAAATTTTGGTTTTATTTAGAAATAAAATTCCAAAAATATGTTAATTCGAGAAAAAAAATAAGATAAGAAATTTGATTTGTGTGTGTATATAATTAACTATTATGTAATAAAATTCAATAACAGGTTTTTTTATAGTTGCTAAGAAAATATGGCATATACTAAAAATTCTTTGAAAAAAAGATATTCGGACTCTTTATTTAGTGGACCTTCACAGAATCGAGGGATTAAGAGGGTGATACATCAACAAGTGTTCACTCGACTATACCAGTATAAGCAATGTGATGAGCATTAAAAGAAATACTAAAAGAAAGAAACAATCATTACAATAATGAAATTCAGAGATGATGATATAAATGAAAAATGTTATATTATGTTATGTTTACTGTTTTGCTATGTAAATATTTATAGAAGAAAGTTTCGGTCATATGTGACAAGTATTGGAAAATAGAGTGAGTATATTCTCTCGTATAATATATAATGTTAAAACATCACAAATAAAGTTTTGCAATGATCTATTTTTTAAAAAGCAAAATCACCTATGTATTGCCAAGTTAAAAAAAAATTAACCTTGCTTTAAAGATAATCCACGCGCAAGTGTGCGGTCGACCTTGCTAATTACAAGAATAGTTGATGCCTTTAAACGAGGGCCTTGATGTTTTAGCACTAGTTCTTTTCGTTTTAGCACGAGTGCTTTTCAGGTTCAGATTAAGAATGCATTAGTGCTTGATGTTTCTAGGTGCTGTCTTTAGCTGAGGGCCTTGATGTCCTAGCGTTAGCACTTGTCACTTGTCTGGTCAACGTTCTTGTCTAGTAAGATTAAGAATGCTCACGGGTTGAGTGTGAAAGAGAAATGTCGTCAGTAGCACCACCAATTCCAGTTGGAGAAGCTTTTCCACCAATGCTCGTGTGCACTTCTTTACGGAGAAACCAGTGTTTGTAGTACTGGCTTCTTGCATCAATCTTTGTCAGGTTCTCGAAGTGTTAAGATTTTGAGACGGTCAGACCAAATTGTCCATGTTTGTAATACTGGCTTCTTGCATCAATCTTTGTCAGGTTATTGAAGTATTAAAGATACGTGTGCTCAGTACAAGTAAATGCTAATTTCGTGCATCACTTAAGCAGAAATGGGCATAGGTATGTGTTTATACCAGAATTTAGTAAGGTAAAACCGATTTGTCAGGCCGAGAATATAGTTGTATATTTCTAGCCGATATTGGTTAAAAAGGAAAAAGATCAAGTTGAAGATAAAATTGTGACCGATGTTGATTTAAAGATGGAATTTATCTGTACAAATACCGATACGGATCACGGCTTACAACGCATTGGAGAAGGATACGATCGGCCTATGCAATATAAAAAAGGGGTCAAGGGCAGGTAGAAGAAACCACCCATCAATCAAACAACTCGCATCTACTTTTATTATTTTTTCTGTCAACTAAGAGTAGTCTTGTAATTTAGATCTCTTGTAATTTGTCGTTGATCAATAAAGTTGCGCATCGTCGATTGTTGATCTTCTCTGATTATGCCAGGTTTGGTTTTCTCCAATCTTGTTGTGCATCGTCTTCTTCAAAAAAATCTACCTTTATCAACCATCTAATCAGCCCTAACAGCCTGTTTAGATTTATCCTTACATTTGATTTAATTGACTTTGTATAGCTGTTTAGATCCTTACTGATTATCACATTAGATCGGCTTTGAGTGTAATTTTCAATCTATCTTGCCGATTGCAAGATTAAATTGGCTGGCACGTCTCGAACCTCTTGAACCTAGCGTTCGCGTGTATTTAAACCAATCAATCCGTTGTTACATTTTTCGACGCCAACATTATACCATGGCTACGCCGACTGCTTGTCGCTCATGGTGAGAGAATCAGCACCACAGCGTTGATTGGCTAGTTTAAAGAGACTGAGAAGGGATTGCAAGTCGAAATTGCAGGTCATATTGGAGCTGCGGTGTTACCCTGAACTTTCCCTTTTCACACAGATAATTTATGCCATCAAAAATGAATTTGCAGATAATTCAGAGCTTGTTCATAGCAGCCACTGGTAGCTAATATGACCATGCGTCCAACACTGATAGCCGAGAACCGATCAAAGCAAAATACCAGTTTTATCACATCCAAATTTTGAAGCATCCAGGCATTACTCAAGGTAATCAAACAAAAATAAACCCAAAATGTTGATCGTCTCAAGTTATGCAACCAGCCAGCTGGAGCGTAAGAGTTCTATTGTCTTAGCTTAGGTAATTAATGCATGGACCAGAGCTTTTCCCCCCCTTTTTTTTTTCTTTGAGAGTTTTTTTTTTAAAAAAAAAACTAGTACAGCCAAGGAGCGAAATGTTTGGGCTGTGACGCGCGACCAGTTGCTGACTCAATTGCATGAAAGTTTCATGGGAGGCCAGGCCATATTCGGCCCATGGCAACTATAGACCGCACGAATGCGCCGAACAACGAACGGTACACAACTGTCAGCAGAAGCAGCAGGCAGGAGAGCAAGCCGAGCCGGCCACCGCAGATGGAGGTTGCCCCCGCGGCCACGCCCTACCGCGTGCCGTTTTACGGCCGTAAAATCCGATTGATATTCTCAAAAGGAAACGTTCAAGTTTTAAGCGGTCACTCCTTTCTTGTTTAACTATATGCTATTATATTTCACGTATATAATCAATTCCTTGTTGATCTAAAGTAAAGAATTTCTCGGTTCAGAAATGCTACCTGACAGAAATTTTTTGGAGAATAGTCGAATTTTTGTGGAGACCTATGGTGCGACTAGAACACGAGAGTTGAGTTAGGGTTCCGCCTGACGGAGGAAGGTAGTCGGGGGGACCCGATGGCACTGCTACTGCTGCCAAAGACTGCGAAGAAGGGGCAGAGGTGGGCGCATGGGCAGGTCTCGTTGGTGTTAGGGAGGTGGTGGGGTGGCGGCACATCAAGTGGCGGTGGAGGTGGGTGCAGGATAGTGGTGGCTTGAGTTGGAGATAGGATTAATATAGGAGATGGGAAGAGATTTAGATGGTTGGTATGAATTGTACTGCTATAAAATTAGTCTGAGATTCTTGGGAGGAAACGGTTTAGTCATTCCTTGTTAATATATCTGGCGTGCTTAATCGTCTCTCGATTGTTCTTGTGTATCGATCATTCTTGCGGCATTCTTGGAATCGACTTCATTCTTTTCTAGGAAATGCATCTCTTAGCGCACTGCGAACAGGCAATCTCGCCAGCGTAATTACCAAACTCGTATCGTGTCTAATTGAACTGCACATTATAAGGCGGCAAATAGTAGCCATCTACCTCGGCGGAAAAATGTGCACTGCGAGCCGCTTTGGTTACGCATACATGATACATCCACGAGTTGAAGCCATGATTTGTCCCTTGCGGGTGAAGTGCGGAACCGGAAACCGGCTATACTCTGGTGCTGGACCAAAGCGGCCGCCCCGGCCATAGTTCCGCCGTTACGTGAAGTTGTACTCCTATCGTAGCTAGGTTTTATGTTTTAGCCACCAATTGATCAACCAACCGTTCACTTACGACACCCTGCGTCCAATTTCACAGGGCATATTTTCTCTTGATATATAGATCAAGAAGATAATAAAAATGATTAGACTAACTCTAGTTATTACCTCTAAGCATTATATTCAATACATGCATAGTAAAGAATACAAAGTAAATCCAAATAGTAATTATTATGGTTATAAATGGAAGGACACACTAATTTTGCATTGAAAAATAAGATAGAACCTATATACTCCTTCTGTTCATAAATAATTGTTATTTTGGGCATATGTGCAGTTAAACTTTCAGAACTTTGAATATCAATATTTTAAAAATATTTAAATTAGATACATGAAAAACATGTGTGTAGATTTGTCTCTCGAAAGGTACTATCATAACATTGTAGTTTTATTGAATTTTGAAAATATAATATAATAGAAATTAGTAGTCGAAACTATGTTTTTGAGACTGTGTCGATATCCAAAACGATAAGTATTTATAGATAAGATCATTAAAAAACGCGTACTACTCCCTCCGATCACAAATAATTGTCGTTTTGGATATCCACACGGTCTCTAAAACGTAACTTTGATCACTAAATTCTATTGTAATATATTTATATAACAAAATAAAATTATAATATTATGAAAAGTACTTTTCTAGACAAATCTACACAAATGATCTTCATGTATCCAATTTAAATATTTAAAAGATATTAACAGTGAAAGTTTTAAAATTTTAACTCCACCTACATCAAAAATAACAACTATTTGTGATAGGAGAGAGTAGGGATGAAAACGGAACGGAAATTTTCCGACCGTTTCGGACGAAAACGGAAACGAAAGCTCTTTTTCGGAAACGGAAACGGTAAATATCGGTACGGAAACGGAAACGGAATTTTTTTTCCGGAAACGGAAACGGGAGAGTCAGATCCGACGGAAACGGAAACGGTTTGGAAATTCCGTATACAAATAACCGGAATTTTTGAACCACAGCGGCGCTGCGGCGCAGCCCAGCCCAGTAGCGAACCGAACCCTAGCCTCCTTGGCTCCTTCAGTCCCCACCGCGTCACCCCTGCCGGCCTGCCCCCACGAGTCCACGACCTCACCGCGCCACCCTTGCCCCCAGCCCTCACGCGCGCCGCGCCCCTAGCCCCGACCGGCGACCCCACGGCTTTATCGCGCCGCCCGACCTCGGCCGGAAGCCACGGCCTCACCGCCGCCGCGCCCCTAGCCCACCGCGCCACCCTCGCCTCGTCGCCTCCACCGCCGTCCACAGCGCGCCGCCCCGCGCCCTCGTCGCGATCGTCCCCCGCGCGCGCCTCACCGGTCGTCCCCCGTCGATCCTGGCCCCGCCCTTCTATCGCCCGCCCTCGTCGCGCTCGTCGCGCCGTCGCCGCGCCGCCGCCGCTCTGCTCTCTGACGCTTCTACCCGCCGCCTCCACGGTCGCTCCCCGCCGATCCTGCCGCCGCCCCGCGCCGCCACTGCACCTCGTCGCACTGCTGCGTCCACGCGCGCCGCCGCGCGCCTCGCTCGCCGCGCATCGTCCCGCCGCGCCGCCACCGATCGTCCCCACTGCGTCGATCCACGCGCTGCCCCATCGCGCCCTGCGCGCCTCGCCCGCCTTCACGCCGTCCGCTGCGCGCCGCGCCCTCTCGTCATCGACGCTTCACCGCGCCGCCTCACGGGTCGCCCCCGCCGCTACCACGCCACCCACGCGCCGCCCGCGCGTCGCCTGCGCCCCTCCGCCGTGTCGCCCCCACCGCGCCGCCTCGACGGGTCATCCCCCACTGTGCCGCCTCCACGCCGCCGTCGCCTGAAGGTACAGTTGGCTCTTCCGGTCTTCCGAGTTCCCAGTATGCTGTCTGAACTCAAGCTATTCATTAACAGCAATTAACTACTTATTCTCCCCAGTTTGGTACTAATTCTTTTGGTGCATCTGCTCATTACACCCATCATTTCTCCTCCAAGTCTCATGGTCGCATTGCTGGTAGAGTTGGAAGGTATATAAGCATTTTGGTCTCACTTATGTCTACCGTGTAAGCTTCCTGTTTTGCATTTGAGATATGTATTGGTTATTATTTTTTGACGCATGCGTACAAATCAAACGACGCATGCGTACTCTTTGTTATCAATATGAAAATCAGAATATGTGTGTTAATGCATAGTTACTGGGTAATGGCAATTGATACATGCAATCATGCATTTGAGATATGTATTTGTTATTATTTTTTGAATGATTGATTTAACTGCAGTATTTACAATTGCTCTCGTCTGCACATTGGAGTATAATAGGATGTTAACCTCTCTGGATGCTTCCATTGGGAAAATGGTAGTGCCATGTTTCACAATAGTAAGTTGGAGTCATGCTGCTCATAACAATAAAGATGGCTGTTTCCAGCATTGAGGTCCTTTGTTATGGTAATCTTGGCTCTTAAGTCATGGAGTTCACATATAGCTGGGTGCAATTTTTCGTTTAATTAAGTCATGGAGTTCACATATAGCTCTATGTAACTACAATGCCATTCAAAGTTGATATGTTTGAAACTTTGGATAGATCATGTACTATATTCTTGTGAAATTTTCCGTTTCCGTTTTCGTATCCGTTCTGTTCCGCTTCCGTTTCCGTCACTATCCGTTTCCGGGGTTTTCGATTTCGTTTTCGTTACCGGTAAAAAATATGAAAATGAAAACGGAACAGCTATTTACCGACCGAGTATAAGCATAGACAGTGGAGTAGGTTTGAGGTTTTTTATTAACACGGGATCGGAATGCACCGCCTATGTTTTGCGCGAAATTGACTAACTGGGTGTCGAGGGTTCAGGAGAAAGTGAAAAGCGCTGGTGTCCACGCGGAGGCAGCCCAGGTAGGCCTTTTTACAAAGCTATTTTCGCAGTTGGAGATCCAGCGCAAATGGGAAACGACGATTCCATCTGGGAATGGGAATGGCACGTGGTCGTCGTGCTGCCTAACCTGGCGATGGAGATGGCATCGATTTTTCTTTTTTCTAATTAAGCGGAGATGTTCAGGATATACCACTCACCTAAATCGAGTTTCATGGTAAGTCACTCTATATATCACTGATACTAGATGAAAATTCCATGCGTTGCTGCGGATGATCTCTGAATTTTAATAGAGAGAATTTTTTTTAGAAAAAAAGTAGAGAAAGTAAAAAATAAAAAGACTGCGACGCGACATTAACTGAGTGGAGGAGACTTTTTCCCAAAAAAATTAAAAAAAAAACAAAAAAATCCCCCAAAAAAAAACGGTAGTATTTACACCGTAGAATCTACAGTGAATTGAGTCAGTATGACACCCACTGGCAACTCATCCGCACATATCTAATATTAGTAAGTTATATAAATGTGAAGCCATAAACTATATATAAATAAGGGCAACGTATCAAATGTAAATCCCTCGTATCGTGTAAACTCTATGAAACTCGTGTAGAAGTTTTGAAAAATTCTCAAAAAATTACTATACGTAGGTGAGGTGAGCTTCTATAATCCTATAAAATTTTAAGACCAAACTCAATTGCATTTGAAAAATATGAAAAAGACAAGCATAGAAATGAATAGTGCTAAAAAGTGAAAAATCATTATTTAGGCTGAATTTATCTTTTTCATATCTCTCACATGCGATTGAGTTTGATCTTTAAATTTTACAAGATTGTAGAAGATCACCTCCCCTACGTATGGTAATCTTTTATGAATTTTTCAAAACTTCTACACATAGGTTTGACGAAATTTTCACAGTAAACAGGGTTTATACTGAATATCTCCTCATAAATAAGATATCGAAGTGATATATCCTAAAAAAATTCCTGATTTAAGCACTCTCGAGCCAAATAGCCATACTTCTAGTATGAGAAACTAAACTACGGAAGACTTACGGCAAAAGACACGTTACTTTCTGAGTGCACCCTTTGTACGGCGAGACTATTAGAGAATAGAGATACATTAGAATCGGTTAGGATTTGTATTTGAAATGGTTTCTCTTTTATATCTTTAATAGATTCATTTGATCTCTAAGTTCTCTGTACCATATATACGTACACCCCTAAGGCTCAATCAATACAACTAATCATTATTCCGGCTACTCTATCATCCTTCATGATATAAGAGCAAATTCATCTGAGTCTGTTATTAGCCGCTACAAGTTTCCACTATGTGCTGCCCCTGTGAGAGATGATTCAATCTCCATGATCTAATCTCCCTGTCATTGGCTTCTCTGACTGCTGCATTGTCGTCTTGTCTGAACTTTGCCTCCTCTTCTAGGCAACCCTTCATGTTGCTCTTGCCACAACAACCATCGCTTCTTTTCTTATCCACCCATTGTTGTGTATCTCTTCGCTGTGGTAACCCTCTTTGCCACCATAATCCTCTTTGCCGCCGTCTACTACTGTTCTCAACGGCCAACACATTTGCCTCCAGCATTCCTCTCCTTTTCACTTTTGGCTGTATATGTGCACCATTCGTCTACTCCAGAACATGTCGTAATGCCCCCAGCCCTCTCTCTCTCGTGTCAATCGGAGCACCGCCTATGCTGTCGAGTACTCCCACCTACTACTGCTACTGCATATCCCTCAACATTGATGACCGACCTGTATTGGTCCCTCTTCCCCGACACCTGTTATCTCAGATAACTTCACCTACGGCTCGTCGCATGGTACTCCTCGTTGGCTTCTACTCTAGCTCGAGCATCCTCTTCAGTCTCTGTAAACTCCCGCTCCGACTACGGAGGATGTTAGAGGACACGATTTGTACGGCAAGACTAATAGAAATAGACCAGAATTATTTAGGACTTATATTCAATATGGTTCTTTCGGTATCTCTAATGGATTGATTTGACCTCTAAGTCACCTTGTACTCTGTCTACGTATACACACATCTGAGACTCGAACGATACAATCAAATATTCCAGCTATTCCATCTTGCTTCAAGACTTCCGAACAGTTAGGAATTGACAGCAATGGTGCTCAACTGCCCATCAATTGCGCTGCGGCTGACACTTGGAAGGTGGAACCAACCAGCAACTCATCAGCATGGATGTGCAAGTTCACGGGCTCACGGCTAGTGCGGCGTTTCATGCTCTTCTTCTGTGACAAAAAGGCGCAGGCAGGACGAAGTGGCAGGAAGATACCATCATTCGATCGTGTTGTCTGGGTTTCACGAGTTTCCCACCTCCACGGTCAAAAAAGAGACAAGATAGAAAGCAAATATGAAAGCAGTCCGGTGAAAGCTTGAAAAGATTTCTTCCCCTCCTTTTTTGGCGAGGAAAAGTTTGAAGATTTCGTTTGGCTTTTCTCCATGTTCTACAATTTGCATTGAACTGCCTGATGGGGAGCTAAAATCAACAGCTGACAGGACTGGAGCTAATACATGTGGCAGCCTAGTAGGGGTGATGCATAGAACGAGATCACTGAAACCAAATGATCTGATCACAGTTTACTAGAAAACTTATTGGGAAGAAGGCTCGGGACTTCCAAGGATCTCTACCAGAGAGAAAGTATCCTAGTGGGTAGTTCAATGAACCAGGGGTCAAAATCTTGGTTTGGTTGTCTCCCCTCCAGAGTCGGTGTTTATATCATCTTTTTTTTAGATAAATACCGGAGCTTCTGACCTTATCTTAAAAAAAACTTGGTTTCGAAATTTCTTTGGCACTTGGTCGGTTTCCGGTTTACGCTGGTTATTACTAGGGTGATAGGTTGAAAACCAGCAGAATTTTCTAAAATCAGTTTTCTTATTTTTAAAAACAGAGGTGGTTTTATGCTTTTTTTTAGTTGCACATATATTAAAGCATGAATGAAGGGTATATGGTGATTACTTACCTCTTTGCTTATTTCAAGATTTGTGCAACTTGTACTTGGAGGGAGAGCATAGAAACAGTGCTCTTGATTTTTTTTAGAAACAAAGATGAAAAAGGTGGAGATTCAATAGATGTTCAAATAGAAATGAAATTTTCAAAAACTCAAGTTCGAATATGGGCCCCACTCTAGAACCGCCTGGTTTTTTGCCAACCGTGACCGTGAGTGGGTGGGTGGGGGATCCGGTTTTCGGCAATTACCCCCTGAAAATTTTCTGTGTCAGTGAACAATGGATGTGTCCATTATTACGATTCATTTGAGAAACCATGGTTCACATAAAGCAACCTTCTCCTGTCAATCCAACAAGGAAGATGTGAAAACGGCCACTTGTTCATGACGATGCAAAGGAGCAATACATATATTCCCTGGCAGGAAGATTCAAGTGGCACATTTCGTCAGAGGTCAGAGCTTGTAGCTAAAGAGGTACTCCAGAAGGTGAATTGCTAATTCACTATCCTACAATAGTCTTGATATATCCAGTGATCAACTTAAGCCAC
Organism: Otatea glauca; assembly: GCA_036346275.1. Taxonomy (NCBI): domain Eukaryota; kingdom Viridiplantae; phylum Streptophyta; class Magnoliopsida; order Poales; family Poaceae; genus Otatea; species Otatea glauca. The sequence goes on from CM070714.1 coordinate 33,313,655, forward strand.
TATCCTACGCTAGTCTTGACACAGTGAGCAACATTGAAGTGTCAGTGGCGAGCTAGGTCCCCTTTTAAGCATGTGGACATTCACAGTAACAACGACCTGATCAGAAGCGAAGAATAGAAAACACATTACCGTGCTGGTAATTGGTAACAAAAGACATATTACCGTGCAATTTACATGCTCGTTACAAGGGAGAGGTGAGACATATTACCGTACAACTATTTGTTTAGGCGGCAACAAGGCTATTACTGATGCAGGGGCATCAACAAAACCAGAGCACTCGAAAAATGTGCCGAATGCGTTTCTTCATCTACGCCCATCGTTCTTGTCTGTCAGCATGTGTGAGAAAAGAGATACCGAGTTGGACACTGCACTTGAGTCGTCTGGCATGGTGGTAGCAGCCGAGAAGGCACAAGTGAAGAAGAACAGAAAGATATTTGGGCCGTCCCTGGCTGGTGCATGCCTTTCATTTGTCGTGTCTCACACACTCACCCCATCATAGTAGCTTGGTCAGTCTTGGCGTGCCAAGCTGCTAAATAGAGCTAGATTCCGAGCTATAGCCTTAATTCCACGAGAGCCGTATGAGAGCCCCGTGGCCGTCTATCAGAACATACTTTTGGCTTAGCTTCTTTGGCTTGTGAATTTGAGAGAACGAGTAACGTTTTATACCGATATGATTTCTAAAATACAACTTTAGCTCAATGGAGTAGTTTACTAACTCTATTAAGAAATATTTTAGAAATCGTGTATTCAAACTTCTTTAATTTTGATTACTAATATATAAATGACTATTTATATTAGCCATGTTAAAATAGTATCATTAGATTAGTCATGGAAAATATTTTTATAATATAACAATTTTATATATTTTATGAACATGACAATATATCTACAAACAATTTGTGATATCTCATTCTCTTTAAAGGTCTAGGAAATCCCGTAATAATCCTTAAATCAGAAAAAAAAATCCTACAAATTGTCTTATTAATCAAGAGAAAAAGATAATATCTACATATATTTTGGTGGGGTTAGATTATAACGGTGCCGATTAATGATGCATAGATATCACATCTATTACAATTGTATATAGTTATATGACAAATACAATACGTTACAATTTCTAGTTGTGAATTGCACGAGAGATTCTGCTAATTCATATAAAAATTAGTGATCAAAATTATATATTAAAGACTATATTGATGTCCAAAATATCATATATTAGAATAAGTAAGACGCCCTTGTACGCATGAAGCTAAACCCAATCATGTTAATACATCGCATAATTCACCCGCATTAATTTCTTCGCCGTATCGTTTACTTGCTTCCACTGGGTGGGATATGGACATAAAAGACGACATGCTGTTGGTCCAAGTCTCACTTGCTCATTAGTTTCCCGTTCCGGCTCTCGTCTTCACGTACGTGCTGCTCCTATTTGAAGTCCTCTTCTCCCTGCGAACTGAATCTCTCTCTCACACACAAACTAGGATCTTTTTTGTACACCTGTGGGCCTCTGCTAAGCTGCGCGCCTGTGCGTCGTCTTTCTCTCTCTACGGCCGGCGAAGGCCGGTCGCCGGACGGCCGTCGACGCCGGCGCCTTCCGTTGCCTTCGCTATCGTTTAGGTGCTCGATCGCTGCTCTCTCTCTCTCTCTCTCTCTTTCTCTGTGTCTCTGTGTGTTTCCATATGCATGTCATGGTTTGTAGTAATGTTGCATGCATGCCTGTTTGCCTCTATTGCGGTCAAGGATTAGAGGCTTCGAGCTCAGGCAGTCAGTAGGAGGATTCTATCAGCGGGCCACCGCCGGATGGGATCCTCCGATTTTGCGACGAACGGCGGCGCAAGCGTGGGCACTCGGTAGCTTTGTGATCGAGCCTTGGATGGCTGAGATCGAGGTGACGCCTCCTAATTCTACGCCTTCCTTGTAGTTTCAATGGCAAAATAAGAGAGGATTGAATCCACCATTTTCGCCCGTGGTGGATCCAGAAACTTACGTCCGTGGGGTCGATTACAACGTGAACATAACTTAGTGGGACCATTCCTGTAAGTTTTGATAGATTTTTTTAGACGAATTTTTCGATAGATTTTCACATAGAAATCAACGTATAGAGGCAGTAGCGGAACTGAAAATTTTAATTAAGCTGCACACTTTACGTATACAAGTTTATAGTCTTTTTTAATGATTCGTAACATCATAAATCATTTCGCATTTTGTCATTTCACAAATCCCAAATCAGTGAATCACTAAATCGGACAAAGAGTAGTGTGGGGTCAGTTTACAGGGTGTTGCAAATAGTTGTGGGGTCAGTTTATCCCACAGCTCCTAACATAATTAGGGACGCTGTTGGATCGTGTTATTCAGCCCCTCTTGTTGCCTGATAGGATTGCAATTTGTATCCCGTTAGAAAATTGAATCCATTTTGGAATTATTTAAGAAAAATTGAATTCATTCAAATTTGATTTACGTTAAGTTACAAAGAAAAGATGGGCAATATTTGTCCAATCGTTCTTTTTTTAAAAAAAAAATCCAACTCTTGGTAGCATTTTGTACCCATACCAATTTTCTCGTAATTTTCAGGAGGAGATTGTTTGGAATACACGAGTCTTATAGAAAATTTACACGGTTTCTCGCTACACCTTTCTTGTCGTACAGAATTCCAGTGACATTCCAATGTTCCAAGCATGACCTCGACGGCACAGCAGGAACCCGTTACGCCTATTTAGATGAGTGGTAATTCCTTGAGAAGTTGATTTAGTTCAAATTTGAACTAGATCCTAGAAAATTTCGATGAAATACCCTAATCCAAATACCCCTTAGGAAAAAGTCGCACAATATCTTTCCGATTCCGTGGGGGTTTGATCTCGTGAGGTCAGCGACTACTATTTTCCGGCCAGTGATCATCCCTCTTCCCGCGTCTTCCTTGCTGGCTGAAGACACGGTATTCAGTTTCATCTCGTTCAGAACAGAAAAAAAACGACGAAACGAACACCAAAACTACCAACCCAAACACGGCAAAATGCGCCAAATGGCTTGCTGACAGGTGAAAAGCACATAACTACTAATGGAGTCAGAGAGAGACAGAGAGGCACCTAGCTAGTTCTGTTTCTTCTATTGCTTCTTTTCTTTGTTCAACAAGGAGACAGCCAGATAGCCATGACTACTCATGCGTCATGAGTTGAGTACCTCCGGATTTAGCCCTAGAGGTTGGTTTTCCAGGAGGACAGACAGAAGGCGTTATGGCGTTTGGATCTGCAAATGGTGTGTATGTAAGATGTCAAAAATGCGAAGAAAGAAATTTACTATTCTTGAGAGTAAGGAAAATATAGTGCTGCGTTGCGGCCTCTCCTTCCAACCCCGGGTATCTCCTCGGCTCCTCCTATTCTTTCACCATTTCATCTTTGTATCTTTTCTTTCCCCCAAACAGTTCCATGATTGAGATTGAGACGATTTGTGTGTGTGCCATTTATTCTGAAATGTATACATTGAGCCGATTGTGTCGCATATCGATGTGCCGATCCTCCTGGATCCAACAACTGGTTTCTCGACTTATTGGAGACAAATCATACGAATTAATTTGGATTGAATTATGCATTCCATCTATATCAATCCCCTATACTAATTACTGTTTAAATGCGGTCACGAGTGTCCATAGCATTCAGGACTTGTAAATTGAGTTTTGACATCTCATCAGAATTTGAGTTTCAAGTGCTGTTTGTGTTGCTTCCTGACGCAGGGCACTGGGTGCTCAAGCCTAGAGGTTTATAGATCCACCACTCCAAACCTCCAAGCTCTTCAGACGCATCCAAGATCAGCAGCAGCTCAGGCTCAGGGCAGGGGGAAGAGATGTCAGTCGAAGTCGAGAGCGCGGTGGGCGCGGAGAGGCTCAAGCGCCACGACTCGCTCTACGGCGATGCGGAGAAGGTCTCCAATGAAAAGTACCATGGATCCGGGGTCTGAAACTCTGCACCACTCTGATTTGTGTCGTGGCCAATGTTCTTGTCCTAGACAAGAACACATTAGTTCGTAGATAGTGACACCAAGTTCATCTGTTTGTGACGCAGGGAATCTGGATCCGGACGCTGCACCTGTCGTTCCAAAGCATCGGCGTGGTGTACGGAGACATCGGGACGTCGCCGCTGTACGTGTACTCGAGCACGTTCCCGCACGGCATCAAGCACCTGGACGACCTCCTCGGCGTCCTCTCGCTCATCCTCTACACCCTCATCCTCATACCCATGCTCAAGTACGTCTTCATCGTCCTGTACGCCAACGACAACGGTGACGGTGAGTTCTCGGCAGTTTGACTGAATTCTGAAAGCAGCAGCTATCACTGAATTTTGATACATTTTTGTGTTCTTGGTGTATGACATGGTGGTGATGCCTCTACTCACTACAGGGGGAACGTTTGCGCTGTACTCTCTGATATCGCGCTACGCGAAAATAAGGATGATCCCCAATCAGCAGGCCGAGGATGCAATGGTATCGAATTACAGCATTGAGGCGCCCAACTCGCAGCTGAGGAGGGCTCAGTGGGTGAAGCAGAAGCTGGAGTCCAGCAAGGCAGCCAAGATTGCGCTGTTCACCATCACCATCCTCGGCACGTCGATGGTCATGGGCGATGGAACCTTGACACCGGCAATTTCTGGTAATTGGAATAGTACATTGAGCCATTTTTGTCATATGGAAATGACAATCAGCTTGGCCGAATCATATGTACATTTCTAGATTTGAAGAATACTAATCCGTTGGTAATGGATGTGTTCTTCTCTCAGTGCTATCTGCGGTTAGTGGGATCAGGGAGAAAGCGCCGAACCTGACTCAATGTGAGCGAAAAAAATGCTGCTAATTTTCAGATATTAACTTTTCATACTGTTCACAGTAGCATCTGAATTTTGTGCTGTCGTTTTTTGCTACAGCGGAAGTGGTCTGGATCTCGGTGGCTATTCTGTTCATGCTGTTCTCGGTGCAGCGCTTCGGGACTGACAAGGTCGGGTACTCCTTCGCACCGATCATCTCGGTGTGGTTCCTCCTGATCGCCGGCATCGGGATGTACAACCTCGCCGTGCACGAGATCACCATCCTCCGGGCCTTCAACCCCAAGTACATAGTAGACTACTTCAGAAGGAACGGCAAGGAGGCCTGGGTCTCACTTGGGGGCGTTGTACTGTGCATTACAGGTAATTAACTTCAGATCTATTGTTGCTAAATTCGCACATTGCCGGAAAGGAGAAATGAATAGCAAAACCGATCTTTGTTTTTCCTAATGTCATATGGAACAGGTACGGAGGCCATGTTTGCTGACCTTGGCCATTTCAACATCAGGGCCATTCAGGTACTAATAGACATGCCTCTGCTTCGTGTTTAGTATTACTTGTTGAAGTATAAGTGAGTTGCCTGTCCTTCCTCATCAACTTAAGTTTTTGGGTGAACTGGCTGGTGCATGCAACTCAGTATGGTATCAAAACCAAGAGGTCTCGAGTTCAAGACCCGGTTGGCGTAATTAAAGAAAAATAATTGCAGCCCTCAACTCAATACTACTAGTGCCCTTTCATATATCTTTCAGAGTAGAAATAGCTTTAGCCTGTCAGTTGTGAGGACTGAAACATCTTACAATGGTTTCTGAACTGTTCTTTCTCTCTTGCAGCTCAGCTTCAACTGCATCCTCTTCCCCTCCGTCGCACTATGCTACATGGGTCAGGCAGCCTACCTGCGCAAATTCCCGGAAAACGTCGACGACACCTTCTACAAGTCCATCCCAGGTACAACCAGATCGGCTTGACAGAGTAACAAATAATCATCTTTTTGTTCTGCACCAACCTGAAACCATTTAATCTGTTCTGCCGCATGCAGCGCCATTGTTCTGGCCGACATTCATCGTTGCCATCTTCGCGGCCATCATCGCGAGCCAGGCCATGCTGTCCGGCGCGTTCGCCATCTTGTCCAAGGCCCTCTCCCTGGGCTGCTTCCCGAGGGTGGAGGTGGTGCACACCTCCAAGAAGTACGAGGGCCAGGTGTACATCCCGGAGGTGAACTTCCTCATTGGCGCTGCCAGCATCATCGTCACGCTCGCCTTCCAGACCACCACCAACATCGGCAACGCGTACGGCATCTGCGTGGTGACGGTGTTCTCCATCACGACGCACCTGATGACGGTGGTGATGCTTCTCATCTGGAAGAAGCACATGGCGTTCATCGCGGCGTTCTACGTGGTGTTCGGGCTCACCGAGTTCCTGTACCTGTCGTCCATCCTCTCCAAGTTCGTCGAGGGAGGCTACCTGCCCTTCTGCTTCTCGCTCGTGCTCATGGCGCTCATGGCCACCTGGCACTACGTCCACGTCAAGCGCTACTGGTATGAGCTCGACCGCGTCGTGCCGGCGGCCGAGCTCACGACGCTGCTGGGGCGCCGCGACGTGCGGCGGGTGCCCGGCGTCGGGCTGCTATACTCGGAGCTCGTCCAGGGCATCCCGCCTGTGTTCCCGCGCCTCGTCGACAAGATCCCCTCCGTGCACGCCGTCTTCGTCTTCATGTCCATCAAGCACCTCCCCATCCCGCGTGTGGCGCCGCCGGAGCGCTTCATCTTCCGCCGGGTAGGCCCCGCGGGCCACCGCATGTTCCGCTGCGTGGCGCGCTACGGCTACACCGACCCGCTCGAGGGCCCCAAGGAGTTCGCCGCCTTCCTCCTCGACCGCCTCAAGATGTTCATCCAGGAGGAGGCCATCTTCGCCTGCCAATGCGCCAACGCCGACGACGGCCAGGTGCAGCCGGGGAGCGCTGGCAACGACAACGACAATAACGACGCGCTCCGGCGGGCGCAGGCGGCGGCGGAGGAGGAGAAGCGGTTCATCGACGCGGAGGTGGAGAGCGGGGTGGTGTACCTGATGGGCGAGGCGAACGTGACGGCGGCGGCAGGGTCGTCGGTGATGAAGCGGATCGTGGTCAACTACGTGTACACCTTCCTGAGGAAGAACCTCAGGGAGGGCCACAAGGCGCTGTCCATTCCCAAGGACCAGTTGCTCAAGGTCGGGATCACCTACGAGATATAATTAATATAGTTTTTCCATTTCCCTTATTGTTTTTAGGGCTTATTTTTCAGTGTTTGCTGTTATAATGATGTACTTTTAACAAATGGAGTAGTTTTGTTAACCTGTGCCCTTGCATCGCCTTAATCATCCTGGACACTACTTGCATGGGCAGTAAGAGCTCAGATATGTTGCAACTCCATCGGAAGGAACAGGGTGATCGGAGACATGCCTGCCTCTGTCCTCAGAAACAAGTATTTGTGGAGGAAAATTGCTAAGCTTCACGCACGAACCGGTTCACCCAAAAAGTTCAGAAAAAGTGAGCAATCAACTCATACTTCAACAAGCCGAATGCAATTATCCAAGCTAGCCATTGGTGGCTCGGCTCGGCTCGGCTGCACTTGTATTTACGACTGCAAGTTCTCAGAAAAAAAGAGGGCAGATCAATGGAGGAGTTGGGGACGTACGTGGCTGGAATGAATTCTCAATCTTGTTCTACCTCTTGCTCCTTGTCCCTTTTTTTGTCTCTGTTAATTCTCAAGAGAATGATGCCTTCGCTGAAACTGTAAATCCATAAACGCAGGAACCAGGACGCTTAACTTAACATAGGGCTGTCCGGATAAACTGTTTTGGCGTTTTGCTTGTATTGTATCTGGTGTCAGTGAGTGAACCAAGCCATCCCTTCCCTATCAGTAAACAGTACACACTGCCTGAAAAACACAACCCACAGCTTGCTCCAGATTGAGTGGTGACCAGATCCAGCAACACTTCCTAATGATTTGTTGTGTGCAATTCCAAAGGGCATCATGCATTTGTTGATGCATGGTGGATGTGCTCAACTGAATTGAACATAGATTCACAAGTGGGCACAGCCATCTAGTGTTTGGCATTCTCTCTTTACGAGTGGTCACCACAGAAGGATCAACGTACCGTTTTAAAGGCATATTGAAACATAGGAATTTTCACTTTTTTTAAGAAAGAAAATCAAAGGTTTTTTTTTTCAAGGAATCGTCCCTTTAGCACGCACGTAGAAAACAGAGGTTAGGAATAAATTCACGATCTCACAAACTTTCATATAAAATAGTTTAAGTTCCACGATAATTTAGGGGGAAAAAATCCGGGTTCTAACTGGAAAGACGTAGATCACATAGACTGTGGATCAAATTATGATAATTTCACCAAATAACCCGCGCAACATATGACCATGCGGATTGACTTTAGAGCCTTAACTAGCATTCACCGTGATAACTAGACTCCAAATCGGCAAACGGTTCATTTGACATACACTAGTCCTTTCTGGTCTCAGCATCTGCATTGGACGACGTGCCGTAGAACCCTTCAAACCACTAGGTTCCTGGAACCTAGGAAGCTCCCAAATACTAAAACAACGAGAGCGAATCTAACAGTGATACCAACAAAGCAGCGTTAAAGGCATATACAATGGTATATATTAACTATATGTAAGTTTATGTCATATAAGATTTTGGGTAATATGGAGAAGAGAGAAATATGTTGTTCCCTATTTAACAGACAATCTTATAAATATCTTTATATTGTGTATGCTATTGTATAAACAACAAATTAATTGTATGAAGCCAAAACAGTGCTTTTATGCTTTTTCCTCTTAATATAAGTTGCACAAATCTTAAAGCAAGCGAAGGGGTAAGTAATTACCATCTACCATTTATTCATACTTTAATATTTGTGTAATTTTTAAAAATAAAAGTATAGAAACACCTCTCGATAATTTATTGTATAAGTTATCTTTAGTTTTGTCCATAGATAACATAGAGGTGTATTACAGACAACAAATAGGATATGTACAATGGTATAGATGGCGGCTGTATGTAAATCACCTTCATATTATCTATGGACAGGACTAAAGATAACTCATAAAATAGATTATCTCTAATGGTCTTATACAATTAATAGGTTGTCTATATAATAGTGTACCTACACGAGTGGTGATTCTATGCATCATTCCTCAATACAAGTTACATAAATCTTGAAACAAACGAATAGTTAAGTAATCGTCATCCACCATTCATTTATTCTTTAATATTTATGTAACTTTCAAAATGTGTTGCATAGAAAAACCTATAGAGTATAAAACTGTAAAGACTTATCTTTCTCTTTCCTCGTCCTCTCTCCTAATCACTTAAAATACTATATCATGTAGACTTACGGACAACTTACATCTGCCATTGGACGTGTCCACGGGTGCCGGTTAGAAATATGCGGCCAACGTTCGTCTCTTCTCCCGGATCTCTCGGTTGTCATCCTCCCTTGTTATTTGTACCGACAAAACCGTCTCCTGCCTGCTGATCTCTTCACACCCATTGTTTTGTTTCCATTTTATTCCTCCATCTGATTGCGACGTTATCCCAACAAAACGACATTATCGATTAACCATCCGAGCATCGATCGACCTTGACGTCGACAGGCTAATTTATTCACCCATGGTGGAATGTGACATACACTTGATCCTCTCTTGTCGATTATTACAAGGTGTACTGTTTCCTACTCTCAGCAGAAAAAATCAGTACCAGGGATTACTGTCTGTGCGGTGTACCACATATGATGTTTGAGATCTTCTAAATGGTCATCCTATCAGATAAGCGTTCTACACCCAACATAACCGTAATGAAAGTGTCACAAAATGGGCTTACAGTAATGTGTAGCTCTGGACTGGTTTTCTTCATTCATGCGGAACTTTGCTCAAACAGATTCAGTGATCCTGACAATTTCATCAGAAACAATAAACAGAACATTCCGTGCTGACGAGGCAATCATATTCGCATTCCATGGTTTTAATATTAGCGCGACCATTGCAGTCCTTGATGCTGACTGAAAGGGAAGTCGCCATTTTCCTATTGTCTAGTTGCAGTCCCTTCGCTCCATTGGGCATAAATCACCATCCCTCCTCACTTTACTGGCACCTGCTGGAACCAGTAACTGAGCTTCCAAACAATGTCACACACATCGGAGGAAGAGTCTCTGAACAATTTCCACCAGCAACCGAAGCTTGAAGCTTGCGCAGCTGGGTCGAGCAAGGGTGATGCTGTCATGCCTTCAGCGAAGAAGAGACGAGGTCATCCAGGAAATCCAGGTATGTGGCTTCAACCTTTTCAACTAACGCACTTGGTTTGTTATAGCATTTAGTAATATCACTTTTCAACTAATGTTGGTCATGATGTCATAAACAATCATCCCAACCTCATTTTTCCTATCATGATTATCTGATTTGATGCACTCAAGTGCAAATGCAATATAATAAATGCATCAAAGCAATGTTTAAAACAACGACCATGGTTCTCAATTACAATCTGATGAGGAATTAAAGAAAAGGAGAAAAATGAAGCAAGGGTAAGCTGACAATCAAGGAATGGAAGATCAAAATGTTCTAAGCCTTTTAGTTTTGGACTGAGAAACTCACACTATCATGTTTTTATCTTAGATTCTTAATTGTTGACATTTTTTTTCCATTATTACTATTAGCTCTGTACATCTATGGTTAAAATCAAAACACACAAACCTAAACAAGTTCACCTTATAATGCAAAGTAAATTACAGCTGCTGCATCAGTAGAATGAAGCAATTAGTAGTTTTACGTCGCTCCCACTAAGTTCAAGTTCACACTTGAGAGCCTATCACATATCACTACTGATACGAGCAGGCGCAGAGTGCGCTTGTTCGTATGCACGAGTGCCCGGCCGGAGGCCGGATCGCAAGCTGCCCGACGAACTCGTCGCGGCAGCGCGCGACTGGGGTTTGGCTGTTTTCGGAGCCACTGCCTTAGATCAGTTTTGCGGCATCAAAAAGCATGCATTTTCCTTTCTTTTATTCCTCTCTTATACCCAGGATACAACTCACGCCAACACACGCAACCGCATACGGCTAACAACTCCCGATACATACGCACTCTACGGATAAGCTACGTACGCGCGCTGCTAACCATCTGCATGGCACTGTTGCTGCATGGATTCTCATTTGCTAGCGCGCCAGCGTCCGTTCGTTGCAACTACTTCCGTGCGAACCGGAGACGGTGCTGGTGCTGCCATTACTGATCTGCCGCGCCGGCGTCTGAAGTACACCCGATCCAGCGCCTTGCCCATATCATCACTTCCCCCCTCAAGAACAAGCTTGTCCTCAAGCTTGCAATCCGGAAAAGAACGTCTGAAAGTGATGGCATCCATCCATGTTGCTTCCTCCGCCGGCTCGCCTGCCCAATGAATCAAGAGCTGACGCTGTCCGTTTGCGAACCGGTGAGCCAAAATACCATAAGGTTCCGGCTGTTCAAGCTCCCCCGTAGGGGTCATAACCTCGCTAGGAAGATCCACTGGATGTACAGGCGGCTCTCCCTGAAATGCCTTGAGCAGCGAAACATGAAACACGTTGTGAAGGCGGGCTGCAGCAGGCAGACGCAACCGGTAAGCTACAGGGCCGATGCGTGCAACCACTTGATAGGGACTGTAGAACTTTGGCGCCAACTTGGAGTGACGGATTGCGCGCACCGAGACTTGACGATGTTTCTGAAGCTTGAGCCAAACCCATGAACCCACGGCGAACTCCACCTCGCGATGGTGATTGTCATACCGTTGTTTCATCCGATTCTGCGCCTGGAGAAGATGGTCCTTGGCCTGCCGTAGTAGCGCATCTCGGTCGACCAAGGCACAGTCCACCGAGTCAATGACGGTAGCCCCTTGTTGGTACGGCGTCAGCGGTGGAGGGGTCCTGCCATAAACCAGCTCGAACGGCGTCATACGAAGAGCTGCGTGGAAAGAAGTATTATAACAGAACTCGGCCCACGGTACCCATTGCGTCCATGTAGCTGGGTTATCCCTGGCTAGGCAGCGTAAGTACATCTCAATGGTGCGGTTGACCACCTCCGTTTGACCGTCCGTCTGTGGGTGATATGCCGTGGACATTAGTAATGTGGTGCCACTCCTCTTAAACAGATCCTGCCAAAAGGCGCTGAGAAAGACCGGGTCGCGATCGGAGAGAATGGACTCTGGAAGACCGTGCAAGCGGACCACCTGGTCGAAGAAAAACTTGGCCACTACTGGAGCTGTAGCCGGCCGTGAGAATGGGAGAAAATGTGCATACTTGGATAGACGGTCCACCACCACCAATAAGGCAGTCTTTCCCTGGGACTTCGGCAAATCCGTGATGAAATCCATGGAAATATCGGCCCATATTTGATGCGGAACGGGCAGCGGTTGCAAAAGCCCTGCCGGTGACAAGGTGCTGGTCTTGCTTTGTTGACAGGTGACACAACGACGTACATACTGTTCCACGGACTCGCGTTGCTTCTCCCAAAAATAGTCGGCCTGAAGTCGGTGTAGAGTCTTGTGCACTCCTTCGTGGGTGAGATCGTGGATCGAAGCAATGATCTTGGCCACTAATGGTGCGAGGCTGGTACCACCAGGCGGCCGTTGCGGAAGACGAGCTTGTCTCGGAAGTGACGTGCGACGGGTCGGGTGGAAAGATCTTGGCCTGGGTTGGGGACTGGCCTGCGGTAGCTGTTGAGGAAATAAGTGTTTGCTGTGCACCAAACAATGCATCCGGCCTGGCTGTGGCTCCTTCCCAGTGGACAACCAGGCGCTGAATTTCTGGGTCCCGGCATAACATGTCATGCCACTGGTCACGTGTAACATCCTCGGGGCTGGAAATGACAACGCAACGTGGCTCGTCCGAGTGGGCGCGGGACAGTGCATCAGCCACCACGTTGTGACGCCCAGGTTTATATTCCACCTGAAAATCAAATCCCATCAGTTTGCTGAGCCAGTGTTGTTGGGGAGGTGTGATGAGAGCCTGCTCTAAGAGAAATTTTAGGCTCGCGTGGTCCGTGCGCACGATGAAGGGGCCCCCCACAAATATGGTCGCCAATGCCGTACGGCCTTGGAGAGCCCGATGAGCTCTCGCTCATATGCCGACAACTTCCTGTGTCGATCAGCCAACTTACGACTGAAGTACGCGATGGGGTGCCCATGTTGTTGTAGAACGGCCCCGATGCCGGTGCCCGACGCGTCGCACTCCACCACAAAAGGGGCGGAGAAATCTGGCATCTGCAGCACTGGCGCCGACACCAAGACCTGTTTGAGGCGGTGGAAGGCCGCCTCCGCCGAATCAGTCCAGGCGAAGTTATTCCGGCGAAGCAATACGGTGAGAGGCTCTGCAATGACAGCGTAGTCCCGAACAAAACGCCGATAGTACCCAGTCAGCCCCAGGAACCCTCGGAGGGCCGAGATGGATGAGGGCCGTGGCCAGGTGGTCACTGCTTGGAGCTTGTCTGGGTCCGCCGCCACCCCATTGTGGGAGATGATGTGCCCCAAATATCCCACACGCCCCTGGGCGAAGGCACATTTGGAACGCTTGAGGTAGAGCCGATGAAGTCGTAAACGCTCGAAAACCAGGAGCAAGTGCTCCCAGTGCTCCTCCTCTGAACGGCTATACACCAAGATGTCGTCAAAGAAGACAAGTACAAATTTGCGCAAAAAGTCCTGCAACACCTCATTCATTAGGGCCTGAAAAGTGGATGGCGCATTGGACAGACCAAAAGGCATCACAAGGAACTCGTAATGACCATGGTACGTCCGGAAAGCCGTTTTGGTAATGTCGTCGGCCCACATCTGGACTTGGTGATAACCCGAACGGAGGTCCAGTTTGGTGAAGAAATGAGCTCCCCCCAACTCGTCGAGAAGCTCCTCTACGACGGGGATGGGAAACTTATCCTTGATCGTCCGCGCGTTAAGCTCGCGGTAATCCACGCAGAAACGCCACGTCCCATCGGCCTTCTTAACCAGCAGAACTGGGGACAAAAAAGGCGAGTGGCTAGACTGAATAATTCCTTGCTTCAGCATGGTCTCACACTGCTGCTCGATCTCATCCTTCTGTCGGTAGGGGTACCTATAGGGCCGCACCACCACTGGATTTGTGCCTTCTGCCAATGGAATGCGATGGTCGCACTGCCGTGATGGGGGCAACCCTTGCGGCTCTGCAAATATGTCGTTGTAGGCGTCCAAGAGGCTCGGGATTACTCTTGCCTCCTTCAACTCGGCATGCATTACCGTTGGGCGTGGTTGGCGCTGCATGCCTTGGAGCCTCACGGTCTTCCCCTTCCTCTCGAACTCCATGGATAAGTCCTCAAAGTTCCACTTGATATTTCCCAGGGTTCGCAGCCATTGTACGCCCAGTATGATGTCAAACCCATCAATGGGGAGGACGATGAGCGAAGTCGTGAACTGCTGCCCTTGGATGATGAAGTCCACCTTCATTTTTCCGAGGCAAGGCAAGTGTGTCCCTCCCGCCACTCGAACCTGCTGCAGCATGCCGTTCGTCGCCGACTTGTTCTCCGCTTCCCAAGCGCCTTGGCGAGCAGCATACGTACTCACGAAGTTGTGAGTGCTCCCACTGTCGATGAGGCCGAGCCAACGCTTGTCGTGCATGTGCACCGTGACCTGCATAGTGTTTCCATGCTTTGGTCCCAGTGCTACGATCATTGATAGAGAAATGTCGCCCTCCTGCTCCTCGTTGGGAACGTCGTCTTCTTCCTCTTCATCCTCTACCTCTAGATGGAACAAGCGCCTGCATCGGTGACCTCTGGAATAGACTTCATCACAGTTGTAGCAGAGGCCTTTCGCGCGTCGTTCCGCCAGTTGGTCAGCCGTCAAGCGCAGCCGACTCGGCACCGATGCGACGCTGCTTTGCGTACTGGTCGCCGGGGCTGCTGCTCGTTGATTCGGAGTGTGGCTGCTCCCATTTTGTGGTGTTGCACCGCTGTGGAAAGGCACAGCTGCACTGTATGTGTGTCCAACAGCCGCGACTCCTCCCGTAGATGCCCCTGCGGCCGTTGATGCTGATGCATGCGGAATGAAAGGCGAGTTAATAGCCGGGCCGCGGACAAACGCGCCACGCCCACATCCACTGCCCGCCATGCCTTGGATTGCCTCGGTAATCCACGCGGCCTTCCGCGCTTCCGCCTCTCGCTCGAATCCAATCGCCTCAGCAAGGTCTCGTGGTCGCTCGCGGCGAACGTCCGCGCTGAGCGCCACCGATAAGCCTGCCATAAAAGTTTCAATCTGGTCTGCTCTCTTCATTCTCAGCGTACGTGCCAACAGCCGCTGGAACTCCCATGCATACTCATCCACCCCCTTGTTTCCTTGCTTGAGGTTCACCAGATCGCCCAACGGTCCCACACTCGAGTGTCGAGTGAAACGCTGGATGAATGCCTCAGAAAACTCGTCCCATGCGATCCACAACTCCTCCCTTTGCCAATTGTCCAGGACCTCTTGCGCCTCCCCCGACAAATGGAGGCCGACGATCTCGACATAATCCTCCTCAGGAATGCGGTGGACTCGGAAGAAACGCTCACAACGGTGCAGCCATCCGAGCGGATCATTTTGGCCATCATACTCAGGAAGATCAAAACGTGGGGAACGAGGTGTCCACCGACGATTGTCCTCCTCCTCCCGGCCGAATCCTCGACGTCGTCCGTACGTCTGCTCGTCGTGCTCGCGACCCGGACGTGTGCGGACTAGCGCGGTGTTCCTCCGTGGTTGTGCTTCGGCGTGGTCGCCGGCAGCCGCAACGCTCGTCTCAGGGAACGAGTTGAGCGCGGCACCGTCGCCCGCCTGCTCAGGCTCTCCGGCCGGCCCCTTCGCCTTCAAGAGCTTCATCATCTCCGCCATCATAGACTTCATCTCCTTCATCTCCGTTTCAAGGCCCGTTACACGGTCCTCTAGCGGATTCGCCATGGTACCCGACGTCTGAAGTACACCCGATCCAGCGCCTTGCCCATATCAACTACTACAAAAGGACTCAGTTTTTTTTTTCAAAAACAGTTAGTGATGACTCTCGGGCAGATGAGGGGCACATCATAGACGGTTTTAGCCAAAAACTGCCTGTGATGAGAGGGGGAATATCACAGACGGTTTTTGGCTAAAACCGCCTGTGATGAGGGGCACATCACAGACGGTTTTAACCAAAAACCATCGGTGCTGACTATTTCTAGAAAATAAGTATAGAGAGTGACCTTCTCTGTATTTTTAGGGTATCTTAACCTTCTATATTTGCCGCGCCCTGCCCTTGTCTCTTTACCGCGCCGCCCTAGCCTTAGCCCATGCCACCGTCCGCTCCGCCCTAGCCCTTGCCGCCATCCGCCTCCACTGCCTGCACTTGCGCCCTAGCCTCCCCACGCTCGGCCTCCCTCCACCCTAGCCCTAGCCTGCGCCTCCCCACGCCCTAGCCCTAGCCGGCGCCTCCCTCCGCCCCGGCCTCTCCCCACACCGCACGTCGCCCCCCCCGCCGGCCTCTCCCGGTGTCACCCGGCTCCGCCCACGCTGGTTGGTGTAATGGTCATATCATTAGCGGCATGCTCATGCCATAGTTCAACTTACAACGCTCTTACATGGTCATTCCTATACTGCTCATGCCATGGATTCTTACATATGCTCTCTGTTTGTGTTCTTGTATCGTAGAGGCAGTGGTACTCTCCTCTCAATAACATGTTGAGCATTCTTTTCTATTAGATCATAACATTTCATGTAATTTTTTTACTCCATATTTTGGCTAAGTCTGTAATGTGAATGGCTTGGATACTCCAAATTTACCATGACTTGTTGCTCCAAATTTAAGTCTCCAAATTTGCCATGACTTGTTGCTCCAAATTTAAGTCTCCAAATTTAAGTCTTCAAATTTATCATGATTTGAATGCTCCAAATTTGAAGAGGCATCCAAGTCATGGAAATTTTAAGCATCCAAATCATGGCAAATTTGTTAGATACCGTTTCCATTAATTTGTGGACCTTGTGCTGTGAATTTGTGAGTTGTAATTCTCAATTCAATTGGTTTTTATATATGTGAGTTGATTTCTTAAATAAATGCGCTCTACATTGTAATGTGCGATCAAAGTTAATTTCTAAAATCGATGCGTTGTATGCTGATATGTGATCGGAGCTTATTTCTGAAATGTATGTCATAATAATACTGGTGATACTCTGTATTTTGTATTTTGTTTCAAAGGGCATGGCTAGCATTTCCTGAGGCTAGCCAATAAATTAAAATTTAATAAAAAAATGAAAAATCAACATCACAGACGGTTTCAAACTGGAACCGTCTGTGATGAGCCCACATCACAGACGGTTTTAAACAGACGGTTCACAAAACCGTCTGTGATGAGGATTTATGTAGTAGTGTATAAAGATTTGAAATGTATAGATGCAACAAATAAATTTTGAATGGATAGGTATTTTATGACATTGTGATTTACTGAAACTGAAACAGCAGACATGATATGTGAAATAGCTCTCAATATAGAAATTTGATCAACTTAAGTGATGATAACGATATCTTGAAACATGCACTTCAAACCGTGACAGCCTAACACTAACAGTGGTTCATGATGTTCGTCTTGCAGACGCAGATGTGGAAGTACTAGCTTTGTCACCTAAGACACTCCTGGCGACAAACAGATACATATGTGAGGTCTGCCATAAGGGCTTCCAGAGAGACCAGAATCTCCAACTCCACAGGAGGGGCCATAACCTACCATGGAAGCTCAAGCAGAGAAGCAGCACTGAAGCTAAGAAGAAGGTGTACGTCTGCCCTGAGGTTACCTGCCCTCACCATGATGAAAGCCGAGCTTTGGGCGATATCACAGGCATAAAAAAGCACTACTCCAGGAAGCATGGAGAGAAGAAGTGGAAGTGTGACAGGTGTTCAAAGAAGTATGCTGTCCAATCGGATTGGAAGGCTCACACAAAGATATGTGGCACCAAGGAGTACCGATGTGACTGCGGAACTGTCTTCTCAAGGTATTTTTCTCATCAACCAACTACAGTATGCACAGTATAGTTAAACGGGCTATACTTGACTACAGTGTTTTGGATTTCGGTTTCGGATAAAATACCGTTCATGCCCGGAAAACGAAATTTCGGCGAAATTCGGTAATTTCGGACAAATCTCGTCCGGAAATTCAAATCCAAATTTTGAATCCGGTTTTTTCTACGGAAATGCGAATTTGGCGAATTGGCGAGATCTCGCCGAGAAATGGCGTAAATTTCGGCCAGATTGACAAGCCAAAATTGGTCCAAAAGATGGAGAAAAATTTGAATTTTTTGGAGAGTTCGACGTATTATTAATGTTGTCATAAAAATTTCAGATTTTTTGAATCATGTAAATTTTTTAAAATTGAAACATTGGTACTGTCGTAATGAAACGCCACGCAATTTTGAACTGAATGAAAAATGGGACAAAGCATGTTATAAATATTTGAAATTTTAATAGCATGATTCGACATGTGAATAATGTTGCCATAAAATTTTCAGTGAGTTCTGAAGCTCGAGGAATTTTTAAAAATTGGGAATTCGGGTATACGTCGTGAAGTATGAAATTTGTGACATTTTGGTGAAAATCGAAGATTGAGAGTCACAATTGAAACAATTAATGTATATTGGCATGACAATTATTAAGAATGCAATAAAATCGATACACACAACAAGTCTTCACATATTTGCATATGACAACTAAATGAATGTATGTTTGCATCACATACCTATGAGTAGTAAAGCGCCCCTGGTGCAAACTCCACCTCCGCGTTATCGACAATGATCTCGTGATACCTCCTCTCGTGTTGTTGCTTGTATTCCTCCCAGGTCATGTCTCGTGGTAGCCAGGCAGACTTCCAATGTTGGTAATGAGACTCCCAGGTATCAGGTTTCTCGGACTGGTGAAGGTACATGACATTAGCGGATGAGTGCCGTGCGTATGGATCGACATATGGATCATTGTAGTCAAATGGCAAAGAGATGCTCGATCCGTCATAACTCATGTCAGAATCGCGTACCACCCCGATCCCATCCGTATCCACCACGATCCCATTCGCACGGCATTTGACTATACGGTATGTTCAATGGAATGCCCAAATGGCCGGAGGACTCATTGCTACACCATGATTGAGCACCATCCGTGGTTGTGCCGCTGGCGTCCACCCCACCACGCGACGTGCCCTTCCCGCTAATGCGGTCCGCCACCGGAGTCACCTCTCGGGCGATACCCTCGATGCGATCCTCCCGCGGTGATTGTGATTGTGGGCGGTAGGAGGGAGTACCGTCGGCTTCCGTCCGTCATCGCCAGAGAGAGTGCATCGCGATCGAGCTACTCTTGAGGCCTCGCACATTATCGGAAGGTGTTCTTTGTGTCGTCCTCACTGCCGACAATAGGCTCATCATCAATTCGGCCTTTTCCTTTTTCCTTACCACTCTGGCTGCCCGATAACTTTTGTAATCCGCCTAAAGCTCCTGCTAGAGTGTCGTCATCCTCGGCGTCGGTATCACGCTTTCTCTTCCCTGTGTGCGTGTCTCCGATGTTCCACTCCGCCCAATCTGGGAGGCTCTTCCCTCCTGTGGCCAATTAGAAGTAAGGTTAACATTGTTCTCAGGTTTGGACATACATGGTTAAAAAGTGGAATGGAAAACAATTGCATAGTTTACCTGTTGCCTTATCCATCTCTTCCGCTGGGATGGAGTCAACCACGAATCTCATTTGGGAGGGTGGGTCGTGCGACTTGTCCTCGTCGAGTAGAGGCTCCCCAGTAGACCTGGATGAGTCGAACCACTCTGCAATTGGGTCATGGCCAGGATGCATCGCATCCTCGATCAGGCGATCCACAGGGTCTTCATCTTGGGTCTGGCGAGTGGATTCATAGTCTCGAAGGCGAAGTCGCAGGTTGTAGTGCACGAACACGAGCTGTTGGAGCTTCGCATAACTTAAACGGTTTCGTAGCTGCGTGTGCACCAAAGCAAATGTGCTCCAATTGCGTTCACACCCACTCGACGATGCGCACTGGGACACCAACCTCAAGGCGAACTTTTGCAGCGCTGGCGTCTCATTCCCGAAGGCCATCCACCATTGAGCTGTGAACAACACGAAGAAAGAAAAGTCGGTGAGTGCTCTGAGAACAACATACCAACCAACCTCAATTTATATACTTACCGCCGTCATTTGGTTATCGACGGCTACTGGTCTGTGCATCTTGTTTGGGTGGCAAAACGTCCCGTCTAAGACGGTATGTATCTGCTTCTCGTAGAGCCTTCACCGCGATAGCGTCGTCATCGACCATAATGCTTAGTGCGATCGAGAGCGCTCCCATGTATCATGGAGTCTTGCATATGTTGTATGAGCGGGACTTGGTCGGGGCGGATCTTGCAATTGATGAAAAGATTGCATAGTTAGTATAATAGACGCGAACATTGCATACTTAGCATAATAGAACCGAACATGTTAATTTCACTTACCGACTTGCACAAATGTGGTTTCCTTATTTCGCAAATCTCTTTTCCATGACTTTTAGGAATATCCTATCTTTATTCTCCATGCTCCGTAAGTTATTGTTGTACTCATTCCGTGCAATTGCGTCTTGCATCATTACACGTGATTGTTGGTAACTTGTCTTGATCCGCGAACCTCAACAATTTGTACAAGGGTTCTACTGCCACCACGGTCCACTCCACCCATGTCCGAAATCCACCCACGAGGTGGTCATATGCGTACTTGCCCTCCGCCATTTGAGCCCACCTACTACCTGTCCAGTCAGGATGTGTCATCCACTGCTGGAACTTTTCCTTTTTTTTGAAGAAGCTATCAAGGAAAACAAAGGTCGTCCCAAATCTAGTGGCATTTGGCCTCACCAACTCTCCACCAATATGTTGCCTCATCTGCGCATGTAGATTCTTGTGGTTGTATAAAAATCTGCAGATTCTCTTGGCCTGTGCCACAATATCTTTGATACATTCATCCTCACACACGTCTTTTAGCATAAGATTTACGGTGTGTGCCAAGCAAGGCTGCCATACTATATGAGGGTCTTGCACTCGTAACATCCGCATGCTTTCTTGAAGTTGGCACCATTGTCAGTAACCACCTGCACAACATACTCCGCCCCAATCTCCTCGGCCACCACCTTTGTTATCTCGGCTAGTAGGTATTTGTGGTCCTGGACCTTAGCTGTGAATGAGCAAGCAAGAAGTTAGTATGTGTGGCAATGGCGATCATACGGAATAGGAAAAATAAATGAATTTTGTACCTGTGGCATTTACGGTCTTATGGAAGAACATCATCCCATTGCAGTATACCATGAAGTTGATGATACTCTGCTGTGTAGGTCCCGTCCAGGCGTCGCACATCACTGTAACACCAAAGGTGGCCCAGTCGTCCCTGAACCTCCGAAGGTACTTCACAATCTCCTGCTCATTCGCGTCCAAGTACTTAGCATCGATCTCGTATCCTCGTGGTGCACGAACCCCTGGGCCTAGCTCCTGCGTCAGCTTAATTGCAGCTATGACCGCATGCACAACAGATTAGTACAATCATCACACGACGTGTAACTTACAAACATACAATTGTTTCATACCTGTGAAATACGGGCAGTCCACCTTCCTTCCGGGAATTGCATTAGCATGTAACCACTTTGACCATCCCCTCCCTAGCTTCTCCCGCTTCCCCTGCTGGAATGCAGTGTCAATACGAGGTTGCTGCGGGGCACTAGCCCGTGCAAGGTCGACATCTATGGAGGCATGGCTTTCCCGTGTCGACTTGGACCGACCGAACATTTTGCTGATAGTCGACTGAATTGAAGACTTCCGTGCACCACTCCCGGAACCCGAACCTTGCGTCAAACCTTGGCTCCTGAGGTAGGCCTCTTCTTTAGAGGCCTTTATTGCCATCTTAAGCTGCTCATCCTCCGTGGCCATGGTGGCCCATTCGGTGCAAGCCTCCTCCTCGACGCAGCGAATCGCCGCTTCTCCTTCTTTCATCACGGCCACCACGGAGGTCGCGATCATGGCTCGCCTAATCACTTTAGGCACGTTGGGGCAGGCCTTCACATCACCGGCGCGGCCAACCAAATGTTCCTTAAGACGGGTCGCCCCTCCACCCTTCATAACATGCGCGCAGTAGTTGCACCTCGACCCTGAACCGATGCGCTCCCCGTGGTCCCATACGGTACCCTGAGGCTCCACCATCACAACGACCTACAGCCTGCATCATTACGAACAAATGCATGATATATAAGCTTGTATGGCCATGTGCTTGTTTGCATGTAGTCAACAATCTTAACTCATCGATGTTTGCTAAAATGCATGATATATGCCTTCGTTGTGAGGCTTACTAGCTGTACCATACTACCATAAGTGACCAAGTGAGTAAGTGACATGGAATTTTGAGTTTTGAATACATCTTGACATATGAATCCCAATTCCACATGAGTACATGCATTGTTAGTTCTTACTAGACTATATCCCACATGAATACATGTCTAAATAAGCAAAAAATTACAATTGCACTTAAAATCCAACAAATCAATTTATTCATACCAATTTTTTGGAAGCCAGAAATTTCGCCTTCAACTACCGAGATTTCTCCTTCAAGAATCAAATCTCGCCAGGAGGCCGAGATTTGCCTCCCGAGCCTTGAGCTGGCCGGATTTGGCCGAGCTTGGCCGGACTGCAGAGGAGGAGGTGGAGAAGGAGGCTGCGCAGGGAAAGTAAAATAGCGACACTCTCGGTGGGATGAAGTGTGAAGGAACTTCAATGATTGACGATGTATTAAAACCGGTGAAGTGTGAAGGAACTTCAATGATTGACGATGTATTAAAGCATCCGACAGTACCGGTCCTTCAACGCATCCCACAGCTCCTCATCTGCGCCCACATCCGTAAGCCCCGATAAAACCAAGATAATCTTACATTTAAGGAAATGTGACAATGTTGTAAGATTTGGCACTCGTTAGGCCATCTCCAGCAGCGTTTCCCTAAATCGGATCCCTACATCCACATATCTGAATTCCCTTATGGTAAAGTTATGGAGGGTGTAATTGTGATGTTTTAATTATGTACTAACTTATATGTTATATATGTTGTAATAGGAATCTTTAAATGAAGAAGTTTATGACTCAGTGACCTACTAATCTTATTGTATATGGAAATCTTATTGTATATTGAAATCTTATTCATATGACCTACATTGATCCTACTTGTGTTTTGAAAAGGTTTTATCAAAATATCACATTTAGGGAAGTCAAGTTTGCTACATGTGCAAATTTCGTCCCTGTTTCTTCTATATGTTTTCTTGAAAAGGTTCATCGAAAATGTCTTATAACCGCTAGAATTAAATTTCTCATAATTCTCGCAGGACCACTTGAATTCTTTGTCCGTAAGTTTTTACTTCTCGCAGGACTAGTTAGCGATACTAGTCGGTTCACGCCGGACTAGTTAGCGATACTAGTCGGTTCACGCCGGACCACTTGGAAGTGGTCGGCGTGAACGAACTTATACCAACCACTTCCAAGTGGTCGGCGTGAACCGATGTTTATCCTATTTCGATTTTTATTTTTAAAACATAACAAATGATGTTAAAATATTTTCATAAATTTTATGTATTATCCTACATATCTTATGATACTCCCATAAATTTTTCATAGCATGAAAATGCATTCTCAATTTTTAAAATTCAGAGAGTGTTTCATAGAAATGCCAAAAGTCTAAAAATAAACTTTTCAAACATTATCATTGAAGATCACTTCACGAGAACTTATTGATATAATTCGGTCGATCCGACCAAAAAATTCAAATTCGGTTTAAAATTCCGAAATCTCGGCGGTTTTTCCAAATCTCATGAAAAAATAAAAATCCGAAATATACTGTAGCAATTTCAAGTTTTTTTCGGATTTTTACATCCGGCCGGTCTATGCAAACTCGCTGGGGTCCGAAATCCGAGATTTCGGCGAGATTTCGCCGAATTTCGGCAGTTTTTGTAACCTTGCTTGACTATATGCTGATCAGTGATCATGCTAAGAACTCAATAGATATAGATGTGTCATCAGTGGCGGAGCCAGGATTCTTTCAAGCCTCAGGCCGAAAACTAAACACAATAACTAACGATAAATACTACTTACACCATGGTACAACAAAAACACTACACAAATACACAATTAAAGATAAATTTGAATTCCATGCTTAATATTTCAAGTAACTAAGTAAGCACCACAATTCACAGCATCAGCATGATCAGTGCATCACAATTCACAGCATTGCATCAGTGCATCACAATTCACAAGATCGTAATCGTGATCACGACGTAGTATCAGTATCGACGAAGGCAACACTCACTGTCTCACCATGACAGAGAGCGAGCTCGCTCGGGCCGGCCATTGAGAAGCGGGCGGGGTTGGCCGGTAGTGGGGCGGCGGTCGGGCGGTCGAGTGAGTGGGCGGTACGGCGATCTTTGAAGCGCCGGCAGCGATCTACCGGCGGCCGGATCGCGAACGCCGGATCGCGGCGCCGAAAGCGAGCTGCGAAAGCAGCAAACAAAGAAGCGGAGGCGCGCGGAGTAGACGGGACGAGCAAGCAGCGACGGAGCGAGGCCTTGGTCGGGAGCGACGGCCGCCGGCGGAGCGCGAGGCGACGCGAGATTGAAGTCGGGGCGTGGGCGGTGCGAGATCGAATCGGGAGCGGGCGGGAGCGGCCGACTAGCCGAGCTCCGGCGGAGGAGGAGGAGCAGCGCCCGGAGGGGTCAGATCGACGCGGCGCCCGATCGGCGGGGCAGCGGCGCGGCGGCGGCGTGAGCGAAGTCGCGAGTCGCGGCGTGGGGCGCGAGGCGCTGCGCGCGTGCCCTAGGCGCGACGTAAAGTTGGGCTGGGCCGACGACGCCTCGGGCCCAAATGAACGTTCCATTTTTTTGCACTGTTACGTGGGCCAGCCTCGGGCCCGGGCCCAAGTGGCCCGAGGCCCAGCTCCGCCCCTATGTGTCATACTTATGCATTAGTGACTCAATGAAAAAACTTCATGATTATGAACTAATGAATATTTCTTCGTTGCATAGCCTAAATATTCTGAGGTATATAGTAGTTAAGTATACGATATCAGCAAGCAAAACATAAGGAATCACTACTACAGAACACCATATCACTGTCGGTTTCAAACTGGCATACTATCGGATTTTGGAACCAGCAGTGATTGGTCGACACTGATAGTTGGACTATCACTGCCGGTTCTAGAACTGGCAGTGATGTCGGTATCACTGTCGGTTTGTATGCGAACCGGCAGTGATAGTCTGGTTCGTAAATCACTCAGTAAAATAAAAAAATTATTTGCATCCGGACCACCCCATATTCTACCGCACGTCGCAAGTGATAGTCTGGTTCGTAAATCACTCAGTAAAATAAAAAAAATTATTTGCATCCGGACCACCCCATATTCTACCTCACGTCGCAAGTCACAAGTCACGCGAAATACGTACGCGCGCGTGCGGTTGCTAGGACTCGAACTCGCGATCTACTGCCTCGCGCGAGCCCACCTTACCATCTCACCTATCACTCATTCCTCAACCAATATAGGATATATTTTCCTTTTGTTCCTTTGTCTCCGAAACTTTTGATGATTATTTGGATATTTAAATGAATTCAAATAGAAAGATTGTCAACTACAAAGTTGTATATCTCGTCGAGAGATATAATTTTTATATAAATTTTATATCTATCCGACTTCATATGAAAAAGTTATGATTTTTCGAAAAATGGTTGTTAGCATTATTACTGCCAGTTGAGAATACGAACCGCCAACCGGCAGTGATACCATTATTTGGATATTTAAATTACTTCAAATTAAAAAGTTGTCAACTACAAAGTTTTAGATATCATCGAGATATACAATTTTCATATAAATTTTATCTCCATCCGACTCCGTATGGAAAATTTATGATTTTTCGAAAAATGGTTGATAGCATTATTACTGCCAGTTGGGAATACGAACCGCCAACCGGCAGTGATACCATTATTTGGATATTTAAATTACTTTGAATGAAAAGTTGTCAACTACAAAGTTGTAGATCTCGTCGAGAGCTACACTTTTCATATAAATTTTATCTTCATCCGACCCCGTATGAAAAAGTTATGATTTTTCGAACAATGGTTGATTGCATTATTACTGCCGGTTGGGAATACGAACCGCCAACCGGCAGTGATACCATTATTTGGATACTTAAATTACTTCAATGAAAAAGTTGTCAACTACAAAGTTGTAGATCTCGTCGAGAGCTACAATTTTTATATAAATTTTATCTTCATCCGTGATGAGAGGTTGTGTCCCGATCTTTCGATAAGAGCGATAACTATCGATTTGGTGGAACCGACTTTTACGATCCGATTACAACGTACGACGACGATGCGCCCTAGCAGTTCATATGCAAAAGTTATTCATATTTGAAGTCGGTGCTGTCCCAGGAGGCCGAATTGGATTCTAGAATGTGATGGATTTGATCTCTCTCTCTTCTTGGCCCGTGGATGACGTGTTGGAGTTGGCACAACCAAATGTGGTCATATCCGTAGTAGTGATGTCCTCAACATCCTCCCTTTCTTAAATTTGAGTCGTCCTCGACTCATGCTCAGCTTTTAGCTTGTCCTCAACAAAAAATATTCTCATCTGAAAATCATCCACAAAGCTCAATATTTCTTTCCAGCATAAAAGGTATGTTGAAAGCTAGCACTCTTGGATGCTTCCTCCCCTCCGTGAAGGAAAACCATCCTAGTAGATTTAAACGATGCAGAGGATGCCGTGAAGTGTCTCCAAATTGATATAGCGTTGATCATATCCAGGACGAGTATGGTCTCATCATTCTCCCTTTCTTGAATTGGAGTCGTCCTCGACTCCATCACATTCTCCTGCAAAATGTTAGTAGCGACAAAGAGCAAAGCAACATGCATATCTTTTATGATCAAATCAATGGCTTGTGAATCACAATCACCCAAACACTCTCTTTCTTGAAAATTATCATATAGACTATAAATGAAAGTAGGGTAATTTGATATGATATTAAAATTATCAAATTGATCACATTGTTGCATAGTAAGTAGAGGTTTCAGATCTGAACAAATGTATACTCTATGCAGTTTGTATTCTCCTTTATCATTATGTTTGCTAACAACATAAAAAATATTTCGCGATAACCATGATAAATCAGAATGTACAAAAATCTTCTCCTTGAAACTATCTAAATCACACAGAACATCAAATTCAATGTAACCTAAAGTATTTAAATAAGACATCAATTTAAGCTCATCTTCTTCATTGGCAATGTGAATAACATGTTTGTGTTCAGTGCAAGTGTTTAGTTCAAATATAAATGTTTCATGTTCATTCACTAGTTGTGGCGTGGATATAAGTGAAGTATTATCACACAACTCTTCTTTATCATCAGGAATAGCAAGCAAATCAGCAATGGGTTCCATTAATAGTTGTTCTACGATAGCATGATTCATGGACAGTTTTATCTCTTTAAAATGATTTTCACCATGTATATAGTCCATACCTTTTAAATTACCTTCTAAATCATTCTCAGTGGTTGTAAGTGCAACTTCAATTTCCAACTCTTCACATACGTATGGAGCAGCAAATATCTCTTTTTTCTGCACATTTTTTTCTTTATCTTTCTCACGAAGGTGCTCACTTTTCTGCAAAATGTTAGCTACAATAGAAGGTGCAATAATGGGTACATCAAATGAAGCTAAAAGCTCTTTCAAAGATTCAGCAAGCATGTTTTCAGCTCTACAAGCACATTTAATCAATTCTGAAAGACAACTATATGTTTCATCAATAAGAACATCCTGAATTTCATGATTAAGTCCACAATGAACCTAACCTCAGTAGCTTATTCACATTATTGTAAACCACAACGCAACAAACAATTTTGCAAATCATGAAAGTATTCTATAACAGTTTTAGAACCTTGTTTTAAGCGTTGAAGTTTAGTAAGCAAATAGTCAGCATCATATTCAGGAACATAATCATTTCTCATAAGTCTTTTCATGGCATTCCAAGTTTTAGGTTTTTTATCATATCTAGATATATGCTTCCACCAATATATTACACCTGACGTTAACACTTGAACTACGACACTAA
The DNA here is from genome assembly GCA_036346275.1 of Otatea glauca. Taxonomy (NCBI): domain Eukaryota; kingdom Viridiplantae; phylum Streptophyta; class Magnoliopsida; order Poales; family Poaceae; genus Otatea; species Otatea glauca. Next base: position 33,341,618 of record CM070714.1, read on the forward strand.
TCTTTTGGTTTTCAGATAAGTCATAGTTTGCAAATTCTTTGTCTACCACAATCTCCCAATTAATATATGCATTAGGATCGAACTTTCCACCAAAAGAAGGCAATTCAAACTTGATTTTACCTTGCTCATCATCAGTTGATGAACCCGTGACGATGTGTGGTGGGGGGCCGAGGCAGCGAGTCAATGCTGGGAAGCCGGGGCAGCAATGGGAACCCGTTGTGCACTTAGTACACCATTATTGTTGCTTAAGAGATGAGGCGGAGGACTGGAAGTTCCAGGGGCAGCAGCTGCAAGCATATCAAGTCTAGACAAAATAGTAGCAAGGGTAGTGTTAGCAACTCCCTGAGTAGTCTCGATGGATCGGAGACGGTTTTCTTGCAGCGACATTCGCTCATTAGTGAGTCGTACATTGACCTTAGTACGTGGAGAATGATGCAGTGAACTCTTGTCACCTGACATGGTTAGTAGCAAAAAGGGAAACACAAAGGATTATGTAATTCCCTATCAACTACTAGAAAGTGAAGAAAAGTCGCTCAACTCTCAAGTCTTAACCAAAGCTCTTACAAGTTCTTACTGTGCAGCAAGAGTTGTCGGCCGTTGGCGGTGTCAAAAGTTCTCTGAAGCTTGGATAAAGCGATTGCCAAAGTACCGAACAAACGTACGAGGTAGAATATGTGGAGCTAGGTAGGCTATACTTATTTCCAAAGCAATATGATAATTCTAGTATTGTAATGATAAGTAATACCCATACTAGAATTCACAAGTCCTAGTTGCCGATCTCAAAGATATAAGCGAATTTCAAGGCAACTCACGTGCAAAGATAATGTAACTTAATGCAACCAATGGAATGAGCTAAATAAGAAAAAATTCAGCACCAAAACTCATGTTGCATAAGTTATGGAGAGACACTAGCTAATTGCTTCAGAAAAGGTAAAAGGGCACAAGATTGCTCAACAATTAATACAATTGCACAATCTGAAAAATAATGAACACAAATTAGGGTTCGCTCAATGTAGTGATGCCGGCCACTATTCTGTTTTCTTTTTCTTTTTCTTCTTTTTTTGGCCTTTTGGCTGTTTCTTTCTTTTTTTCTTTCTTTTGGTGACTTTCGGCCAATACTAGTATGAGCAAAGTTTTGGAATCCCCAACTCGATGTCACAAGACAGTGTGATATGATAATTCAAGATTATGCAATATATCAAGTAGAACAGCCCTAAGCAATATCAAATAGCTAGTCTCAATTGGGATCAAAGTATTCGTAAAGGATGAATTGGTTCCCAAAGGTATGTGTACTGATATTTTTGGAGTTTTATGGATTGTGAATGCTACTGGACTCAACCAACTCAAAGGAACAAAGCAAGAACATGAATTGAAGCAAGATACCCAAATTCAATGTTTCTAGGGCAGCAGAATTGTCGACTAGATTAAAGCTTCAAAACGACCGAAATTAGAAGGTTCACTATGGAAAGAATTGAAGCTTATATCCTCATCTTTCAAAAGAGTACAAGAACATGCAATTTGGAGCTCGGGTGTGAAAGTTATGGCTCAAAAATGGAACACCACATAATACCCCCAATTTCAGCCTACGAGACCGATTCCGAATTAGAATCAAATTCGGTTTGAAGGATTCTGAATCACAAAGGACACCAAAAACATTTTTGTAGAGGACTCTTCAAGGATTCAGGAAAGTATAAAAACTTCCTAATCGAAGTTTGGACGTGAGAATTATGATCAAAATACCAAACCGATCTGGACTGGAAGTACAACTTGCTTGCAAAATTTGATGTCCAGATTAAGCCAACTTGGATACAGAATTAGAGTTCATGCCCAACTAGGTTTTTATAGAGATCCTTCCCAGGTTTTAAGAAAGTGCAAGAACACATAAATCCAAGATCGTATGCGAAAGTTATGAACAAAACAAAGTACTGGACAGATTGAAAGAAAAGCTACGCGAAGAAAAAACGATCAGCAACTAAAACAAGGACTCTAATGGAACAAAACTTAACAAAACTCAATAAAATACCAGATTAAATCTAAAGGTTCAATTTTTGTGGACTAGTTTCAATTTTGGACAGAAAACAAAAACTAATCTAAAATACTGAATCTCTCACCGAAAACATGGCACTCTGATACCACCTGATGCGAGGTTGTGTCCCGATCTTTTGATGAGAGCGATAACTATCGATTTGGTGGAACCGACTTTTACGATCCGACTACAACGTACGACGATGATGCGCCCTAGCAATCGCTAAACCAATTCCGGAGTGTTATTGATCTTGCCATGGGCATGATCAACCTGAACACGAGGTTCAATTCCTGTAAACAACCGAAGAACAAGTGAAAGATCGAAAAAGGCGACTAAAGGGGGGGTGAATAGGAGCCAAATAAAATTTTTCGAATAAACTTTCCCCCTAGAATTCAAACCACCAAAAGTCCAGAAAGAAACTGCACTGGTCGGGCATCTCTGGTCGGATGACGGTACTTCGACCTACAGAGGTCGATGAACAAGATTCTCACCAAAGACTGGTCGGATGAGCGAGACTCCCGACCCGAAGTGGTCGAATGAACAATAATCCCGACCCGAAGTGGTCGGATGAACAGTACTCCCGACCCGAAGTGGTCGGATGAACAGTATCCCGACTGGGTGAGCGAGACGCCCGACTGCGGAGGTCGGATGAACGAGACTCGGGTGAATAGTGCTCGGATGAGCAAGATACCTCCCGACCGATGAGCAGTACATCCGACCTACAGAGGTCGGATAAAGCGATACGGTCGGATGAGCAAGTAAAATCAGCACGATCTTAAAATGTAAATCGATGTAACTTTTGATCGGTGATCCAAAACAGTGAAACTTGGTGTGCACCTCCCTAAGGATGTCGAAACCTATTTGGTCATCAATCGAAGGAATTGATACCAAGGTTCCGTCCCTTTTCAGTTTAACAAATGCAACACCAAAAACAGAGTCACGAACACAGACTTTACCCCTAACTTGCTGGTGGGAGTTGATGGTCATAATATCCTTGGATAACTCTCCACAAATCACAGCAAGTAAGTACACGAAGAAACAACCCTTCAAACAGATAGAAACACTATCTGAAAACTAGGCACAGAAATTGGTTTCTTCCAAAACTGAATAGAAGAGGTTGTAGATTGCCTAGATGATTGGGATATGATCTATAGAAGATTCATCCAGCAATCTTTCATCCTTGGCAATAAGAACCAGAAGCCAATCAAGACTAACGAATCGCAAGTCACACGCTTACGCACCTTAAGAACACAGATTTACAACTTGCAACAAGAACGCAAGGATTGCCTAAATGATTGAAAGCACCGAATCCAGAGAAGAGTTCATCAATCATGAATTTCAAAAGGACTCAAAAGCATGTAGAAGGAGATGAGGCAAATCCAAATTACGTAAAGTAAATTGCAAGTAAGTAAATGCGAATTTAGATAATGTAATTTAAGTGCGTAATGTAAATACGTAAGAGAAATGAAACAAGAATATAAGTGAAGAATATTTCATTTCGGAAGGGAGGTTTACAAAGCCTCACAACAAAGTGGGCAAAACTCAAACGAGCAAAGCAAAACCTCGTAACCTTCACAACCTTCAAAGAGAGGAGGCTGCCCTACCCTCTATTTATAGTGACACAGGATCAATTTCCACCTTTGGATGTCCCTGCTTCAATCCTAAGCCACCATCCAAGAGCCAGATTTGATCCTTACACATCACTCTCAACAACTCTCAACTACTCACGTAGACTTTCCTCACCGCTCACCCCCAAGGAGACACCCCTCTCCTGTCTATTCATAGCGGGCTTGGAACACCTACCACCCTTGGATGAGCCTCTAAACCCTAGAGCACTCCATCAAGGGTGAGATTTTACCCACTCACAAAGCTATGCATGGGCTCACCCAAACCCAACAACACAACGGGTTTTGCACTTTCAACTCACACTAACTTGACCGCTACTCTATCTTCCCGACCGCGATCCAACGGTCCTCCTAGATCGAGCAGCTCCAAGTTAGCATCTCATCCATTCCTCTGTCTTCTCGGCTTGCGGCTACTCACGGCCTCGGTCATCTTTGGCGACACCTCGATCATCCGGACCTCGGCTCTCCGGCCTAGTCCCGATCCCTTCGCCTCACCATGACCTAGCTCCAAAGTCCCGCAACCATCATAGACAAGGAAACCACATCACATAGCAATGTCCAACAACACATATCCATCTCAGCAGACGGATATACACTACGCCGACCAAAGATAACCCCGACTACACGTGGTCCGACCATCGGTCTCCATCCCGACCAACCATGGTCCGACCATCGGTCTCCATCCCGACCACTCGAGGTCGACCATCGGTCTCCATCCCGACCACTCGAGGTCTGACCACTAGACTCAACCACTCAGAGTCGGACGACCCAACCACTCGGGGTCGGACGAGTGGTCTGCAACACAGCCAAAGCCCCGACCACTCAGGTCGGACGACCCGACCACTCGGGGTCGGACGACCGGTCGCAACACACCAAAGCCCGACCACTCAGGTCGGACGACCACCACTCGGGGTCGGACGGTCGTCTCCGACCACCAAATCCTGCACCACTGGTCGAACAACCTGGTCTCCGACCAGCCAAAGACCTGACCACTCGGGGTCAGACGACTGGTCTCCGACAACCAAAACTCAGACCACTCGGATCAAACTCAAATTCAAGCACATCATGCTAAACCACGGTCAATTACTCATCACCATCAGGGATAGACCTCCACATGGTCTTTCAATCTCCCCCTTGATGAGTATATTGACAAACACCCGAAAAGGCATAAATTTGAGTTTGTAAAGCAATTTGATTTGCAAAACCAAACTTGGTCAAGAGAGAAAGATATAAAATCATGACCAAGTTGGCAGAAAGAATTTAGAGCAAGACCATGAAAAGAGCAAGTTTTTCACAAAAGCTTAGTGCCAAATGTGATTATGATCCATAAGAGATAGCAAATATTTACAAAGATCATAAGAATCAACAAGCTTTCACATTTTTATCTCCCCCTTTTCTACATTTTAAATGATGCCTTTTCTATATTTTCTCCCCCTTTTGGCAATATAGACATCAAAATGAATTTTTTTTTTGTTTTCTCCCCCTTTATATATGTATGCATGAAATGCAACCTAAGTGAGCTTTGAAGATTATCCAATTGATCGCAATGACAAGATATGACACCAAGCTAGTCAATTTAGAAAATGACTGAACTAGGATGTCTCCAAGAACAAATTCATTTTGCTCACAAGCTTGGTTTACAAGATTTTATTTTAGCAAGATTTGAACAAGTGCAAAACTTAGCAAAAGTTTCAAAGCTAGAAGCCAGCACCATTCATAGGATCAAATGGAGAACCTAGAGTTCAACCTACTCAACACTTTGGGGAATCTTGAAGTACATATAGAGTCCTTCGAGCTCATTTTTCAATTCATGCAAATTCTTCTTCTTTGATATTTTAAAAGACATAGCGGGGTGCAAATGTTTGACATTATTTGCATTATTTACCCACTTATGTTTTTGTTATTTGCATTTCTTAATGGTTGACTCAAGCCATGTTCGATCACCCCAAGAGTAACTCTTAAGATAATGATCTTGGTCATACACTATATATTCCAAGTTCATCCCAAGTGCAATGGGAGGCAATCTCGAGAATATATAGTGTTGAGTTCAATTTTGCACAAAAAGAGTCAAGTTTTTTTTATTATTTTAGCACATATGAGCAATTTTGAAGGACTAAAATATGGATCAAGCAAGTTTCACCCAAGTTGCTATAGGGACTCTAGAGAACTCCATAAATTCACAATTCATGGTAAAAACCTCTAGAGAAGAAACTTAACAAGAAAAAGCAACATGTTTTTCATTTAAGATTTTCAATTTTGATTTTAACAAGCTTAGTATGATAGATGGACTTGGATAGACCTAAGCTAGTGATTTTCTTCAAAGATGTAGCAAGGTGCATTACATGAAGATTGAATCAATTGCATAATAGACAAAGCTCATAAAACAGAAAATGCAGTCTAAATGCAATGCATGAACATATTCCCAAACTCCCCCTCAACAAATGAATTAATTTTAGGCTCAAATCTGGTTAAAGTTGAGTTATTATCAAGATTAGGCATAAAGAAAACCCGAATGAACTCAATAACAACCAGAAAAACAGAATGAGGAGAAGAAGTCGAGGCGCAAGACTGGATGGCTATTGAGCATAGATAAGATAGAAGAGACTCACTACGGCTCAGACTGGCTCTTATCTTCCACAGTGACTGACATAGGGAAGCTGACTCTAGATTCCAACTAAGGAGTGCACACAGACCCTGTCTACCCAGGAGGCCCAAAACCTGCTAGACTTATAAGACTGTGAGGGAACTCAACCTAGAGAGAAGAGAGAACAGCTAATCACGCATGATAGCAACCTAAAGCATAAGATAAGAGGTCCATGGAAGACATGCCAAAAGTCTAAGTGAGTGAACTCAACTTAAGAAAACAAGCCCAAAGTCACCCAGAAGAAGAAAGGAAATGCTGGAGGAAAAAAAATATAGTACATAGTATACAAACCAGCTCCCCCTCAAGATAAGCCGTATGGGCTCACGACTCCAAGCTCACTCCTCAAGGCAACAAACCTGGAGCTATCCAAAGGCTTGGTAAAGATATCGCTAAGCGGTGGTCACCATCTATGAATGAAACACGATATCACCCTTCTCCACATGGTCTCTAAGGAAGTGATATCTAATATCAATGTGTTTGGTCCGGAATGTTGCATTGGGTTTTAGCAATGCAAATAGTGAAGTGTTGTCACAGAAAAGTGGCACACTCTCTATCTCTAACCCATAGTCCCGCAAGGTCGATCTCATCCAGAGCACTGCTACAAAGAATCGGTGCGACAACATACTCGGCCTCGGTGGATCATGCAACCCTGCATCGCTTCCTAGATGACCAAGAAACAAGAGAAGTGCCAATGAATTGGCAAGTGCCGAAGTGCTCTTCCTATCTATCCTCTGACCGCAAAGTCGGCATCGGAAAAGGCTCTAAGAGATAGACAAGAAGAAGAAGAGTACCAAATACCATAATCGGTGGTGGCACGAAGGTACCGAAGATGCGCTTGACCGCTGGCGGTGAGAGGCGCAAGGAGAAGCTTGAATCGGCGCGCATGCACACACAAATGAAATGTATGTCCGGCCTCAAGCGATGAGGTACAAGAGGAGCCGATCATACTCAAACTCCTTTTGATCAAGAGCTCACCATCCTCATCGGGCTCGAGAACAAGATGGTGGCCATAGGAGTCATCACCGGCTTCCCATCGACATGTCAAAGCGCCTCAGGAGGTCACGGGTATATTTGCCTTGATGCAAGAAAGTACCCTCCCGAGTCTACTTGATTTGGAAGCCAAGAAAGTAGCTCAACTCGCCCATCATACTCATCTCAAACTCTGTACTCATCACATCAGAAAACCGAGAGACAAGAGAATGAGAGGATCCACCAAAATGATATCATCCACATAAATCGAACAAGAAGAAAATGAGACTCATGGTGTCGATGAGCGAGTTTTGTCTACTATGCCCATTTTAAAGTCATGGTGAGAAGATAAGACTTGAGCCTCTCATACCATGCTCTGGGGCCTGCTTGAGTCCATCTGAGCTTTGGAAAGCTTGAAAACATGACTCGGAAACTTGGGGTTCTCAAATCTCGGAGGTTGTTTGACATAAACCTCTTCCTCAATATAGCCATTGAGAAATGCACTCTTGACATCCATTTGATAGAGCTTGAAGCCGGGATGCGAGAAAATGCAAGCGGGATCCTAATAGCCTCTAGCCTAGCTACGAGGGCAAAGGTCTCCTCAAAGTCAAGACCCTCAACCCGAGAAAAGCCCTGTGCAACTAGCCTAGCCTTGTTGCGAATGACAACCCCATCCTCACTGCTTCTTTTTGAACACCCACTTGGTCCCAATGACATTATGACCGGATGGGCGCTCTACAAGTCGCGGACTTTGTTCCTCTCAAAGTTCTCAAGTTCTCATGCATAGCATTAATCCACGACTCATCGGATAATGCATGAGAAATATCCTTCGGCTCAAAGGAGGCAACAAAGGCAGAGTGAAGACAGAAGGAGGACAGACCCGTTCTTGAGCGAGTGACACGCTCGAACAATTCGCCAATCATCTGATCAGAAGGATGACGTCTCTGAATATGACGGGGAGGTCCAGGAGCAGAAGTGGCCTCTACCTCTTGAACAGAAGAGATAGGAACAGAGCCACTCATCAAGGAGAGCCGAAGACAAAGGTGGTCTCCCCGAGGTGCGTAAATGGAAACAGAGGCACCTCGGTGTAGAGGGGGCTGGATCGGGTGGAACACCATCATCTCCATCATCCTCATCCTCTACAAAAATGGTCTTGGAGGAAGAAGAAGAGCTCAAACATCGTGTCTAGCTCTGGCTAGCCTCATCAAAGGTCACATCACGGTCTCTATGATCCTATGCGCATCAACACCTGCACTTATAGCTACGAGAAGAAGACGAGTAACCTAGAAAGATGCCATCGAAGAGCGAGACTCAAACTTATCTAGGTTACGGACTTCAAGATAAAACACTTGCAACCAAACGCGAAAATGAGACACCTGGGCTTTCGCCCATACCTCAACTCATAAGAAGTGCGATGCAAATGTGCTCTCAAAACACGCGATTAGAAACATGGCAAGCAAGAGCTATAGCCTCACCAAAACTTCCTAGGAGTATCAGACTCATCTAGCATCGTCCCGCCATCTCAACTGTGGTCCTGTTCTTCCTTTCCACTACGCCATTTTGCCGAGGGCGTAGGGAGAAGAGAAGCGATGCTCTAAACGGACTCCACACAAAAACTCTCAAAGTAGGAATTCTTGAACTCCGTGCCATTATCACTGCGAATAGCTCGTAATGCACCGGGAGCTCAATAGACAACCCTCTTGACCGGACTCAAGTGAGAAAAGTCTCATCCTTTGAGGCCATGAAAAATACCCAAGAGTATCTAGAAAAATCATCAACGATGACAAGAACATACCACTTCCCTCCTGCCGATCGCACTCTAGCTCGACCAACGGTGTCCATATGTAAAAGCTGTCACGGTGCATCAGTCATCACTACTGATCGGAGGATGAGAAGCGAGAACCATCTTGCCATGTCGGCAAGGAGAGCAAACTAAGTCTTTGACCATCTTGAGTTTGGGCAAACCCGAATGAGATCGTGGTACGTTAACTCGGGTCAAATGATCAAAACCAATGTGACCAAGTCTCCTATGCCGAAGGAGAGATCACGGACTCGAAGCAATCAAACATCGAAGAGGGTCTCCAGAAGAAGCGAAAAATCAGCACGAAAGACTCTCCCAAATCTAGAAATCCATAAACTAACCCTCCCGATGAATCAATGATTCTACAGGGCATTACTCTTGAAGCTTACCTCGAAAGAGTCATCGATAAGTCGAGAAACAGAGAGCGGATTGTATTGCGACTTACTTACTAAGGCAACATCTTTAAGAATGAAATTTTGGTTAATGCAGATGGTACCTTTAGCAATGACTCTACCTGAAGATGCATCCCCAAAAGTGATTAACTCATCACCGGGGCTCGGACTAGGAAGAGAACCATCGAGAATCTCCGGTCATATGGCGAGAACAACCGAGTCAACAATCCAAACATCTCCTTCCCATCCGACCAACCCGATCAAGACACAAGAGAGAAAGATGACTCGAAGATGGGGTAGAGTGAAGACTTGGGAACCCAATCTTGAACCACACGACGCCTCGAGTGCGATCCACGAAGAAGACGGACTCGAGTGTCTCTCTGACGTTTAGACTTAACAAGATCAGTAGCAACTCTAGTAGATGATCTATGAGTGGAAACTGGGTTGGCATGCCGTGGTGCAAAAGCCGGACCATCCCAGTAAGGCTGCCTGGATCTCCTACCAGAAAACACCTCACGCCGCCGATATCTACCTCGATGGGAAGAACGAGGAATATCAAGAGGACGGCGGAAAGAGCTGACTACTGAACAGCTCCAAGACTAAAACTCGAAGAACCAAAGATGAAAACCGAGTCCGGACGCGCCAAAAAAAGCGACTCTCTAACTGTCTAGAAGCGGTGTGTGTTTTAGGAGCACTCAAAGTCCGGGATGACCACGAATACCCCTAAGAGCAAGAACACGCTCACGCCGAGTGATCTTGGCGCGCTCAAGGTAAATCTACTAGGTGACCATCCTTCTTACTGAAGGTGCATGTGTACCGCCTTGCTAGAGGCGAAGCAACAGAGTAACACCCTTTCGGTCAAGTCCTATGGACAACCCAGCAGACCTAAACACGATGGTGCTCACTCTGGGAGCTACCACAATCTCACCACTCTTGGAGCCGCGCACAATGGTGAGAGGATGCGCCCGAGCGTGCTCTAAGGGATCAAATCCTAGACCTAGATTGAATCTACTAATTTTGGATTGGTCCAGAATAAGATTGAGCTTCTTCTTGCCTCCAACAAACTTCTCGAGAGTGCTCATAAGATACTGGCAATCTCGGAAGAGAGAAGCACAAGAAGAACAGGGGGAAGGAGAGAAAGAAGAAGAACCAGAAAGAGAAGATCTCTCAGCACGTGCTTTTTGTTCCCTTAGCACGGCTGCCTCAATTTTGAGGGACTCACAAGAAACGCAAGAAGCATCTCTAATCCTATTGGCTTGGTCTTCTAATTTCTTTCTAAGCTCGACATGGATTTTATCCAAGTCATCCTTAACCCTAACACACAGCAGGCAACCAGTTTTTGACTTATCTAGTAAGTCCTTAGCAAGTTGATCACACTTGACATTCAAAGCATCATTGTCAAGTTTTAGTTGCCTCTGACCCTCACATGAGTATTTGGGTCCTTAGAAGCATGCAATTCAAGTTCATCATTTCTAGCAGAAAGCTTCTTAAGGTGTGAACTCATGGCATCAATTTCAGCAAGCAATTTAGGGCAATTAGCACAAGAAGGAGTAGAGTGAGCATGAAGAAAACTAGTCTCAACAGGAATATTTTCAATAGAACTTGTGCTAGCATTCTTCATCCTAAGACCATCAAGTTCAGCAAGCACACTATCATGTATGGTCCTTAGGTTCTCCAACTCCACAAGAACAAGCATCACAGAGAACACAGTCATCGGTGACTCGGGAGGAGAAGATCTAAGTGAAGCTAACTCCGAGTCAAGGTACCTACTTCCTTCTCTAACTCGAACACCTCGACCTAGCCTTAGCATGAAACTTGCCTAATTTACGTAGGCGACATTTAACTCATCGTAGGTGGGTACCTCATCCGTGTCGCTGTACAACTTCGGAGTCGCTTACTTCAATGGCGCCTGCCATGAAGCACATGCCGGAGAAGTCATCGTTGCCCTTCACCTTCTCTTGCGGATCGTCCTCGCTTGCATCACTCCAATTCTCCGTGTTAGAGAGCTCGATGTCGTCCAGTGCGGCGAGGACCCGGTGAAAGAGCTTCTTGTTCTTGGTAAAGTTGCGGTACTTCTTCTTCGTCGGCTCATGAACTGGGGCCTTCTTGTTGCGGTTCTTATCGGTGTAGTCGTTCTTGCCCGAACCGCTTTGTTCGTTTTTGCCATTCTCCAGCTTGGGACAGTTTGCTCGAATGTGGTTGGGGCCACCACACTCGAAACAAGTGATCATCCCACCTCTCTTCCTCTCTCTCTCACTCTCTTGTATGCATATGAAAATTTGCGAGCAAGAAGAGCAAGCTCATTTTCTGAAAAATTTTCCAGTTGGTCATCGCTTAGCTCGCAAAGGGCGGAGAGAGAGAAACCAATAGAAGAATCAGAAAGAGAGGATCCAATGGGATCGGTGACCAAAGCCATCGACTGAGACTTCGTCTTCCGCGAGACGACGTCGATCTCATGAGTCTTGAGACGGGAATAAAGCCCATCAAGAGTCAAGGTCGACAGGTCGGTGGTGTCCTTGATGGTGGTCACTTTCATTTCCCAAACACGAAGATCGAGTGCGGTCAAGAAATGTCGAGCATTATCCGAGTCAGGGTATATGCAACCGACTGCTCGAAGGTCGCTCAGAATCTTTGTAAACCGACCAAAGCACTCGTCAAGACTCTCACCAGCGTGCTATTCAAACTTGTTGAACTCACGCTTGAATTGGTCCTGTCGAACCGTCTTGATTTGGGTAGTGCCCTCATGGTAAGCATCGAGGGTCACCCAAATCTCATGAGCGTAACGAAGGTGAGAACTCCTGTCATACTCACTGCGGCTAAGACCCTGTATGAGGATGTTCCTTGCCTTAGCATTCGCCTCAACGTCAGCCATATTGCCGGCCGTGACGTTCTCATCGGCAGGAACCTCATACGGGAGCTTCACCTTCTGCCATATCAGGAAGCCCTGGGCAGTGATGTACGACTCCATCCGAGATTTCCAAAAAGGAAAATCAACTCTAGAGAAAATAGGAGGCTTGGTGGAATACTTGTCCATCGCCATGGCTCTTGAGACCGGTCAAGATCTAGAAAGAGCAGAACCGGCTCTGATACCAATTGAAAGATCGAAAAAGGCGACTAGAGGGGGGTGAATAGGAGCCAAATAAAATTTTGAATAAACTTTCCCTAGAATTCAAACCACCAAAAGTCCAGAAGAAAGCGCCTTTGGTCGGGTATCTCTGGTCGGATGACCGGTACCCCGACCTCTGAGGTCGATGAAGCGATACTCGACAAAGATCGGTCGGATGAGCAAGACTCCCGACCGAAGTGATCGGATGAGCAGTAATCCCGACCAAGTGTTCGGATGAGCAAGACTCGGGTGAATAGTGTTCGGGTGAAGCGATATCCGACCGGGTGATAAGACGCCCGACTGCGGAGGTCGGATGAACGAGACTCGTGTGAATAGTGCTCGGATGAATAAGTACCTCCCGACCGATGATGAAAGTACATCCGACCTACGAGGTCGGATGAGCGATACTCTGGTCGGATGAACGATAAAATCAACACGATCTTAAAAGCGAAATCGATGTAACTTTTGATGGTGATCCAAAACAGTGAAACTTGGTGTGCACCTCCCTAAGGATGTCGAAACCTATTTGGTCATCAATCGAAGGAATTGATACCAAGGTTCCGTCCCTTTCGGTTTAACAAATGCAACACCAAAACAGAGTCACGAACACAGACTTTACCTAACTTGCTGGTGGGAGTTGATGGTCGAATATCCTTGGATAACTCTCCACAAATCACAGCAAGTAAGTACACGAAGAAACAACCCTTCAAACAGATAGAAACACTATCCAAAACTAGGCACGTAAATTGGTTTCTTCCAAAGCTGAATAGAAGAGGTTGTAGATTGCCTAGATGATTGGGATATGATCTATAGAAGATTCATCCAACAATCTTTCATCCTTGGCAATAAGAACGAAGCCAATCAAGACTAACGAATCGCAAGTCACACGCTTACGCACCTTAAGAACACAGATTTACAACTTGCAACAAGAACGCAAGGATTGCCTAAATGATTGAAAGCACCGAATCCAGAGAAGAGTTCATCAATCATGAATTTCAAAAAGGACTCAAAAGCATGTAGAAGGAGATGAGGCAAATCCAAATTACGTAAAGTAAATTGCAAGTAAGTAAATGCGGAATTTAGATAACAGAATTTAAGTGCGTAATGTAAATACGTAAGAGAAATGAAACAAGAATATAAGTGAAGAACATTTCATTTCTGGAAGGGAGGTTTACAAAGCCTCACAACAAAGTGGGCAAAACTCAAACGAGCAGCAAAAACCTCAGAACCTTCACAACCTTCAAAGAGAGGAGGCTGCCCCTACCCCTCTATTTATAGTGACCTGGGATCAATTTCCACCTTTGGATGTCCTGCTTCAATCCTAAGCCACCATCCAAGAGCCAGGATTTGATCCTTACAACGCCTCTCAACAACTCTCAACTACTCACGTAGACTTTCCTCACCTGCTCACCCCAAGGAGACACCCCTCTCCCTGTCTATTCATAGCAGGCTTGGAACACCTACCACCCTTGGATGAGCCTCTAAACCCTAGAGCACTCCATCAAGGGCTGAGATTTTACCCACTCACAAAGCTATGCATGGGCTCACCCGAAACCCAACAACACAACGGGTTTTGCACGCTTTTCAACTCACACTAACTTGACCCGCTACTCTATCTTCCTGACCGCGATCCAACGGTCCTCCTAGATCAGAGCAGCTCCAAGTTAGCATCTCATCCATTCCTCTGTCTTCTCGGCTTGCAGCTACTCACTGGCCTCAGTCATCTTTGGCGACACCTCGATCATCTGGACCTCAGCTCTCCCAACCTAGTCCCGATCCCTTCGCCTCACCATGACCTAGCTCCAAAGTCCGCAACCATCATAGACAAGGAAACCACATCACATAGCAATGTCCAACAACACATATCCATCTCAGCAGACAGATATACACTACGGCGACCAAAGATAACCCCGACTACACGTGGTCCGACCATCGGTCTCCATCCCGACCAACCATGGTCCGACCATCGGTCTCCATCCCGACCACTCGAGGTCCGACCATCGGTCTCCATCCCGACCACTCGAGGTCCGACCACTAGACTCAACCACTCGAGTCGGACGACCCAACCACTGGGTCGGACGGTCGGTCCGCACTGACCAAAGCCCGACCACTCGGTCGGACGACCCGACCACTGGGTCGGACGGTCGGTCTGCAACACAACCAAAGCCCCGACCACTCAGGTCGGACGACCCGACCACTCGGGGTCGGACGACTGGTCTCCGACCAGCCAAAGCCCAGACCACTCTGGGTCGGACAACTGGTCTCCGACCAGCCAAAGACCTGACCACTCGGGGTCAGACGACTGGTCTCCGACAACCAAAACTCAGACCACTCGAATCAAACTCAAATTCAAGCACATCATGCTAAACCACGGTCAATTACTCATCACCATCAGGGATAGACCTCCACATGGTCTTTCAACAAGCAAGAACAATAGTAAAAGCAATCTGAAATTGCAAAATAAGAATTGAAGGCAAAATCAAGGTGGGGTTCTATTGAGGATCTTGACAAGGTGGCTGTCCAGCACAACTTGAAGACACAAAGTTTGCACTTGACTAAACTAATCAAACAAAACCCAAGTGTCTAAAACGGCGGCTACTGAGTTTATAAGAGGGATGGACATGAGAGGGACATCCTAGGGTTGTGTGCAGCCAGGGGGGCGCACACAACTTGGGCTTGGGCCCCACACGCTTAGAAGGCCCGAAACAGCCCAAAGCAGAACTATAGTGTATTGTTTTGATGATTTCGACTGATCCACGATGAATCCAGAGCTAGAATTAGATCCATTGGAAAGATCTCGTTGCAAGCTTTCAATCAAGTCTAAGATAACGCAAATCGGAGTCCGTATGCAAAAGTTATTCATATTTGAAGTCGGTGCTGTCCCAGGAGGCCGAATTGGATTCTAGAACGTGATGGATTTGATCTCTCTCTCTTCTTGGCCTGTGGATGACTTGTTGGAGTTGGCACAACCAAATGTGGTCATATCCGTAGTAGTGATGTCCTCATCAATTCGACTCCATATGAAAAAGTTATGATTTTTCGAAAAATATCAGCACTGTCGGTTCTTCTAAAAACCGGCAGTGATAGTATTATTGCCGGTTCGGACACGAACCGGCATGAATAAGGGATTTATCACTGCCGGTTCATCAGAAAAAAGCTGTTACTGCCGGTTTTTCATTCGAACCGGCAGTGATATGACGGCAAGGATCACTGATTCTGTAGTAGTGAATGCAAAGGATTAAGTTCTTCAGTGCTAGATAATTGCATAGGACAAGGCTTAAAGGAGCTCCTGAAGGTCATGAGAGCAATGATTTTTTCTACTTATCTGGAGTTGTAACTTTAAAATCTGTGGAATTCACATAGACTGGTCCTCCTACCCCAGGTCCATAAGCTTCCGATCGATCACAACAGATTGAATATGTTCGAAGACTAGAGAGCACAAGTGATTTTAAATGTTGACTACACGGCCGGATTATGTTTACTCAAAGAAAAGATCCCAAAATGTTCCAAAAGGAACTGATAAATTGCCTTCATGTGCGATACATGAACTGCAACGTTAGCAAGTAGCAACTAAAATTCCCATGCTTTCTGTTGGTACGCTTACATGGCTATTCTGATTTGTTAGAAATAAATTAGCTTGCATATTCTCACAGTTGTCAATGTTAAATTACATCAGCAACTGAAGTAATCCAATGCAGGAAGATGCTGGCATTTTTTTTGGCACTGTTGGATATATCATATCATATAAGACTAAGCATGAAGACTGTACCTATCTCCCTTGTCAACTTATGGAAATTGACATTCAACTGTATTTTATGTGAATACAGAAAGGATAGTTTCATCACACATCGAGCCTTCTGTGACGCATTGGCTGAAGATAACTCCAGGGTCAACCACAGCCTTGCTGCAATGGTGGGAAGTCTGCATGGTCAACAGCAGGACATACTTTCACACGGAGTGCCTACCTTGAGCTCTTCACCGACTGATATGATTGAAAACTTGTCTAGTGCCGACCATAACTTAGATAGCCATCTGAGATCTTTATCCCCTTGTGCTCTCGTTACAAGGAACACTGCATTGTTCTCCAACCAGATATCACCCAAGGATCCAGGCTTTCCACTTGATGGAAGCGCATCGAGCTATCCTTACATGTCCATGAACTCTCCATACATGTCTGCAACAGCCCTTCTACAGAAAGCTGCTGAGATGGGAGCAAAGACCAGCCAGGATCCTATTTCACCATTACTTTTAAAAGGTTTCCCAAATAATTTGACTACTAGTAGAGATCATATGGACATATCTTCTGGAAGCCATGGAGATTCACTTGGGAATTCAGCAGCTAATATTGTTTGCATGAAGGCTGCCGAAGTTGAGAGCTCTTACATGAGTGGTCGCAGTAATATTCTGATCAACTCACCATGGTCTAGCAGCATCATGAGACCAACTATTGTGCCTTCAATTGGGCTAATGAACCAGCCATTTGCCATGAGAGCAGAAAAGGAGAGCCCTAGCATTTTCCCCGAAATTCAGACGCAGCACAACAGACAGGAAAACATTTCAGGGGTAGGAGATGCGGGACTAACCCAAGACTTTCTAGGTTTAGGAGGCAGTGGGAATTTGGATATGAGTTCTGAGAAATACAATGCAGATGTGACAGCATTAAGCTATTCTGACGAGCAGCAGAAACGTCAGGAGCATATCTACTCTTACCATCAGTCATCTCTTGACTCAACTGCACTAGAGAAACCTATCTGGGATTCCTAATGCGGACAGTTCACTTACTCTGGTAGTTCAGCTTCAGCTAAGCTGCACCAGGAGCAGCATTAGCCATTAAGCAGGTATTAACATGTACCAGGCAGTAAAACCCTTCATCTGTTAGCTCAAATAGGGTTAAGAGGCCACTTCTATCGGAAAATTCGAAAGGCAGCTCAGTTATCTTATATGCATCAGAGCCATCCAGGACGGTTTAAGGAAATATTGTATTTTCATTCAAGATGAATATTAATAAATATTTTGCAAACTGTTGGCAAGGAAAGCAGGACCGGTGGATATAGGTTGTCATTGTAGACCAATCTATTCAGCTGAAGAACGATTGGGATTAACAATGTCATGAAAATCTGCAACTCCAACGGAAGGAGAGTAGTTTTTTTGTTCTCTCTATCACAGTAGCAAAACAGAACATTCCTTAATCTATGAGGCTTTAGGTGTATGAATGCTGTTTCCCTTGCTCTTATATTTTGATGGTATCTTTAATCCGGAGGTCATGTTGCCAAATTCTTTTCAATCCAGCAGTGAGTTTCTGTTTTTTTTTCCTTGCTCGGGTTTGGTTTTTCACTTTGATATAGCCTATGTAACTTCTTTTCCTTCTGAAGTCAAAGGTGGCAAGAATAACAATGAGGCTTTCATATTCATCACAAAGCAGAAGTGGAAGTCAATTATGTTCTAGAATCTACATCAATACCACAAGTCTACAACGCAATATCCTGATTTCTGAAGCTGGAGCTGATACAGGTGAATAGGGATCTCAAGATACTTGCCACCATAAGCCCTCCGGTCACTACCAAGGACATGCTATTACTTAATCATGGCTTGTAGTATTGCGACGTGAATTGCGGGATTTACCATTTGAGGTCTCAGAAGTATGTCAAAATCGGAGTCATACATACATACATACTCTCCAAACGCATAGCAGCAATCTAATCTGAGATATGATGTGAGGTTTTACCTTCACAAAATCCCCAAGCTCAGGGCAACTCAAGACTTGATTACTCTGGCCTTCGTAAGGCACGCCTACAAGGAGCAGATCCTTCACAGAAGGAGGCTGCTGTGCTACGGTTGTAGCATTTCGAAGCCCATCGTGGCCTAACTAAATTTAGTTCCTTACACGTCGATCTCGTTACTATACGGTGCATGCAACATTTGTGGACTCGAGTGCCATGGCCCGTTCTAACCTAACCAAAATTGACCATAGATTTTACATTATGCGAAAAAAAATATCCAGAATATGCCGCATTTGATTTATGTGTAAAGTCCTGACCTGACTAGTGATACGATCATATGAGTACCGTGCTTTTGGTAGCAGCTACAGCTCCACTAATAACAAAAAGGGACTGTCAAGCCCGGTAATTGCCGTGGGTGTAGCACTCACCACTAGTTGAGATCTAGATGTGCCTAACCTTGAATTTGGTTCTCATGGCATTGTGTCCAACGAATTCTAGTTTGGCATGGCCGCATCTAGCAAAAATTGGACCCAACGCAAGTGTCTACGCGTTTACTACCGAGGGGCGCAGGCTATTTGTTCACAAATATATAGTATACTGTTTTATGCATCGCCATGTTTTCTTTTCCAAAAGGCACAACCTTCAACATGTGACTTTGACATTTACTTTTATATGAATATATTAGTAAAAAATATATTTTTATATATTATGAAAATATTCTTCATCACGAATCTAATTGTATCACTTTCACAATCAATCTAAATCTCTTCTGACATACTCTCTCTCCATTCAGAAACATAAGGCACATTTCGACTTTACACAATGATTAAGGTTACAATAAAATTGAGAAACGTATGAGAGAAAAAGACTTAGTTACCACACTTAATTAGATAATACTTATGTGGGTGGTAATGAATAAATGCATATGGTTGAGAGAAAATAAATAGAGGTATAGTAGAGAAAACTCATTAACTCTACGTACAAGCTTTATATTTCTAAACAAAATTATTCAAACCATATGCCTTATCTTTCTGAACAAAAAGAGTATTAATGGTCAAGTTAAAAAAAGTTTGCCTCTAAAGGCAAGTACAATAGCAAAGCCAACTACCGGCTAATAGTAAGCTAAAAGTCAGCTTGTATAATAACTATCTCTAAAAGTTGTCTCTAAATATTGTGCAATAACTATCTTTTCTCTCTTCGTACATAAATGATCTACCTATACTCCCGTGCAAAGTTGGCTACAAAATAAGAGCCAGCTCTCTTCTCTCCCCTCTTTTCTCGCTCCTCCATATAGATCAAAGCTGACGTATACAGACTAAGAGCAAGCTGACGTGATCTTATTATACATGCCTTAAGTATTTAAAACGTCGTGTATTTACGAAGGATGGATTACTGCTGTGCTCTTTTTTTTTCTTTACGAAACTATGCTCTTGTTTGAATTGCGAGTGGTAATTAATCCGGTGAAGAATCCTTGTGGGAGTACGTGCGCTGGTCAATCACATCGGTCGTCACCAGCAGCCGCCGCAGCTATGCATGTGTGCATGCTGGGAATTGAAGCTTCCGCACACTTATGGTAGTCACTACTCGCTGATAATAAATTAAAAATCAGTTTATATAATAACTGTATTTAAAGATTATCTTTAGTTGTTATGCAATAACTATCTTTTCTCTCTTATACATAAATAATCTACCTATACTCTTCCGTGCAAAGTTGACTACTAAATAAGAGTCAGCTCTCTTCTCTTTTCTCATTCTTTCACATACATCAAAACTGATGTTTATAGGCTAAAAGCCAGCTAAGGTGGCCTTATTATATATGCCCTCATGCCCAAAACTAAACAAAATGGAGACAAACTATGACACTACTATACTCCAGTGATAAAACAAAACCAAACGGACCTACAGTTTAATCAAAGTTGAAAGATGCCGGACAACGCGTCGATGGATGGCCACCGACGGCGTGGTTCCACCTACAAGTGGGAGCTCACCGGTCACCAAGTAGTATTCAAAGTTGAGGGCTTGAGGCCAACTAATGGGAGCAATCTATCTTTTATTACACGAAGCAGGTCGAAGGACCTTCAGCCATGTAATGAAACCATTGAAAAACATCGTGGTCACTAGTATTATCAATACCAACAATCAAATTGCGCATTAGTAGCCTATCTAGAATGCAAAATTTTACAAAAAAAAAGATGTGTGAATATCTTCTAAATCCCTACACAAATCCTATGTTCCGAAAAAGACTTAATAAAATGAGACGCCTCTATTCGAGCCCAGCACTCTCTCCTGCTTAGCTGGCATAGCCTAACCCACCAAAAACTACAGGATAGCAGATGTAATACTACATTACAAAAAAACACACACACACAAAACTCTTTTCACGAATGCTAACAAAAAGGTTGGTGTTTTACGTAGAAAGCTTCCTCAAGGTTGGTAGCTTAGCTTAATTGTCCCTCAAAGCTATCCAAAAAAAGATTCGACATGAAGCAAGCAAAATAAAAAAGAAAAAGAAAATAAAACCCAAGTCCAAGTCCAACTCCAACCAACACTGAAACCTTTGTTTCAACCTGCAAAAAAGGAGGAGGAACATGAAAAGAGGCGCGCACACACGCACAGGGGGGAGAGGGCGACCAACCTGCGCGCGGCCTGTCCCTCTCCGATTCCGCCGCACCTGACCGGGATTTCCTGCGCCGCCCGATCGGGATCCGACGGCCTGCGCGCATCCCCTTGGGTCTCGACCTGGCCTGCCCCGTCCTCCTCTTCCTGCTCCATCTTTTTCTCCTCTCATCTCCCTCCTGAGCACGCGCCTGTCGAAGCTAGCGTTTCTTCGCTTCCGCCTCAGGTGATTTCTTTGATCAAATATGTATCATGTACGCTCCTTCTTCTTCTTCTTTTTCTTTTTCTTTTTGGTGTGTGTGAATGTTGCTATGATTTATGCATTTGCTGCTCAAATCGTCTTCTTTCCCCGTGGGTGGTTGGTTCTTCGGGCCATTCTGATGTGCATTGTCGTTCGGGTTGGCTAGATCTGAGCTGCGAATGCTTCCGCATGGTTTCTTTATCTTTTTTTTTTTTGAAGAATATTTGCGCCATTAGTCGTTTTGAGATGAGATCTGCCGGATTTGTAACCCCGTGGTTGGGAGTATTACTAATCGATCTTGTTCGAGTGGTATGGCTCATGCTGTGCTAGCCTGGGATCAAGGTAGCCACCGATTTCGTGATTAATTGGCCAAATGATTGCTGCTATTCAATCGGCAATGCCATCTGCATTTTGCCCCCCAAATTGGGGAAGTGACCCTTTTTACCTCCCCCAAAAAGTAGGATTTTAGGTCGTTGCAATTCTCCAATCAAGAATAAACAATAATCTAGTAAAGATTAGGTAGTGAAAAGTGAACGGCTTAGTGTAGCTGCCATTGTTAAACACAAAATTAGTTCTCCTCCCCGGGAATGTTCGGTACAAGATTCTGTGCTCCCGTAGTAAGGTTGTATTCTCATGATATTACATTGCTCCGCTCTTTGAATACCTTCATCCTGACTACATGTAGCTGATATGTCATTTGTGCCTTTTTTGTAGGTCGCCGTGTCTGCCACCCCATATTTAAGGTCCACACTGTTTCTTGGATACGGGTGAACAACTCAAGTCTTTCAAGTGGTTACTCTGAGGCAAATGCAGTGAACTGTTTCACAAGTGGCTTGTTGAAGGAGTATGCCATATATCTGTAGGAGAGATTCATACCTTTTCGACTCATGGGCGACTGGGTTATAGGAGCTTTGATCAACATTGTGGGTAGTGTTGCCATAAACTTCGGTACCAACCTTCTCAAATTGGGCCATGATCAGGTGTATATTACATTTATCCGAATTGGACCCTTAGTTGATTCTAATTTACCATATGGCATGTAGCCTTTTTCTCTGTAGTTGTCATGAGAAATATTTCTATTAATAAATTATGATCATGATTTGCTAGCCCAAACTCACTTGAGCAAGTTGTCTTCAAAGACTCTGCGTTTTATTTGAAATAATCTGACAACATAGAAAATATAGTTTGGTTCTATAGGTCAATATGTGGTAGCATTGCAGATTTCTTGCTGAAGACCTTTATGCCAAACATTGTTTGAAACAAGTATGGTTCTAGAAATATATGTGAAGATTCCTTGTTTTATTTGGCAGAGAGAAAAGCTTTCTGCAAGTAGCAATAGCCAAGGCAATGACAAATTCGTCCCAAAATCAGTTATGCATTTCCAGACTTGGAGAATAGGTAATGCTGCCAGATAGAGCTAATTCACTCATTCTTGTGTATTTGATAAAATAATTGAAAATTGCCACATTTAATGCTGAAACTGCATTCAGGTATACTCTTTTTCGCTGTGGGGAACTGCCTCAACTTCGTGTCCTTTGCGTATGCCGCACAGGTTGGATTACTATCTCATCTTCAAAGCAAATTCAGTTTAACATGGAAAAATAATGCTGCTATAGATGGGAATAGACTCTGTTTTGTGTGCCAGTGCATAGGCGACTCAAGAATAAAACACTTATTGGGTTTGTAGGTTCTTCAACCCCATCTCTTGCCAATTTAGGTGTAGTCATTGGCTCCTTGCTGCTTGTTTGTTCTTCCGGGTCAACAATAACAGATTCCCGTGACTTTCCCTCCTCTGGTTGCTTCTTACTTTAATAGATCTAGAAATCCCATCTGATCATATTTTTCATATCCATTTCCAACCTAGTGATTCAGGTCTTTTGGAAAATGATTGTTTGTATAATTTTTACTGCAGTCACTTCTTGCAGCTCTTGGATCAATTCAGTTTGTATCCAACATTGCATTTGCCTACGTTGTGTTGAACAAGGTCATTTCAGTGAAGTATGTATATTTTCACTTGTTGGAACTACATGAATAAAAATTAGAACAAATACATCGATTCATGAGATGAGACTAATTAGGATTTTACTCTACTTTGCAGAGTCATGGTAGCCACAACTTTTATTGTCTTTGGCAACGTCTTCTTAGTTTCCTTCGGCAATCATCAATCTCCTGGTATTAGTTATTTCTTACATCATGTATGCTGTATATTGCCCTATAGACTAGTAAGAATAAACTATTTTTTTGTTTAATTCTGCTTGCTTGTATTGTTTTCAACTTTCCATACTAACTGTAATATCGTCTCCCTGTAAGGGGAACATAGAACCCTGACTGCACCATATGTAATGAACTATGGTGTAGAGCTGCAAGTCTGCAACTTCACATTCCTAAGTAAATTTTCTGATACCACAATCATGTTGACAGTTTACACACCGGAGCAGCTGATTGCGAAATACAGCAATTTGGTGTTTGTTCTCTATTGCATGTCGTTGGTCTTTGTTGTTGCATTCAATCAATATCTCTATAGGTGAGATCTTGTTCATATAATCTACTCTCTTAGAAACACCGAGTCATACTCTTTCTTACCTGTTAAAATGCTCTGTTGCAGGAGTGGAGAAACAATTATTTCAGATAATGCAAAAGACACTGGCACATATTGGCGAACACTGCTGCCTTTTTCTTATGCTATTGTATCTGGTGCTGTTGGATCTTGCTCTGTCTTGTTTGCGAAATCATTGTAGGTTATATCGTATTTGATCAAGGTCTATGCATATGGCATGCTGATTCTCCTTGATTTATACGATTCTGAGCTTCTGACTACCATGTACTTTTCCTCTCCTGTTGTGGTTAACTATCTAGGTCTAACATGCTGAGGCTGACTATGAGTAGTAGATACCAGTTTCATAGCTGGTTCACATACTCAATGCTTCTGTTGTTTCTCTGTACAGCCGGATTTTGGGTAATGAAGCCAATTGCAGGCACTAACCTAATGCTTTGTTTCTGAGACTACCACACATGATAGTGTGCCTTATATTATTGTCTAATCCAACTCTTTTTGTGTAACAGATGGCGAGATTGAATGAAGGACTGTCTCTATTTGATGCAATACTGATTGTTCCGATGTTTCAAATTGCATGGACCTTCTTCTCTATTTGTACAGGATTTGTTTACTTTCAAGAGTATCAAGTGAGTTCCTATTTGTCAATGTTTGTGATAGCAAGTGAATCTTGTGTTGCTCATACACAAACTGAGGGTTTTGGCTTGCCTTCAGGTATTTGATACACTCAGGATAATGATGTTCGTGTTGGGCATGACGTTTGTCTTTATAGGCATCTCCTTGTTAGCACCCGACGACAGTAAAGGTTGGCAAAAAGTCGATTTTTGTGTGCTTTTACACAAAAATACATGATTTTGACTCTTGAAAAATTCTCAGCAGTTGACACCAAAGATGGTTTTAGTGCTACCCAGGGCCCCACAATTGATACAAACAGGTTCCTGTTGCTATCTATTCTTTCTACTAGCATGTATCAAGTTTCAACTTGTGCTTAATTGCATTTTACATTGAATGACTGTTACTTTGCCTTTTCAGTAAAGCACGTGTATCACCAACTAAATGAATTTAACCTGTAAACTTGGATATTGCAGGCCTGGAAAGATGCAGATGGAGGAGACAGAAGTAGATGATACTAACCACTTCGCAACTTCAGTAAGAGTAAAAGCAAAACGCATACTGTTGAAGGCAAAGGTGATTGATTTTCTTTCTAGAGCCGATTCTCTTGTTGACCTGTTATTGGTATGCCTTTCTCATGTGATCTTGTTTGCAGTCGGCTTGCTCCATGTCACTTGGCCTTGGGGAGGAGACCATCAGCGCTTCTTCGGTGCTTGCAATGCCAATGGTTTCCTCAAGAACAACAGGGTTTAGAGGAATTGGAACTGACCGATCGAAGTACATTCCTTTGCAGACCACCGATTGGGATAATCTATAGTTGGTGATGATCTATAGATATACAACACAGACGTTTACTTTTGATATTGCCAAGCGGATGCTGGTAAGTTTTTGTTGTGTCCAATGGCAATTGCTTGTTCGACATCATAGTTAGCCGTAACATGAGTGTATAGTTCCTGGATTTTCGCTTCAAACATTGCCCATACCCAGGTTGTAATTCTTCGAAACAGCTACCTACACTACATGTATAAACACTCCTCGTTAGAATAAACCTCAGTGATTCAATTCACTTCCCATTTGTTGGGCTATTTCAGTGTGCTTGCGATCGGCGTCTTCGTAGTTGCAGTTTGCATCTTTTCCAGTCAGGTACACAGTACACTAGAAAGGAACCAAGCCAAGTTTGAGGCAGGTTCTGGGATGTTCATGTGGAAAAGCTTCAGCAATGACGGGGAGGCTAAATTAAACTTTGTGTGGGATGCACCTGACGCGGAAACTGCGCTCAGAGCCGTCGGATGACGCGTGATCAGATGGCTCCCAAGAGAGTCCCACTCGCGGCTCTGAGGAGTGTCTGACGAAGGAGGCGATGTCCACTGACACCCACCGTTACACGGAAAGGCCGCCATAAATAACTCAGTGCCGTGCGAGTTCCTGAACAGTCTGCTTGCTCTCCCTGTCAGCCACCGAAATTTCCCTGCAGCACCATAAGTGAGTGGTCCTGTCCTCCTGGAGGGGCGGGGACACGTAGCTTTCGGACAAGCACAAACCGAGAAGAAGTTGCTGACTCGGAGGAGGCAAGTTATGGCGCTGGTTGGAGTTGGAGTGCTGGCTCCGTTCCATTCCTACTAGCGCGCGCGAGACTTCCTTTCCGGTCGTCTGCCGCCACCGCCTTCTTAACCAGCCACTTGCTCGGTCTCTCGTCTAGCTACATCACTAGCTAGCTACATCGACGTCCTCTTCTCACCTGCTTGTTGCATTGTTTTGCGATGGATCGTCCGCGGCGGCGGCCGGAGCCGGCGGCCATCGACATCACGTGGGTGTCGTGCCGGGGCGTCAGGTCGTCCCTCCCGTTCCACACGCCATGCCTCTACGCGTCCATCTACCTGACGACGGCCTCCTCCACTGCCAAGAGCGTCCACGGTCGACGCCCGCACCGCGTCAAGACCCACACCGACCGCACCGGCGGCGAGAACCCCGAGTGGGACGCGCCCCTGCGGCTCTACGTCCCCGACGCCGCCTCTCCGGCGCCGGAGCAAGGAGCGGGGAATAAGAAGGACAGAGACGCCGATGGCACCGGCGGCGTCTTACTTGTGCGGTTCGAGCTCAAGTCGGAGGTGGCCGTCCTCGGGGACGTGCTCGCCGCGTCCGCCTTCGTGCCGGTCTCCGACCTCGTCGCCGACGGCCGGACGCGCCGTGTGTCGTACCAGCTGGCCGCCTCCGACGGCAGGCAGCCCAACGGCGTCATCTCCTTCTCCTACGCCTTCCACGACAGAAGCAACAACGACGTCGAGGAGGACCGCAGCAGCGACGGTGAGCCCGTCACGCCCCGTTGCCTCGCCGCAGGTAGCGCAGTTGACCTCCCGCCGCCGCTGCAGTCAACCGCCGCGTCCGGGATGTACCCGGTGATAGACTGGACTCTGACGGAGCAACTCGCCATTTATCCGCCGGTGACGTCTGACATGGTCACGGCCACACGCTCGAGGTACTACCCTCCTCCTCCGCCGGCGACTTCGGCGGAGCCGGTTGCGGTTTACCCGCCGTGGCCGGAGATGTCGGCCTGCGGCGTGTACCCGACGGCGGGTGAACCGACCAGCGGTATTTACCCGACGGTGGACCTAGCTCCGGTAAGCTGTTACCCGCCGACCGCGCCGTGTTATGGTGGGGGTTGTGGGTATGCGGCGGCGCCGGAATGGGATGACCGGCGTTTGTACAGTTGAAGCCGTCGTCGTTACGTGGATTCGATCGCTTCTTTGTGCCGCCCTCCCGCGAGTCCGCGACCTGCCTCCGGATTTTTTCACATCTTCAAACGCTATGCTGAGGCGGAGGATGCCGGCGGCTTGTACTTTGTCTCAACTTCACATGTACTACTCTCTTCTCTCTTCGATCACAAATAGTTATCTTTTTAGATATCGATATAATCTCTAAAACACATCTTTATCACTACTTTCTATTATAACTAGTAAGGTGACTCGCGTATCGCGCGGGTATTGTCTAAAGTGTATTAAAAGTTTTTGAAAAATTGTGAATGCTCACAGTGAGATCTTATAAATAATAATATATGGTTCAAAAAGACTACGTTCCGATCATAATGGATATGAATGTACTGAGCTACACAAAGTAGGCTTGTGTGCTATAACATGGGGGGAAAAGCACTTAGTTAATGATCGAAGATTCACCTCTGAAACAAAAGGATTTGTGCATTTGTACGTCTAGATTTGTTAAAAAATTTGTAGTTAAAAGATACAATTTTTATGTTACAAATCCACATGATTTTCTATATTGATGATTAATGTTTGAATGTCATCTATAGGGATTAGTTTATTTAGAATTTTTTAATGATAAAATTGGAAATGATAATTAAACTATGAGATTTGTTTGGTAGGAACCTAGTGATCATAATACCCTGTTATAAGATTGAGGATGCCGACTAGAGAAAGGTGAATAGACGGCTTTAAAAATTCTTCTTCTAATTAAAATCTTACCTAAGTACCCTTATGTCAAAACCTAAATGATAATAGATATGGAAACGATAAATTACGGTTTTGACAATTAAAGCCTAAATCAACTAGGCTCACTAAATGTACTAGCTAATTATGTCTCTAACAATCAATTACAATCCTAAAGACAAGCAAACAATTTAATTCTAGAAATGTAAATTGCAACAATGTAAATAAGTAATTACAAGCATACATAAAGAGACACAATACTTTTTACCGTGGTATTCGGAGACTTATCGGTCTCCCCTAATCCACGTTGAGGAAAGCCCAAACCACTTTGGACCGGCTCCATGAATTGAGCACCCGTCTTGATTCCACTAGTGGTAGCTCTTTCCCTCTCCAGGTAGGTGGGCTCCGACCATCACAACTTTACCGGATCTTCTCACAATCTCCTTGAGAAGGTCACCGCGCACGACACCTCCACACGCCGTCTAGGTGTTGACAAACACCAAGAGTAACAAGTCAAGCCCTCTAGCTTGAGCTCCACCAAGTACAACACATGTACAATGATGATCACCGAGTGCAACACATGCACAAGGTTCCCTTAAGTGCCACACATGCACAAGAGGCTTTCAATCCTCTCATAATTGCAACACATGTAATTAGAGCTCACTCTTAGCTCAAAAACCAAATTGAAGAGTGCAAAATATGCACAACTTAACCACAAAGAGCAATGAACTCTTCAAAACCACATCAAACCCAAATGTCAGCCATAAGGCTCCTTTTACAGCCTCTACAAGAAAAACTAACCGTTGGGGGTAAAATAGGCAAAAACACATAGGAAACTCGATCATACCGCCCTAAGGCTGGTATGACCGGCCTTTGGTCTAACGACTAGAAAAAACTAGCTGTTACTTAGAAAATCCTTTTATACCAGAGTAGGTCCGGTCATACCGAGCCTTTTTCTCTTTTTCGGGCTAAAAACACGTATTCCGGAAAAATCAAGCCGAAGTGCCTCTAGTCATACCGCCGGCCGGTATGACCGGAGTAGATCCGATCATACCGGACCTTGGGGATGGTCATACCGTACCACTGCTACAGCCACTGAAACGCTCATAACTTTTTACTCCGAACTTCGATTTAGCTGATCTTGGACTCTATGCGAAGCTTATCAAGAGGGCTACAATCCTCACCTATTTTCAAGATTAAATCAACCATAGATATTTTTAAATATCACAAAAACAAAAACTCCAATGTAGTCATTCAAGTCTAAAAATCTGATTTCTCGAAATCCCTCGCATAGACTTGATCAAAAGCGTGACTACAAGCTAGAATGAGTCAATAAGATCAAATATTGAGCCATGTGATGATCAACTCATGATCAAAACAATTTTACAAAATATATTTACAAATTCTAATCACATGCTCCAAGATCAAATACATGAACACCAATATTTTGTAAAACACATTTGCAAATATAAATATTGCAAACAAGAGCAATCAAGATCATATCTTCGAGCTATGTGATGATCAACACATGATCAAACCAATTTGCAAACCCTATTCATATGCTTCAAGATAAGATTTAATTAAACCATATTTTGTAAAAACTCATTTTGCAAACACAAAGCATAAACCTATCTTAGCCTTTGTGATGATCAACACATGATCAAGTCACAAGCTAAGACTCCGATGCATGAGCTCTCTATTTACAACACATGCTAATATCTAGCTCCATGCAAACAATAACTTAAACCAACCTGCATAAGCTATCTCCCTTTTACAACACATGCAAATCCATAGCTCCATGCAAAAACCAAATCAATTAAGATTCAATAAGAAGCAAGCATGAGCTCCCTTATTTGCAACACATGCAAATACTTAGCTCATGCAAGAACCAACCAAAAGAGTGAGCTGGAGTGAACCAGATTGAGTTCATCAACTCATGATGAAGTTCAAGCTAAATGACTCAACCCCTCTTAATAGTACGGCACCTAACTAGCAACCTGGTCTCCTATCCAAACACCAAGAGTGGTAAAAGACTAGGAACACATCATTCGTCCTAGCTAGTTATACCTTTTCCTTTAGCACATCCACTTAGAGCTTTTATGATTTTCATCATCTTCTCTTCAAATGGGTCCTTTCTTCTTGTTCATCAACACATGATGAGCCTTCTCTAGCTTCACTTCACTTCGAGATTCATCCTTACAGCTCATCAACACATGATGACTTCTTCCTAATTCTTCATTTTCTTGGACTCAACCTACTTCACAACTCATAGAAGATTGTTAGTCCAACAAACACGGTTGCCTCAATCATCAATTGCACTCTATTAACACATAATGGATTCCTCCATAATCGATTGAGCACAACCCTAATCAATTTGAATGATTTAAAAGTGTCTTGAGTACTTTGATGCAACTAATGCTTCATTATACTCAAAAACTTTTCGCTTATCCTTAACCAACGAAGAAACACCATCAACACATGATGAAGCGTTCTTTGATTGATTGAAAAACAACCGAACTCAACTTAAATTTCATTTAAATTGGCATGAGTATATATTAACTACGCAAGTTTCATATACTCATTTTGATAGTTGCTAAGTAATGATCCAAATTATGTTGGAGCGGTTGAAAGGGATCAATACTCTTAATACCATCAACAATAGAATAAACTCCATTAAATATGTGCATATAAATAATTAAACTTGGAATCAATATGCACATAATCAATCTTAGATAGCATTTGAGTTTATCCTATATTAACATGATTATACTACAACTACACAAGTTACATATACTCAAAGGATTGTTTGAAAGTCTTGATCCTATATGTTATTTGGCAAGAGGACATGTATCAATACTATTAAAACATCAAATTAAATTGTGAACTCCCCTTAGATATGTGCATTCATGTAATATGGATGAAGATGGAAACATAATGTACATCTTTTAATATATAAGCAATGGAAGAGTTCATCCTTTAACTTGAGTCATAAGTATGCAATAAGATATCATAAAATAAATATGAGTGCATACCATGGGTTTTTCATTTTTCAATGAGATGAGACTAATCAAAGATATACTCAATAAAAGAGTTAGTCTCAAATAAGGATTGTCATTAATTAACAATGAGACTAATCAAAATTATGATTATCAAAATAGTTAGTCTCGATATTAGATTTGTCATTAACACCAAAACCAAATTAATAGAGCTTGAACTTTCACCTGTTAGGATATTAAAATTGTAATAGCAAAATACAATGTAAGGAGAAAGCAACTACCATTTTCTTATGCAACCCCTTTTGGTTGTAACCTTATCCAGTAGGTGCTTGTTCCCTAGCAGCTCTCTCTCTCTCTAGTCCCAATCGGCATCCATGACAATTTGACAAGTTCTTCTCACCCTCATTTCTCGTCTACACCTCTTCAGGAGGGGCTCTCGCCCACCGTCGCCGCTGGTCACCCACACCCCATCATCATCTATTGTAATGGAAGTTCTCTTTGAAATTTCTCCCATTTGTGATGTCTCTTCATACTCATTGGTGGCTATTCTACTATTGTTGTCACCCTTGAAATCCTCTGGATTAGTGCTGAGCTCCTACTACAAAAATAACATATTGGGTTATAAAAAATAACTATTGCACACTTATCAAAGATGATAAACTTTTTCAGTAGATTACCTCGTCATCTGAAATTACTGTTTTCATTTTTTTTCCTATTTGATGTATCAAAATAGTTGTCTTGCTAAAAACATATTTTTTTGTTATAAATAACTATTTACATATAAAAGATAAATAATGTTGAACTTGTATATTGAAGTACCTCATCTGAAATTTTCATCTCTTTTAAAAAATTTCCTCATGAGTAACCTTTCCCAAATTTTTTTGATAGAACTCGTTTGATTGACTCTTCTCTCCTTGACTTGCTTGTTAAAGCCAGCTTCTCTTTTCATAATTATTTGGGGTGATGTTACCGCTGCTATCACCATTTACCTCCGTGGAGTCAATGCTTCCCTTTCCCTACAAAAATCAAGTCATTGTTTGTAATTGAAAAGTATTTCACAGATAAGAAAGATGATAAACTTGTTCAATGTTGTACCTCGTTATTTGACATCTCTGTTTTTTACAGTTTTTATCTTTTTCTTTGAAAAAGCCTTTCCTAAAGCTTGCAAAATAAGAAACAGGAAAGGTTAGAGAATATCAGAGACATATGTAAATAATAAATATGCAATTAACATATGTAGAGAGCAATATGGCTACATTGCAAGATATAATGATTAATAATACTTTGGACATCACAATATGCATAGTACTTTGTCAATGGAAATTTGATAAGACAGATAGAAGGCTAATTTTACATTTATGGCACTAATCTCCCATTGTTTAACCTTTAAAAATTTGAACAATAACGCTCTTCTTTTAAGGTCAAAGTCAAGCAAACCAGATCAACAATATTTTCATCTAATTTCTAATAATATATTTTAATTTTGTAGTACTTGGGGACACTAATATTACTCAAAATTTTAACTACAGGTATTATTCTGTCAAGCAAATATAAGCAACCAATACTCAGAATCATAAAAAGATGATATTTAGAATGATTTGTGCTTTAAGAGAAGTAGCAGTACCAACATCATCAATAGATGAAAAGAAATATGACTAGATGCAGTTAGCAGGGGTAATTAATTACAAGGATGGCATTGAGCCTATATCAGCATTGATTCAACAGCAAGATTAGAAGTGCGACTTTTTGGAGTTGGCATGGAAAACTTAAAGGATGAAAGATAATGACAAGTAGTACATACCAATGTTAACAGCAAGATGAAGAGTTCCTCTGTGGTGGATCTAATAATGCATGTCAAGAGTTGTATGTAATTTATAGGGGAGATGTATCCTTAAATTTGTTTCAAACACAATTTGTTACCAATGCCTTGAGATAGGGTTTTGAAAGATTACGAAGAATATATTAGGAAATGTTACGATTCTGGTTTGTTTGAGATAGAGATGTACAATTAGTGAGAGAGAGATATATATGAAGGATATGTTTTTTATTACTGTACCGTTTAACTCATGTATGTAGTGCATTGGTTGTTAGTTGCAAAGTGTTTGTATTAAAACTGTACTCTAGTCTGTACGTAGAGTTTTAAACAGAGGGATATATGACAATGCCGTGAGAGAGATAGAGAGTTGTATACGGAGATTGATAACGATTGTAGAAAAGAGCAGTAAATAGTTGTAGTTAAAAGCTCCAAGCGAATATAATTATACTCATCCATCGACGAATTTTTTACTGTTTTAGCCGCTCTGTAACTTTTTCCTGGAAGTAGCCGTTCTTGCGATGAAATTGCACATTTGGCCTCTAGCCCCAAATGCAGCAGTAGGAATCCGTTGGAAATTTTATTATTTGTTTTTAGCTCTTCGGGGACCGCTGAAAATTTATTTAGATTTTTCGATGCGTTAGAAATATTTTTTTTAATTTCCAGTCCAACGGTTCGGTTCCGCTGGATTTTTTTTTTCACGTCGAATTTTTTTTAGCAGACTGTCTCCGCTGGAAATGTCGGGCCTGCATGCGTAGCGCAATATTTCAGCGCGCTCCTGGAGCGCTGGAATGGCACGGGCCGCACGGCTCCCTGCATCACGAGCGTGGCGCTGGGATGGGAGACGCGCGGCGTTGGCATGGCGCTGGAACCGCTTTGATATGTATTGTTCGACAAATTTGCTTCATTGACAACCCGGCAATCATCTTTGATAGCAAACCAGCAATTTTATGGGATGTACGGTAAGTTGAGTACACTTTTGTGAAGAACGTACTCCTTCTTGATAAATATAAGACCTATAGTTTGAATGATTTTGTTGAAAAATACAAAACGTGCATGTAGATTTAGTGAGTCTTTTCACATATACCTTTATTTATTCTCTCTCAACCATATACATTTATTCATTACCACATACACAAAGTATTATCTCAATTAAGAGGGATATGTAAGTCATTTCCTTTCATGTTTTCCTTAATTTCACCACAACCTTAATCCTTGTGCCAAGTCAAAATACGCCTTATATTTATCAACGGAGGGAGTACATATTTTCCCATGCTAGCGCCACACGGCTCCCATCCCAGCACCACGCTCGCGATGCATGGGGAGCCGTGCTATTCCAGCGCTCCAGGAGCGTTGGAATTGCGTTGCGCAAAATTTCCAACGGTATCGAACAGCTGGAAATCGGCACCAGAAAATCTAAACAATTTTTCAGCGGTCTTGAAGAGCTGAAAACAAATAAAAAAATTTCCAGCAGACTCCTACCGCTGCATTTGGGGGCTCGGGCCAAATCTGCAATTTCATCACGAGAACGGCTACTTCCGGAAAAAAAAAGTTACAGAGGAGGCTAAAACAGTAAAAAGTTCTTCATCGGCTGTGTTTTGTTAAACATATTTTTCTTTAAATAATGATATCCAATGGCTACTATAGTTTAAGCTAGTTAGGGTCCACCAGATTAAGAGCCAGATATTTTGCTTCTTTGTGAGATTTTTAACAAAGGATCTGATGACGGTTGTAATTAGGGTCTACCAGATTAAGAGCTAGATGCTTTATTTTTTGTGAGAATTTCTAGCATATTTCTTTTTTTTCTTAGCGACTCTCATTTGTGGTAGACATGCATGTTTTTGTTAAAATAAAAGATTAAACAGTACTACTTCCTCTTATCACAAATTGTTGTTATTTTAGATATAGTTGCAGTCAAACTTTCGAAACTTTAACTATCAATATCTTTTTAAATATTTAAATTGGATACGTGAAAATCATACATATAGATTTGTCTCAAAAAGTACCTTTATAATATTACAATTTTATTGGATTTTATAAGTACATCTATTATATATTAAAAGCTCATGAGACTCAGGATTTTAAAAATTGTCAAAAATCGCTCCTGTATCGAGCCGGTTTGAAATTTTGAATTAGTCGGTAAACCGATCTAATTCAAATTTAAATTCTAAAAATTTGGAAATTCTGGTAAAATTTATCTAAAAGCTCCCTAAAATTAGTATTAATAGCATTTCGATATCTGGGATGAACATTTTTTTTAAAAAAAACCGAATTTACGAGACATTTTTGAGCAAAACTGAATATACATAATAGAAAAAAGAAAAAACGGGGCAAAGCAGTCAGTAATTTCTAATTTAATTGAGCTAACAAATCGTGTTATAAAATTTTGAAATTTTTTGAATGAGGTCTCGAGGAAATGCTAATGATGCTATAAAATCTTCAGATGATGATCAGACCTGTGGTTTTTTTTGTAAAATTCTGACAGTGCTATTATCTTTGTATATGCTCTTCTGTTTATGATACCATTAAAATTTCATAGCATGATCAAGATTGTAAATTTGTATAAAAAGTCTGACATTGTCTCTGTTCTTTTTCATTAATTACTGTTTTTAATTTTTTTAGAAGCACTAAATGAATTAAAAATTTATTGAAATTTCTCTGAGGTGTTTTATAGATTAATTGGGATTTATTTAGATTTTCTGCTTTTTTTAATTTTCTATATTTTTTTCAATTTTCCTTAAGTGTGCCGATTTTTTTATGTAAAATGATCGAAAATTGGACAAAATCAGTCAGTTTTTGTGATTTTTCAACGCTGTTTGATCGTCGAATTCAAATCAATTTGAATGAGCAATCCGTTCAATTTCTATCAATTTTCAGTCGATTTTCGATGAAAATCAGTACCGACAGATGGCCAATTTTCGTGTCTAATTCGGTACGTAAACCCTGACCCTATCCGTCTAAAAACGATTGTGCCTCTGTTTTACGGACGCATCCAACAGTGAGGTTCCTTCTTGCGTACGCCTCGCGTGGTCACGACTCACAACTCATCCTCACCTTCCTCGTGTCTCTATGGTTGATCTCTAGTTCAGGCTCACATCAATCCATGATCTTCATGTTTGAAGCTTGAAACTTGTATTAAGTTGTTGAATTTTTTGATTGAAACTTTCTGAAAACAATAACGAAACTTGGTGGCGTGCGGGAAGGCGAAGCAGCTGAGTCCGGCGGGAGCAGAGCCGTGGGGCGAGCGCCGCAGTGCACAGTCAGCGGGAGCTCCCGTTTGGCAGGGCTCATATCATATGGTTCCAGACATGGCTCTTGTTTAATTTTTCATGATGCTTGGCTCCATTATATTATTCCACCACCAAAATCCAAGTTTCATATTTTGTTCTTATGAAACTTGCTAATTAAATTTCTTTCGAAACTTTTTACTAAAACTTGACGACATTTCTTAAAACTTACTGAAATTTCCTGAAACTTGCTAAAACTAGGATGAACTTTCTGCTTGAAACTAACTTGAATCTTCCGAAACATCTTAAAACGTGAGAAACTTACCGAAACCTACAACTTTCGGAACTTGCTAGTACTTTATGAAATTTCTTGGAACAAGATGAAGCCTTACTATACCATTGGAAAGCTAGCTGCTCCCTTAATATATAAATCTTAAATTTTAAATAATACTAGCCACTGGGCAATTCCGCTATACCATTAGAGTAATCGCAACTATATTTTTAAAACTAGCCACTGGGCAATTCCGCTAGTTTACAAAACAATATCACTACACGCTAATGATAGTATCATTGCAGAGGATGTGCACAAGTTTCAAGCTAGCCACAACTCCAGAATTACACGGAGTAAGGTAGGGAGGGAAGAACCCGATACACGGAGAGGGGAAAAGCATATAGCGCGTAATTTAGCTCTGGATTGCGGTGAAATCAAGCAAAGCGTAGCAATATGCACAGCTGCATGCATGCTTTTATGCGAGCTCCTGGTCTTCAGGCTGTTCTCCAGCATCTTCTCCTCAAGTAACTCATCCCATGCAAATGGGCCTGGCTTAGCTAGCTGTGGGCCATCAAGAAGAATGTCTATGCGATCAAAGTAGAAATATTTTAATTTCGTCATGCAGCAGTATCGATCGTGTCTACTGACAAGTGTGTTTTGCTTGGGCATGAAACATGATGCAGTTGCACATACTCGTAATCTTCATGGCCAAGCCAGTGTTCCCATCTTTTTCTTAAAAGAAAACCAACCGTGTGTTGTACCTTGTTTAATTTCCCATCCCTTTTTCTTCTAGAAACAACGTTCATTTTGTTATTTTTATCCTTGTTTGGTACGGTTAATTTAGACAAAATTTACCCCAAAATAGAAGAACGAAGATGAGTGTGACGAGATTTTCAGCACTTGCATTGTGCAAAGGCCGTGATCAATGTCTTTAGCTAGGTTTGTTCTGTATAGAAATATAGAATTTGAGAATTGGATGCATGAAAGCCAATGTGAGCGTGTCATGCACCACCACAAACAAGCTAGCTAGCATGAAGCTTGTGGCCAGCCAGCTAGCTCGCACAGCTTGCTTCTCAGATTCACCAAACCTTTCTTGCCCCGAAATTATGCAACCCCTCCCTTGTGTCACCCATGACTTTCATCTGAATTCTCCCTACCAATATGTGGCTACTCCTCTCTCTCTCTCTCTCTCTCTCTCTACCCGGTTAACTATAAAAGGTCATCAACCTTGATCAAGTACAGTCCCAGGACATAGATTCCTCGTGTTATCACACTTATACATGTAGGCTCAGAGAAGCAAGCTAGTACATCATCAACTTCCCGGCACGGCCGCATGGAGGCTCGGTGCCGGCGCTCCATCTCCGCAGCGACGAGGCGGTTGTACACCCTCCTCGCCCTCGCCGGCGACTACCTCAAGTACCTCTTCATGAAGCGGCGCCAGCTCCTGGGCAGGGTGGCGAGGAAAACCCTCGCACTGATCAATCATCACGGCAAGAGCAGTGAGCACCTGGCCCCGTCGTGGCCTCGCACGTTAATAGAGCACGAGTTCTCGTGCAGCAACAGCCCTAGCCCCGCGTTCCTCGTGGCGAAGAGGCTGCGGTCACGGCTGAAACTCGTTGCGGCCGCCGGCACCGCCGTCTCTTCCTGCTTTGGCGCCCTTCGAGCCCCATACGGGTCACCGCCGCCGGTGACGGAGGAGAGGGTGGAGGAGGAGGGGGAGGAAGAGGAGGTGGACGAGCTTGACGTGGACTACAGGGCGGAGGAATTCATCAACAAGTTCTACGAGCAGCTCAGGGCGCAGAGCTTCCCCGCGCTTTTCCAGTGCTCGCCATGACTTACAACACAGACCGATCGAGTACGTCTTCAGTGTTTCGTTTTGAGCGCGTCCGTACGTCCGTCTGATGTGATTTGGGAAGAGTCTTCAATTCTCAGCTGAAAGGATGGGTCGGTTTGTACTTTGTATCTGTTTATTTTCATGTACGGAGTATGCAGAGTATATATACGGACTACTACTGTTCAAGTTGAGTGTACCTATCTACGTTTACGTGAGTGCAACATGCTTGTCGAGTATAAATAAATAAAGGAACATTTTAGTTTACACCATTAGTTGTGGTCTATTTTTTACTGTTGCTACTAATATTTCTGGCCTCTCTTATACCATCCATCCGTCAGTGATCTGTTAAGAAATACCACTCTGGCCTGTTTACCGTCAATTCCGTCCGTTAGGGCAGAATGAAAAAGAGGCCAAAATTCAGAAATGCCACTTGGATTGGTTTTGGAAGTTTGAATGGGAGAGAACAGGCTCTTGGAGGTTTGAATGGGAGGGAAAACGTAGGAAGATAGAAGAGAGAGGCTATGAGTCACTGTTATGTCGGACCAGGGTGTATTCGAGAATATTTAATTTTCTAGAAATCTACAAAGGCTAACTTGTGGGGTCACAACTCATAGGACCCAAATGTAAGTAAGAGGGGTTAGATCTGAGTTAGGGTGAGGTGGTTGATGTGTGAGGCCTATACATCAATGGACTATGGGTTCACCGACTGATGTGGCCCACGGCTTAGGTTGACGGGGGATAGGGTTTGGCGCTACCAAGTAGGAGGTGATGAGGCAGGTACATGGCGCTGAAGTGGCGTGATTGGGTATTGGCTTCGTTGACATGACTTTGGCGTCGATGATGTAGCTCATAGCCCAATGGTACTCATCGGCAATCGAGGTGATATCGGCGCATGTGGAGAGAGGGCAACAGGGAGGGGAGATGAAGGTGAACATCATGGTGCTCTTGCAACTGGCGACAAGCAAGAAGCGATGGTGCGGTTTCAGTGCATGGGGTGAGGACGGTGTAGTGGTCCTTCGGGGGCTTTGGGGTGAGCACCGTAACAACAAGATGAGAGAAGCAATATAATGACATGGAGAAGACTGGTTCGATCTCTGCGCGTGATGTTAGAGGTAAAATCAATAGAGGGTAAAAATAGAGCACTTTTACGGTACATAATATTGAATATTAGCCGTCTATTCATTTAATCTAACGAATCAGATTAGTTAGGATTTAGCTATACTTCCGTCGATAGTATTGTTAGTAGAAATCATACGAGGGGTAGTAGTGTAATAGTGGAAAGGCCTGCACGTGAGGTTGGACTGGGAGTGCAATTTGGGTCAGGCTCGCGCTGCAATTTGTGTTCCTCCCTGTTCTTTGCCTGGGAGTGCTCTATGAACTTCCGACTTCGCGTGCCGCTCGCGCCTTCTTCGTCTTCGGGGACTCTCTCGTCGACAATGGCAACAACAACTACCTGATCACCTCAGCGCGGGCCGACTTGCCGCCCTACAGCATTGACACCGCGGATCACCGTGCAACGGGATGCTTCTGCAACGGCAAGAACGTGCCTGACATCATCAGTTAAGTTAATTTTGATTCATTTTGTAGTGTCCTATTAGTTTAGTTCATGCTATGCAGCACATTGCTCAATAGGAAGAGTTGAGTAGACTGCACCGTCGAATACGTCCCTCTCGTCGAGGTGAACGTTCATGCGGAACGCAGTGTATACGCTGACACGAGCATGTTGAGGTCCGCGTGGGTGAGCGTGACGGCGAGCACAATGGCCACGCCAAGGATTGGTGAGCACGACGTGGTCGTCGACCTCGCGGCGAAGGCAGACGAGGGGCTCGCCGTCGCTATTGCAGAAGTAGAGAGCGAGCTACTAGGGGACGAAGAGTGCGAGGAAGGTGAGCGTGAGAGCGGATGGTAGAGAGGGAATGAAGATAACATGCAACGCGATGCCAAAATACTTTTATACATTTTGCAAAAAAATATTTTCATTGGCAAAAATCCGTAAGACCCTCAACAAATCAATGGCCGGATCTAATTTCTACTACCATCACATACTACCAGTATAATGCACCATAAAAATGCTCTAAAAATATGGAGATGTGGAATGCCATGTGATAGGAGAGGATTCGTGAGGGACTCACCGACGTAATGGGAACACGACGGCGAAGATGCGAGACGGCAGAGCACATCCAGACACGAGATAGGAGAATATGGCAATGGCAATCAAGGAGTCCTCCGATGTCGGTGCTAGGGTTTTTGGTAGCAACGCATTGTGGGGGCACATGAAATGAGGATGGCTAGGGCTAAGCCCTAGGAGGTGTGTCCTATGGAATTTTTAAAAAAAATAATATATTTTTTTATTTAAATTGCAAAAATATATCCCAATCTCAAAAAATTGCAAAAACATACCTATGTTGCCCGTTCATAGGGCGATCGGGCGATATTTCCTCGGTTGTGCAGCCAGTTTCTAAAGAAAATCATAACTTTTTCATATGATCTCGGATGGGGATGAGCTTTATATGAAAATTGTAGCTCTCGACGGGATATACAACTTTGATATACAAAATTTTTCAATTTTAATCCATTTAGATGGCCAAAAATAGGATAGAATGTTCAGATCTAAAAATCAGATCTGTTTTTAGATCTGAACCTTTTATCCCATTTTTTGCCATCTAAATGGATTCAAATAGAAAAAGTTTGTATACCAAAGTTGTAGATCCCGTCGAGAGATATAATTTTCATATAAAGTTCATCTCCATCCGACATCATATGAAGAAGTTATGATTTTCTTTAGAAACTGGCTGCAGGACAGAGGAAATATCGCCCGTTTAAAGGGCGATAAGAGGCCTCTGTCGCTCTTTGAACGGGCGACATGCCTCTGTCGCCCTCTGAATTGGCTACAGAGGTATATTTTTGCAATTTTTGAGATCGAGACATATTTTTGCAATTTAAATAAAAATTTGTATTATTTAAAATAAAAATCCGTGTCCTATGTGGGTGCCAAGGCGGCAACGTAGCCAAGGCTAGGTTGGGCCAAAGCGGGGCATAGGCAGAGGGAAGGTGGATTGGCAGGGACGGCTTAGGTAGAGTCGAGGAAGGAATATGGCCGTGGCCCGTAGGGAGAGAGGGGGGGACGAACGGCCAAGCTAATTTGGTCTACGAATGAAAACATCAAATGAACTCAAAATATTCTAGGAAAATTCAAGGGTGTATAAATGAATATGCTGAACTCAAATAAAATACTTTTGAATTTATTTTATCATTAATTTGATAACATTAAATCATCTTTAATTTGAAAAGTTCAATTTAGGCTTTAATTAGTTCACAAAAATTCATCTAAGTTTGAAATAAATTTTAGAAAATTCAGGAAAATTTATAGATTATTATTTTGACTAAAAAAATCTAAATCTTAAAAAATTGGATGTTACAGCGAGGTTGGGGGTGGGAGGCAGCATAGTGTGGGATGCATCTGAAGCGTTAGTTGGAGATAGAACGACTAAAAAATTTCACTGAAGTCTTTTTTGATAAAATGTAAAGGCACTGAAGAGATAGATGTGATAAAGAAAGCAAGCAGTGGAAGTTTGATTATCAAATCGATGGGTACGGTTGACCAGTTGGTTATTGTAACATGTTCAGTGGTCAATTGAATGGAAATTAAATAGCTCAAATTATACAATGGATCAATACGTTTGACAACACACACAGCCTCCTCTAATCGTAATACAGTGGCCTAGCGTCAGTGACTAATTGCACTACTACAGAACAGCCAATCCTTGCCGGCATATCACTGCCGGTTAGGACCCAGCCGGCAGTGATAACGTATCTCTGCCGGTTCGAAAGTTAAGTTGGGGGGATAACTTATCACTGCCGGTTCATACAACCAACCGGCAGTAAAAAGCAAGATATCACTGCGGTTTGAGACAACAACCGCAGAGATATATCATCGCCGGTCGTGCTTAAACCGGCAGGATACTTGCATTTTCACCGCGGGTTAAAGCAAGGACCGGCGGTGATATTATCTTCCCGCGTGATATGTTTTTCGCGCATTGAGCTTATCACTGCGGTTCTGCGCGTAACCGCGGTGATAAGTGTTCTATATAATCGAGACCCCGCCTCGGCCGATCGAGCAAAGACAGAGACGCTCTGTCTTTGCTCGATTATATTACAACGATCTGCTGCGAAAAATTTGTTAAAATTTGTATTGTACTTCTTTTCGAGGTTAGTAATTTGATCCAAGGTTACAAAAACCGCCGAAATTCGGCGAAATCTCGCCGAAATCTCGGATTTCGGACCCAGCGAGTTTGCATAAACCGGCGGATGTAAAATCGAAAAAATTTGAAATTGCTACAGTATATTTGGATTTTTATTTTTCAGAGATTCGGCAAAAACCGCCGAGATTTCGGAATTTTAAACCGGCATTTCGGCAGAACTCTCTGAATTTTAAAAAATTGAGAATGCATTTTCATGCTATGAAAAATTTATGGGAGTATCATAAGATATGTAGGATAATACATAAAATTTATGAAAATATTTTAACATCATTTGTTATGTTTTAAAAATAAAAATCAGAAATAGGATAAACATCAGTTCACGCCGGACCACTTGGAAGTGGTCCGGCGCAAAAGCTCGTTCACGCCGGACCACTTCCAAGTGGTCCGGCGTGAACTCTCGTTCACGTTATGAAAATATTTTAACATCATTTGTTATGTTTTAAAAATAAAAATCAGAAATAGGATAAACATCAGTTCACGCCGGACCACTTGGAAGTGGTCCGGCGCAAAAAGTTCCTTCACGCCGGACCACTTCCAAGTGGTCCGGCGTGAACTCTCGTTCACGTTATGAAAATATTTTAACATCATTTGTTATGTTTTAATCTCTATTTTTGTAAATAATAAAAAATTGCCACGTGGATTTTTACATAATGACAAAAAGGTGTATTTTCAAATGTTGAAATAATAAAAACTTGTTAGATGGATATTTACCTAATAAAAAAAATTTGATATATTTTAATGTACTCAAAGTATATCCTAAGTGCTTACAATTTTTTCCAAATTTGTAAATAATAAGGAATTGCAAGATGGATATTAACGCAATGAAAAAAAGATTGATATATTTGGATATAGTCTAAATATATCATAACTATTTACAATTATTTTCATTTTTTACAATACTAAAAAATTGCTATATGGATATTTACATAACGGAAAAAGGTTGATGTATTTTAATATAGTCAAATCAGAAGCTGGCGGACTACATGTGCTGTCCATGCGTTGACTGCAAAAATCAGAAGCTGTTTTCTACCATAGAGTCGATACGTGCACACTTGCTTGAAGAGGTTTCAAGGTGGCTATACATTGGACCAAGCACGGCGAAGATGAGATTGTACATGAAGGGCAACACATTATTGAAGATGACGGAGACAACGGTATGTGGCGATTGAAGATACGTTTGTCGGCGACCACGACGAAGATCTGGATCAAATGTTG
Organism: Otatea glauca; assembly: GCA_036346275.1. Taxonomy (NCBI): domain Eukaryota; kingdom Viridiplantae; phylum Streptophyta; class Magnoliopsida; order Poales; family Poaceae; genus Otatea; species Otatea glauca. Next base: position 33,384,982 of record CM070714.1, read on the forward strand.
CGTGATGGGGAGGAGACTTCACGAGTGAAAGAGAGTTTCAAAAGTTCCAACATATGGTACAGGACTCCACGACACCATTGTACCCGGTACGCAAGGAGGAGCACAAAAATTGCGAACCGTGCTTACACTCTGCAGTTGAAGGCAAGCAATGGTTGGTCCGATAAGAGCTTCACCGAGCTCTTATGTCTCTTGGGGATTTGCTTCCGAGGGTAGCGTGTTGCCTACAAGTACGTCTGCGGGCCAAGCGGGTTGTCCGCCGTTGGGATTGGAAGTACAAAGGATACACGTATGTCCAAACGATTGCATGTTGTATCGCAATGAGTTTGCGGACTTGGATGGTCGTGTTGTTTGCAAAGCAAAGCGGTATAAGAACAACGATGAAGACATCGATAATGAAGATGTCGGGTGAAGCGTAAGAAGATGAGATCTCCCGTAAGGTGGTGTGGTATTTTCCTATAATTCCACATGCGAATCGATTGTTTGCGAACAAAAGGCATGCCCAATTGCTACGATGGCACGCCAAGAGCGTAAGAACGATGGAATGCTCAGACACCTGCGACTACGTGCAATGGAGGAACATCGACGAGAAAATATAAGAAGCACTTTGCATATGATGTAAGGAATATAAGGTTGGGTTGAGTACGGATGGGATGAATCCTTTCGGTAACATGAGCGATCGTCATAGCACTTGGCGGTAACTCTATGTATCTACAACCTTCCTCCTTGGCTTTGTATGAAGCGGAAGTACATTATGATGCCACTATCGATCCAAGGGCCCGTGCAACCCGCAGCGATATCGATGTGTACCTCAAACCATTGGTTGAAGATCTTCTAATCTTGTGGAGCGATGGAGTACGGGTATGGGATGAGTATAAAAGAGAACTTTATCCTCACGCGCATTGTTGTTCGTAACCATCAATGATTACCACGCCCTTGGTAACTTTGTCGGCCGGACGACAAAAGGCTTCAATGGATCGTCCAATGCTTAGATGGTACAGCTAGTCGGTGGTGAAGAAGCGTCGAAAAGTGTCTTACATGCGGCATCGTAGGTTCCTCGCAAGGATCGCCCATACCGCAATAATAAGAAAGCTTTTGATGGGACAAAGGAGACCGCTTTAGCTCAGAAGAATCACTGGGAGAGAGATATTTGCAGCTGTAAGGGATCTTAAAATTATCCACGGAAAGGAGCGAGCGGTACATCTATCCCGAGTTCCGTGATAAGGCTCCTTTGTGGAAAAAGAGATCGATATTTTGGGTCCTACCTCATTGGCAAAGACTTAGAAGTGCGACACGCAATCGACGTCATGCACATAGAGAAGAGCGTGTGTGACGACTTGCTTGGTATCTTCTTGGATATACCTGGCAAAACAAAAGATACTCTCCAAGCACGGATGGACCTTGAAGATATGAAACTCAGGAAGGAGCTGCATCACAGAGACATGCATACAGGGAAAAAGTACCTTCCCGCAGCCTGCTACACTCTGAGCAAGAAAGAAAAAATTAGCCTGTGCGAATGCTTGCACGGAGTGAAAGTTCCGTCCGGATACTCTGCCAACATAAAGAGACTAGTCTCAATGAAAGACTTAAAATTAATTGGTATGAAGTCTCACGATTGCCACGTGATGATGACGCAGATGCTTCCAATTGCAGTTAGGGGTGTTCTGCCAGAGAAAGTCCGAGACCCAATTGTGAAGTTGTGTTCATTCTTCAACGCGATTTCACAGAAGGCCATCGATCCATTGAAACTAGATAAGCTACAGGAAGACGTGGTCCACACTCTTTGCAGGCTCGAGATGTGTTTCCCTCCATCTTTTTTTGATATTATGGTCCATCTCATTGTTCACATCGTGAAAGAATCTGATTCTAGGTCCCGTATTTCTACATCGATGTATCCTTTTGAGAGGTTCATGGGGTCATAAAGAAATATGTTAAGAATCGACATCGGCCGGAAGGTTGCATTGCAGATGGTTGGGGAACCGAGGAGGTCATTGAGTTCTGCGTTGATTACATGGATCTCAAACCGATTGGTCTGCCTACATCACGACATGAGGGTAGGCTACAGGGAAAAGGGACACTGGGCGAGAAATCACTCCGTACAAACAATCTAGCTTCATTCACACAAGCACATTTCGCAGCTTATGGGACAATCGGTTGTGGTGGCCCGTATGTCAACATGCACAAGAGCATGCTATCTAGAACAAACCCAACGAAGTCGAGGGTTGGATCGAGAGAGCATAGACATAACCGGCGATTGGTTGCATAGGCACATGATGCATACGAGACAGAGTGCGCTCGATTGAAAGTGTTGGCTCGAGGACCGTCCACTACAATTCGGACATTCCAAGGATCGACATAAATGGTTTTACTTTTTATACAAGAGCACAAGATAAAAAGAGCACCAACCAAAACAGTGGTATCCGTCAGATGCTCACGACAAAGAACGGAGATAGGAAAACCTACTACAGATTCATAGAAGAGATTTGGGAGCTTGATTACGGACCTTTGAAGGTCCCTCTCTTTCGTGCCAATGGGTAAGACTTCCAAGGGCATGAACATCGACAAATGCAGTATCACTACCGTGGACCTAAAACTGGTCGGATACAGAGAAGAACCATTCGTACTTGCTAATTGTGTTACACAAATCTTTTTTGTATCCGATCCAGCTAACAAGGAGCGCCACGTGGTTATTCAAGGAAAAAGAAGGATTGTCGGGGTTGAGAATGTTGTCGACGAGGAAGAGTACAACCAATTCGATGAGCTTCCTCCTTTCGGAGAGGACGTTGACCTCGGTCTCATGGAAGAGAGTGAGGACGAAGTAACATACATACGCCGCGATCATGACGAAGGTCGAATCGTAGCTTAGTTGTCCTAATGAAATACATTTTATTTTTTGATATGTAACAATTAATGTATTCTTTTGTCATATGTATCAATTTGTGTGAATTCTACTTCATCGTGTGTTTTTTTGTATTTGTGTGAATTTTTGAAGCGATGGTTGGTCTCTGCATTTGTTTGAATTTAAATCAAATATTACATGTCTCAAGTATTCTTCCAAAATTTCGAGAAAATTTGGATAAAAATTGATAGGATTTCAAAGCAATCGACAATTTGAATTTTTATTTTGAAATATTAAAACTATGAAAACAGTGAGCACTCTGGATTTTTATAATTTTACAACTTTGTTAAAACTTAGGGAAATATTTAAATCAAATATTACATATCTGAAGAATTCCTCCAAAAATTTGGATAAAAATTGATAGGATTTAAAAACTCCCAAAGCAATCATCCTTTGAAAACTTTGACATAATTGATCGAGCTTATCACTGCGGTTGTATCATTAAGCCGACGGTGAAGTGCTTTATCACCTTAGGTTTGTAGTATTAAGCGCGGTGATAATCAAATATTCTTGCGGTTTTGTTTTGAACCAAGCGGTGATAAATACTTTCACCGCGGGTTGATATTGAACCGCGGTGATAGTTTTTTCACTGCCGGGTTGAGCTTGAACGGCGGTGATAATTCAAGTATTCTTGCCGGTTTTGTTTTGAACCAAGCGGTGATAAGTTTTTTCACCGGGTTGATATTGAACCGGCGGTGATAAGTTTTTCACCGCGGGTTGAGCTTGAACCGGCGGTGATAATTCAACTATCACTGCGGTTCTCTTTATTATCCGGCGGTGATAGTGTATCACCGTCGGTTTTGTGTTGACCGGCGGTGATACTCTAACCTATAAATTGAACGCCGCGCCACTCAAATTTCATTTCCCCTTCAACGACGCCACGCCGCCGTCTCCTCGCGCATCGCCCGCCGCGCGCGCATCGCCCGGCCGTCGCCTCGACCTCACCGCCGGACCTCACGCCCGCCGTCGCCTCGACCTCACCCGCCGGACCTCGCTTTGCCCGTCGTCGCCGAACCTCACCGCCCGCCGTCGCGCGATCGCATCGCCTCGGCCGTCGCCCCGCCGTTCTTTGCTTCGGTAATGACCGACCGTCGTCGCCCCGCCGTTTTTTACTGAATGTTTAAATGGTCTGTTTAAATGGAAGTTTTAAATTCAATTTGAGCCCAACTAAGTTTCTCTATGCAATTAAGGTCATTTACTGTTTTTTTTTTGAGATTTTGAAATTGATTGTGCACTGAGGAAGCGGACTTTGCCATTCACTATACATCTCCTCAACGCCGGCCATTGACTAGGCGGGCCCACGTGGCATAGGGGGAAAATAGAGGGAGGCACATGGGAGGTTACCGGCCGTGATCAGGTTGGCGATCAAGATCTGGTGGGTTCAGGTTAGCAAGGAGGTGATGGGGGAGGTCTTGGCGGCGGTTGGGGAGGGCTGACGATGAGCTTTGGTGGAGGAGGTGAGCTCGGGTAGCTGTAAAGAAAATATCGATGGGCTTGAGCTTGGGCAAGCCCGGGATGAGAATCAGGGATGTTTGAGATGTATTGAAAAGGCTACAGTAAAAATTTGATATGATGATCAGACATTTCTTTTTTATAAATTGTTTCTTTGTTTCTATCCCATTTTGCTGATTAAATGTTTTGAATTTTGAATAGGTAGCAAATGCATTTATATTTGTATGAATATTTTTGGGGCTGATATGGGTGGCATTTAGGATTTATTGGAATTTTAATAGATTTTTTATTGATATGATCATGTACGGTGGGGTTCCATTTATCTTTTGGTTAAAGGAAAAACATTAATTGTATTTGGAAAAAATCCGAATATATAACTTGAAAATGAATTTCAGTGGTGAGAACACACAATAAAAAATCAAATTTAAATTTCAAAACCAAACTTTTTTTGCATTATTTGGGTTGTTATAAATCTACTCCTTAAACATAATCACTCAAGCTTGGGTTGCATATCCGTATCTATGGTGCATCTTTGTTTCGAGCTTCATCATTGTCTTAAACTCTTGACCAAAGGTAGCTATAATATGTACTCTTTTTATACCAATTCTTGATTTGCTCAATAGTTACTTGCCTTAATTGTTAAATGTGCATTGGTGCATACGCGAGGAAATACCGCGTGGCTAAAGGCCTCTCGTCGCCCTCCGAAGTTGGCGATTCCTTTTTGCTTCATCGGCAATATAAATCGTTCTCTATGTATTTCGATTCTGGTTGTATATAATTACATGCGTTTAGACCTTTGATCATGCGTCATGTGTATGGTTACCGGATGTATATGTGTATGGTTACGGATTGTATGTAGCGTGCATATGTTTATTGCTATATGTTTGATTTGTCTTGAGAGACATAATGTGCATATGCGCTTATTCGTAAAATATGTGCTAACACATCGACAAAGTATATATGTATGTGTACATCTCCTGCAGATGTGTATATATCTTGTGTACGTGTATGCTTATATTTGTGTTTATGGTAAAAATATTCTGGAGAATGCAGATTTAAAAAGATGTATATGTGTATGTGTCCTTCAAGGATGTTTGTGTATACAGATAAAAAAATATGTGTGTACATGTTCTTTAAAGATGTCTATTATTGAGTACTCCTTTCAATAAACATGCCATGTAGCTTTCTATTTAGTAGAATTGCTTGATTTAGTTTGGAATTTGGGGAAGATACAATTATAAAGAGTGCGTAATGACGTAATTATAAAGAAAAATGAAAGAGAGCAACACTTCAATGACCATTCTCAATTTCAAGTAGTAATCTACAATATTAATGTATAGATGTATATGTGTATGTATCCGGGATATGTAAACATCCTTTCACGGATTAACTTCAATGTCAATCCTCGTTTGTATGTGTCTTTCAAAATGACCTTGTTAATTGGAAATTTTCAACAAACTTGCTAGGAATGGCCTCCGACGAAGGACAAGTGCCGGAGGAGTTGGGCCCTCAAATATGGACGAAGGAGGAAGGGGTAGCCGAATAATAGCCCAACGTCCTATCTCGAACTGCAGGACCCGACCATGGACCAACTGACGATACTCACGTAAGCGAGGTAAAGTTTTAGTACATCGTGGTTCCCAAAACATGGTAGGCCCGCACGACTAATAATTTAGAAGATCAATTTGCGAGGCTCAAAGGTCGATCAACGAAGGTAGCGCAAGTCGTGGTCCGAACAAGTTGCCTAAGGGAATTTTTAACATAGTGGAGCTCTCGGCAGTCGGGGAACCTGCTATACCTGAGTCATCATTGGGGCCGTACAGGACAGCCTGCGGGGTTATTGCTAGGGATGACGTGCCCATCAGCTATAGATCATGGATTGGCCGCGGAGGTGACCAATGGGTGGTACCCAATGAGCTGAAGAACTCTTTATGGGACAAGCTGAAACTAGTTTTCCAGTTCCCCCAAGGGACCGAAAGTGGTTGCAAAGAAAGAGCACTCTGCATCATGTGCCATCGCGTGGAAGAATTGGAAGACGACATTAAACAAGAATTATGTGAAAAGAATGAAACGCCGAATTTTGACACGTACCCAAAGTTAAGGAAGTTTGGGATGAATTTGTGGCGTAAGAGGTGCAAGAAGCTCACATAGTAAGTGAAAGGAACAAAGCAAACGCGGATAAGAATATTCACCCTCACGGACTAGGAGCGGGAGGGTGCGTGAAGAAAATACCGGCATGGGATCGGTCAGAACAAGAAATGACCCGCAAGGGTATAATTCCCGCAACGGCCTCCTTAGCGAAAGATCAAAGCATCGTTGCTTGGGAGGGTGCTTCTATCTCCGATGATGGCGGCTTAAGCTTCGAACCGATAGAGAGCGAGGAAGTCTGCGCGAGAATCACGGATGCTCACTCACGATCTTCCCAAGGATCTTTCGTGCCACGAAGGAGAATGACGAGCTAACCATAGCCACGGGTAACAAGGAGCATCCGGTCGCACTGCAGGAGTTGGTTTGGTCACGTGGAAAGAAGCCTTCCCGCAGACGCATGGATGTACAAGCGTTCAAAGAGATTAAGAGAAGATCAACCGAACGCGTCGGATAAAAGATGCCGCGAGAGCGCTAGAGGAACAAAGGTCGGAACTAGATAAGGCGTGGAGCAAGCCATGAGCGACTCTCACTCACAACCGCCACCCGGTGAAAGCCCCGAGCTCATCGGATCCGGTGCTCGTAAGAGCATTGCGCGTCCACGTGGATTCCCGAAGAGCATGGTGCGTTTTCCGTGGATGACATCAAAGAACCGACACCGTGCAAACTACATTTGGCCGCACATGGCATTACCATAAAGGTGGTGAGGCGGGGCTTGGCCATGCCAGAGTCACGGACTTTGCATCGCCGCCCGATACCACGAGGATTCGCCAGGTCAAAGTGGGCGGTGTCGTCGCCAATACCGAAAAATGGAGGTAGAGATCCTGGCGAGGATGGGAACAAAAGCTAGGAGAAAGCGTGAATGGCTTCTCGCGTGGCGCAAGAGCTTGATTAAGTTTGGCTCGGACGATGAGGCGACGACGATGATGATCACCGCACTCTCTACACGAGACCTCCGCCCTTCGCCGCCAACCGGGAAAAGTCCAACTCCTCCGCGGCACCAACGAGAAAAAGCCCGACTCTCCGCCAAAAAGCGTGAAGAATCGAACAACGGGAACATCTCGGCGATCGGCACCGTCCTCGAAGAAATCTCAACCATCTGTGAACCCGGGACAACCACAAAAGAAACTATCGGTGACATGGTGAGGAAGAGCGGAAAAAGCATGTAAGCGCTGCGTAGCATCTCACTTAAAAAGGTGCCATCAAGTAAGAAGACTAAAGTTGATGCCGACGCGCAAAAGTTTTTCTTGAGTATGGCAAAAGTGCATGAGGGCAGGCGAGCTCGAACCTTGCAAAATATCGGACTACGAGCGCATATCGAGCAAGATTTGCGGCGGCTAGTGCCGACACGTAAAGCGGGATGCTCAAGCGGATGATGTTCAACTAGATGCTCGCGCAAGGTCTCGGTGGAAGTTTGTTATGGGAAAACCATTGGTTGAACCGGCTCATTTCGACAACCTTACAACTCAATCTGCGGCGCGTCCATCGATGGTACATGCGGCGATCCAACGATGGTATGGAGGCGTTCCCGATCGGATACGAGCAAGATTTTCACAATGGGGATAACATCTGCTGGGTTCTTTTCACTGAGTCTGTATATGTTGTACCCGAGAAGATGCCCGGACGTGAACATACTTAGACTATGGACTTTGTAAGTCCGTCAAGATATCGTTGAGCATTTACATCTTTGTTTAATTGCATCTCTAACTTCTTTTTATGTAGAATGGAGGTACAGACATGTAGAAGAAATAACAATGACAATCTAGCATTCTTAGATCCGGGCTCGTCAACGAGAAACTTGTGAACGACAATCCACGATTCGTTGAAGACTATTTATTTAATGTTTTTGAAGTCGCAATACAAAACCTCCGTTCTTTTACCCTATAACTTCAAGCACGTATCTCGACTTCTAATATCGTTTTACTATTTTTGCGTAACACGTGCGATGTGGGAGTAATTGACTACGTTAACATATATGTGCAGGTTTCACTGGGTCCTCCTCGTCATCCAGCTTAGATGCTAGCGAGATTTTTGTCTTGGACTCCATGAGAAAACAAACTAATCTGTACCAAGACCTTTGGGACATCTTTGAGCAGTAAACTCGATCATTGCGTTATTACTCTAGCAAAATTCCATTCTATTGCATTTAAGTTTAATTACTATTCAAAATCATTCACGTGGCTTTCTTGCGATGCATGCAAGAAAAGTGTTCAGTATCGTCCATACAGGAAAAATTTTGAAATAATAAATGACTTCCCATGCATGAAGCAGAACCGGAAACAATTTATGTGCATTCTATGTATGTACAAATATGCATTCAATTGTCACGGAGAGTGTCGGCTATAACGAAGCCATGGTGCGTAATTACACTTTGATGCCCTTTTTATTTAACAAATATCATCATTAAGTAACTTCATTTTTTTCAAAACAGCGCTCCAAAGCGAGAACCAATAAGTTATTGCTCACGAAATTATAGCAATTCAAGAACATTTCGCGGATTCATTCATGATGAGATCGTCAATCCAAACGGCGAGTTCCACGAGTAGCCTCATCGCCTCATTCCTACGGCCTAGACGCGTGACATGTCTACTTCGACTCATTGTAAAATCAAAGCAAGCGGGATGACATGTAGTCGAGCTACATTGTAAAAGCAAATTATATGATCGTAATTTAATATATTTGAATTATGATTTTAACGATGCTTAGTCGATACATGCATATATTTGAATTATGCTTTGAGCGATGCTTTATATACTAACATATGGACACGTAAACAATTATATAAAAATATATATATATTGCACAAAAATATGCAAGATTTTCCTTGCGGTTCTTGAGAAAACCGGCAGTGATATGTATATATCACTGTCGGATTATGGTACAACCCGGCAGTGCTAGTACAATATCCCTGCCGGTTGTAGATATAACCGGCAGTGATAATCCTTATCACTGCCGGATTTTGGTTTGATCCGGCAGTGATAGTCCTTATCACTGTCGGATTTTAGTTTGATCCGGCAGTGATAGTCCAATATCACTGCCGGTTGTAGGTAGAACCGGCAGTGATAATCCTTATCACTGCCGGTTCCTGAGCCGGCAGTGATAATCCTCGAGTATCACTGCTGACCAATTACTGCCGGCGCCAATGACCGGTAGTGATGGGGTTTTGGAACCGGCAGTGATGTGCTGTTCTGTAGTAGTGTTGGTTGGTTAATCGGTCTAATCAACAGAAACAACCAGTGAAAGGTGCAGTTTTGTCACGAAAAATGCAAGTTGCAACTAAAGATAGGCCTATCGTCGGTCCAAAATGGCCAATTGAACTTGATACACGACTTACTGAGCCGAGAAAAGCCGAATCGGTGTCGCAGCGGCGAAGCCAGCAAAAAAGAAATGGGGTGGGTTTAAGAATATGACTAAATTGAGATAAATATATTAAACAGTTTATGTTATATTTTTATCGATTCGAGTACTAATAAAACTTTATTATTTGAGAAATATTTGTACAACGTTTGCTTGTCAATCTTTTATAAATCTATTTACGAACAAGTCAACACACAGAGCAGTGCTTTTATACTTTCCCTCCTAATACAAATTGCACAAATCTTAAAACAAACGAAGGAGTAAGTAATTACCATCTATCTTCATTCATACTTTAATACTTGTGCAACTTTAAAAAAATGCATAGGAGCACCTCTCACACACCAATTAATCAAACAAATCGACTATTGTCTCTATTCAACTCATTTACATAGCTACAATTGACAAAAAAAAATCATAAATTAGAAGAGAGGCTCACATTGCCTATTTGCTATTTTGGTCAGCCCACTTAGCCAGTCCCTGCTCGCTCGTCATCGCCACGGTGGGCTACCCATTGCCGTATGCCCGCGTCCTCTCTCTCGCTCCATGGTCTTTGCATGCGTCTAGGGATCAAGTCTAATTGTGCAAATAGCAAGCGAAGTCACCAATTATCAAATTAGCCCTCCAATAAGTAACGGTCCACCAAGCCACGTTATACATGAAGCGCCTCATCTACCTAGCAAAGCTTCTTCTTTCTCAAGTTATGTCCGAGCACGTATACATTCGCTGTCGTCTATGCAAAAAATTGAACACTAATGCTAAAAGAATGCTTAAGGTCCAATCTAGATCGATTAGCCGAGTTCACCATCGATTAATCTCTGTGCCCGTAGTGAATCAGCGATCAATGGCAGCGAGCATGAAGATGGAGGCGCTCATCAGTCATCACTGCATTCATGAATGTAACAATGTGCAACAGCCGTGATGCAGCCGACCGTCACCTTGACAGCCGTCTTGACGAAACTGTTGAAGTATAAGTGAATTGTCTACCTTTCCTCATAAGCTTAAGCTTTTGGGTGAACTAGTTGGTGCATGCAACTCAATATGGTATCAGAGCTAAGAGGTCTCGAGTTCAAGACCCGGTTGACGCAATGCAATTAAAAAAAATGTAGTCCACTTCTATTCCACGTCCTAGGCCTGAGGGAGCACACGTGAGGGAGAGTGTTGAAGTATAAGAATTGCCCACCTTTCCTCATCAGCTTAAGCTTTTGGGTGAACTGGTTGGTGCATACAACTCAATAGAAACTATTGCAACGTATATTATCTTGTAAAACTAAGTGTAAAAGTCACGTTAGGAACTGTTCAAGTTAATGTTAGGAAACTGTCCGCCTGGTGACCTCCGCGTAGAGGTGAAAAAAAAACTCGACTCGTGAGTTAAACTTGTACTCGAAAATTCAGTTCGGTTCGGTTCGAACTCGTTCCTTAATGAGTCGAGTCGAGCCGTGATTTGAACTCGTTTATATAATGAATTAAATGAGCCAACTCACGAGTTAAATGAGCTAACTCACGGGTTTAACAAGTCCTCTAAGTCGGCAAGTATAGCTGTATATGTGTGAGGCGAGAATGATAACACATATCATATCGTATAGTCTCAACAGCAATCCTCCTCTCAGATGGCAGTGTTGAGTTTAACGAGTCGAGCCGAACTGAGGTTTGAACTCGTTAAAATAACGAGTCGAGTCGAGCTAGCTCGTTATCTTAACAAGTTTGATCGAGCCGAGTCGAGTCGAGTCGAGCCGAGTTGGCTCGTTATCCACCCCTACCTCCGCGTGATGATCGACAACAGCGATGGGCGAGAAGGTGTGCGCTCTACGGGTGCGGTTCCCTGACGACCGAGTTCTATGCAAGAACTTTGAGGCCAAACGGTCGGCCGCGGTGCTGTTCCTGTACTGACACTCGGCGCTCATCCAAGGCGGCGCGGCGGGGCTACCGTTCCGGCTCGTTAGGCTCGCCAGCAGTGCCTCCGACGAGATACGACGAGCCGATGCGTTGTTCCAGGATCTCGGGCTTCACCACTGCACCATCCATTTGGTTCGGACAGGGACCCTTGAAGTTTGATGGGGACTGCAAGTTTGGTAGTCTCTATTCAGCTGTCTGATGAAGGCAAGATTTCTTTGGGGGTACTGTAGCAAAACACTGAAGCATTTTTATTGTAGTATCTACTGTAGTAAATTAATGTAGCGTACGATTTTAGAGCGATCTAGACCGTCGATTCACTGGATTAGACGGTTCTATTGAATAAGAACTACCAAACTTGCAATTCCGATTCAAACTTTAGGATCCCGGTCCATGTGGTTCTTGGTTCAGCCCCCTAGCTAGAGCGAGCCTACACATTACATGCAAAACTGTGCCTAAGCTTCTTGTACTACTCGAGTATGTTGGGGACTATTGTATTCTGAATTTCTGCCTTCGTTGTAACAACTAACAATATAAAGCTCTCTTGTACATACATACAAACGTTCAATCAAATCGTTCCGATTAACTTGATTTCTGTGTGTCTTATTCAATTATTCCAATGAACCTGCGATGACAGACCAAATTTGCCATGTTAGGGTCGTAATGAATTTTGAATACGTGCGGTCAAATTTTCATTGAGTATTGTAATTATATTACAGTAGAAATTAGTGACCAAAGTTTGTCGTAGGAGCCAACGAGGAGTCTTATTTTACCGCATTTGATTTTCTTTTAAGAAGGAAGACAAAGTCATGAAGCGCTGCACTCGACGCATTGTACATTCGTACTGTTCTCGTCCGTATCTGAAGTCTGAACCCTGCATCTCGAAGCGAAAATAGGGCCTGGGCAGCGGCCAATTCATGCCCGGTGAGCAGGGTTAACAAAACCGTCGAAAATTGCTAGGATTTTGTAGTTTTCGATCGTATCGCGTCGGCTCGAGATTAAAAATCGCTCGATAAACCGATCTAATTTAAAAAGAAAACAAAAAAAAATGATAAAATTTATGCGTTGAAAACCGCTCAAAACAGTTCAAAACACACGGTTTTCACAGAAAAACCGCTTGGAAACTGTTTTTTAGAACATTCAATTGGTTGTCTGGTTTTTCGCGAAAAACCGTGGTAAACCGTGAAAACTGAGCGATTTTTCGTTGAAAACCGAGCGTTTTTCAATTTTTTTTGTTGAATTTTTTTACAATTTTTATTATTTCTTAACCCTTCGATTTCTGACGGTTTTTTCGAGCGATTTTTTCGGTTTTTCACGGTTTCGATTTTGTGAACCTGCCGATGAGTGACACACTAACATATTTTGAGTGTGGAAATAAGCGTCCGGCACAAACGGGCCTTTTCAGGCCTTGTTCAGAGCTAAAACGTTACGCTTATGTTGATTCCATGCCCAAGTTAAATTTTGAAACTTACTAACCTGTTGATCTATATAGATAGCCCATGATGACCTAGTTAATACAAAGTGACACAGCCTGCTCGTATGTATACGGGCGACGCTGCTGCTGAATTCTTGCGTACGTGTAGAAGCATCGATTGGACGCCTAACGTGTAGTAGTGTTGAAAAAGTTACTTGTACATCTACCGTGTTGACTCGACAAGAGCGAAGAGCGATGGCAATTTACAGTACTGACAATACTCACAGATAACGAGGTTGCATTATTGCATCGTCTACAAATTTTTCTCATGTTTAAACATTTAAGCTGGTCATTTTCGATCGTAATATAGAAGAAATAGTTCTGGTACCTTTCGTTACCTACACACACATACTAGCAGAGTCTGCAGAGAAAGTACCAGCAAATTTCTGCGCGCTTGGTAGCTAATAATGTTGCCAACCAATGAACACTATGAACGCACTCTAAGTTATTGTGTGCTAGTTAGAGAAAAAAAATGGCCGGCATTGTTCAGCTTGATGGTGATACAAACTTTCCTTTGAAAGAAAAACAAATATGTATACGTGCTGACAGAGACAAACAAATATGTATACGTGCTGACAGAGACTTGTACTGGCAGAGAAATGCATGAACCTTTTTGTGTTATGTAACATCGTTGACTTGCTGAAGTGTGTGTGGCACAGTGGATTTCTATTAATCATTCTAATTGAATGTCGATGGCAAGGAAAATGGTTACTAGTAATCGATGTTATTCACGATTTTCTGAACTTGCCATGAAACATTTCTAACCGCTTGCTAGTATGAGAGGGGATTTAACTCCATGCAAACATTACATATTTGAATCTCAGGAAAAATTTTGAAAGATGACAGGAGAAACAAATTTCAAAGCTGTAGGTGACATCAGCCTTATCCAAGTATTAACTCCCCTATCCTTCCCGGAAATTAGCAACACAATGGTACGTACGGTAGCCGTAATTAATCAATAAGCAATGCTCGGTCGTCACGTTAATCTTCCTACACTTTGCCACCCGCCGCGTCCTTCCACTTGAAGATTTCTTCTCCGAGCTGAACCCTACAAATACTGCCTGAAATCCCCAGCATTTTCGCCATTGCAAACTGCATGAATTACTTGTTCTTCTCTGCATTGTTCTTCATTTGTTCTTAAGTCTTAATCATGAAGCCACAGCACCAAGCCGCCATTGCGAAGCTACTGCAAGGCGCAGGAGACCTGCTCTTCTTCATGTCGACCAAGAAGCACATGGTTGCAGTTCTCTTGGCCGTCATGGCCAAGTGCAGGGGGCTCTGGGAAGGGCTCACCGGCCCCGGCGCCATCGCGCGTTCCTCCGCCGACGACGACTACTTCAGGTGGAGCTACGAGTTCTCGTGCACGACGACCCCAGTTGTTCCGGTGAATGGCTGCGGCTGTCGGCGACGTCGGCGTCGTCTGCCGCCCTGCGTCGGCAGAAGGCAAGCGAGGGAGATGCTGGCGAGCTCGTTCTCCGCCTGCTCGGCGGAGTGTTCCCCGGAGGCCGGAGTGGGGCACGAGATCGACGGCTTGGCGGAGGAGTTCATCAACAGGTTCCACGATCAGCTGAGGCAGCAGAGGGTGGCAGAGCTGCAGCTGGAGCGCAAGAAAACGTCTCCATCTCCATTGGCTCGCCATGCCCCTGCCATTAATGCACTGGTGTAGGGATATCTACGTACTTGCATGAATAGTTTGTGCCGTATATGCTACTCATATATATGTCTGCGTATATACGTATGTATTCATGCAGGTCATGCTTCTCTTTAGTGTGCTGAGGAAGTTGGTTTTTGATCTTCCATTTCCTTCCTGTTTGTACGAACGTGGTTAGTGGTGGGGTCTACCTGCATGGTGGTTTGTCTCACCAATCAGGATAGGTATGTTTGGAATTGATAATTTGGGATACTCTCCTGCTGTGATATGTGACGGTATCTTCTTTCTATCTCTACCTCCTTTCTCTCTTAGGGGTGTTTGGATTAGGTATTTCATTGGAATATTTCAGCATCTAGTTCAAATTTGAA
This sequence comes from Otatea glauca, assembly GCA_036346275.1. Classification (NCBI taxonomy): domain Eukaryota; kingdom Viridiplantae; phylum Streptophyta; class Magnoliopsida; order Poales; family Poaceae; genus Otatea; species Otatea glauca. Next base: position 33,400,215 of record CM070714.1, read on the forward strand.
CTAAATCTCAAAACCTCCCAAAAAAAATTACCACTCATCCAAACAGGGCCTTAAAACTCTTATGTCGTGATATTTGGCAACATCCTCTTTCCTCTCTCCATTCCCTTCCCCTCAAACTCAAAAAAAATTTATTCAATTTTTCGAACCGGAAGTATTTTCAATCAAAAGTTTTTGAGTCGAAACTTTTCGAACCGAAAGTTTTTTGATTTAATAGTTTTCGATTGAATTCATATAAAAGTTTTGAATGAAATTTTTTGCATTAAATAAGGAAGGAGTGGGAAAAGGTAAGGGAAGGGAGAGTGGAGTGAGAGTGAGGCACGCCATATGATAACATTTGGATGTGTCCTTACCAAAGAAGGCAACCTTAAATTAACAATACCTATGCTTGTCTGCCCTTCTAGCTAGGTGCGTCATGCTCTTTAATTATCGATCAGCAGTCAACATGTAATACGGATTGCTTGTATAATTAATGGAGATTTAGCACTGGCTCTGTGAAGCTGGAGTGTTTACCCCAAACTGTTGCGGAAATTAGAAGCGCCGAGCCCGAGCCGCATCAGTGTGTAAGGACAATTTGCGTCGTGTTTCGGGGTACGAGACGAGAGAACCAGAAGGGTGGAAGCGGGTACGAGAATACCGAAAGGGTAGAGAGTACAGGATATGTCCTCGCATCACTACGAAATCACAAGTATCCTGCTGCTAGGATATATAGCGAAAGCTATGGTTGTGTAATTGCTGCGCCGCAGCATGACATAATTTGCCAGACAGGAAAATTTACGCTGAGACACATGGAAACCCAGGTAAGAGGTGCAGTAGTACCAAGGTAAGCCCTGCCAGAGGCTCTTACCAGCTAGACAAATATGGACACCCAGATGACGCAGCTTTGAATTACCAGTGCTTTGCTTTCACGCAAATCATACTGCGAAAAAAAGATTAGATTCTGCCATGGAATACTGAATACAATTTCCCGTCTTGCACAAACAAGTCCAATATTGCAGCCGTGCAACTGCCAATTACTTACAGCTTTTTATACACGAGTTTCACCTTCGCTGCAATGAGGGTGCCATCAAGCCAAAGAAATCTCTTCCTCGTCGAATGCGTACCGAAATAAATCATAATATACAGAGCACAGGACATGCGTTGAAAAAAGATAGTATAGGACATAGAAGTACAAGTAACTTTCATGGGATATTTAAGTTCAATCCTGAATTTTAATTGACTACAACTCTCGATATTATGTTCTGTCTACAAAGAACTGCAGTGCTTACGGACACGACCTTATTAAGTTTAGGGGAAAAACAATGTATTTTAACCTTACAATGTAAAACGGAATAATTCGGCATCAACAGTGCTCAACTGAGAAAGTTTCTCCTCACAAAGTCTCTGTTCTAACTGCATAAATAAGGTAACTCCTCACTCATCTAAGCTCCCGGTAGAGTCCCACTCAGTGTCCAAAACTTCATTGCTTACCATACCGCTGTCTTGAGCAGTCTTGTCTTCTCTTCCCTCATCTACCGACGCCCTCCAGCTTTCCTCGCAGCTGGAGCTTGCTCCTCATCATCGGATTCGACATCCCCATACTGCCAGAGCCGCAGCCTCTCCTTCTTTGCTTTCTCCTGGAACTGTTCCAGATTCTGGAGGGCTGTCTTCCTCTCCCTGGTGTCCCATCTCTTGCTTCTTTCAAGCCTAGCAAGCCCTTCCTGCATATACAGAATGCGATATAAGGAATGAAGAGAGAAGTTTCGGATTACATAAATATGCATCTGAGCTGTGACTAGTTAGCGAGCAGTCTCCGACACCCAACAGAAGTACAATAATAATGTATACCAAATATCATTCAAATACGACTCATAGGTCTGATAAACTAGAGTGAGCTCACAAGTGATGATGATGTTATCCTTCACATTACAAATATTATGAACAAAATTTACTTACATTAAAAAATAATTAAAGATTTGGCCAAACAGGACAAATGCCATCTGTGACTCAACAATACCAACCCTGGTTGGAATCAAATATTCAGGTGCAATCAGTTTTCTAAACCCAAGTCCAACTACACTAAAACCCGAGTCCAACTGCACCACAGATCATCACGTCTCTTCAAACATCAAAGTCTACAAGACAGCACATAATGATCCTAATGTAAGAAAAGCCTTTAAAAGGTTGTATTTCAGGAAAATCACTAAATCAGTAGAGGCAAGCTATGCTGTATGTTCCATTACTCTTGTTTCCATTCCAACATCAATATCATCAGTGAAAAAAGCCAATTCTAAGTAATTGCTGAAACCTACTAAAACTGCTTCAGCGATATTCTAGCTATTTACATAGCATGTAAAACTATTTCTCATAAAGAAAGCCCATTAAATGTGTAAGAAAGCAGACTTTGCAGAGGCTCACCAGCAACTAAATTTAAGTTCACCAGCAATTTAATAATGCTAAATAGTCAGTAGCACCAACCTCAAGCATAGTAGCATTGATGCTGGTTTCTGTCTCTGCATCGACCAGAGTCACATTGAGAATAGTTCCAGTCCCCTGTCCCTTCGATTTCCCACCAGAAGTATCACGCTCTTCGATCATTGCCCGGTATTGTTTTGAGCTGCTGAGCAAGCATTCGCTCAGATACTCTGCTGCTTCCTGACCAAAATCATCTTCTAGACTCGGCACTTTTATGAAGGCAAGGCCGCACAGCTGAGCAAGTGCTGGAGAGGAGGAAACTGATGGGTCCACAGGTCGTATGCGACTGTAAGGAACCACTTCTTGGTTGCCATAATCAATGTAGAATACTTCAAACTTGTCATCTAGAGATTCTACAGCTCCTCGAGGTCCATTAACAATCTGCACAAGAGGAGTTGTAATGGAAATGCTTCCTTAGCATATAGTATTATTTGAGGAAAGACAAGAAGCCAAGAATGGGAATCTCTACCTAAAAATGTCTAAACTAAGGAGTTGTAAGAAGAATGAAACATAAGCATGTTGCATTTGCTACGGATGGGGACATGGATCACGTATTTTCAACAACAGTGGCAAGATATTGTTATACTATCTGGCATGTACAATGTTAGGTACTTAGGTCTGACACTATTGACATATTCCACTTCAGTTTATACCCATAGATGCACTTATTTAATAAAACATAGGTGACATTACCTGCCTACAAATTTGGATTGTGCCGAACTTTGGGTAAATAAGACTAAGTTTGTGAAAAGAGAGGTGGCTACGCATCAACAGTAGCAAAACATTACTGAAATTTAGAGGCTCATAAACATGAGATCCACAAAACCAATAATGATTCTACTAAGAATAAATTTTCTAATTCCTTGTTTTTGTGATCAATAGTAGGAGCATGGAAATTCATAAAACAAAAGTTTCATCAAGTCGAATTAAGTACAAATGATTCTGGCAAGCTTGCCAAATTCCAAGGTCCACTGGCTCAAGTAGACAACTTTTGTTAAATACATAGTAAGTTAATAGGCTAATGGCTGGTATAAGATAAGCATCTGCTAAGGAAATGGCCCAAACTACTAGTAGGATGTCAGAAATTTTAAAACCACTCTACAGTACAGTTAACCGACTAAACAATTGGACTCACAAAGGTGGTGTTTGTTGAAATCTTAAACTAATGCCACTGAAAAGTTTTGCAGGGAAAAACTTGAAATAATTTGCTATAACAAGGAAATTTCAATGAAGTTTTAGGATGTAAGCTACTGAGGTTAATGCACATTTAGTTAGTTTTAAGATAGAAGTGAATTAACTGTAGCCATACCATGGCTCTATTCCAGGAGTTGTCAAGGCTAAACTGAGCAAGGACTATCTCTCCTTTCACAGGATTAAAAGCACCAATGACCGGTGCGTCCTTAAGTTTCAAAGACGCAAGCTGCTGTTGAATGGAAGCCACTCTCTGGTCACCTACTGTCTGGACATAGAACTTTCCACCACCAAGGACTTCAGTGACAACAACCTGAATACAATCAGGTGACAAAGCCAGGTTAGTTTCTTCATTTTCAGAAACAACAAGATTGTATTCCAACATTTTTTCCATAACAAACCTTGAGAATTTCCTTTTGTTTGGATTCAGATGCAGATCCGTTGGAAACTTCTTCACCCTCCACGTAGTTCTCCCATATCTTGAAAAAAAAAAGTGTTGGTACTTTTTTTTATTATATACTTCAGGACGAAAATGGGATTACCTTCAGTTTCTGCTGCTTTGCAGACTGTTCAGCTTGTGTGAGGACATAAGCATCTGGAATCCTATCCAAGCCAAATGAACTAAGCTTGGCCAGGCCAGCTTCCAAAAGAACAGAAGCCATGTTGGTCTTGGACTCCCATAAGGAACCTAAGAATGTTCCAGTTCTATCAACTGCTTCAACCTCTATCTGCAGAATCACTTGGTATCCTTTAGAAATTCGAGATGGAGATTTGGATAAACCAGAGAGAGACCGCCAATCATACCTCCACATCACGCTGTACAATCCTCCTCCTCATCAAAGCAATAGCTTCATTCGAGTAGGGCTCATCTTTACCAGGGCACCTAACACCAGAAAATGAAAAGGCAATGCTGCAAGTCTCCTTAGGAATTGTTAGTTTGAAACGATGGCCACTGAAAACATATTCAACAATGGCGGAATGCCTTCTGTTCCGCTGTAAGAAGGGAAGGAAGTCCCTGGCCTTCTTTGCAGAAACCTGAGCAGATAAGAAGACCAATAATAAGTTAAAACAGGTGCAGAACAACTGTCAAAGGAAACTAATGGAACAAGCAAGGATGCCAAACCATTGTCAAATCAGTTATGTGCATCACAGGAGAATCTTTTCCAGAATGAACTCCTTTCTTTGCTTTCTCAGCTCGTGATTCAGCTGCCAACAGAGCATCGTAATAGTGAGACCTTTCCTCATAGTCCCGGTGTTTAGATGTTCTAGCAAAGCCCCGTGAGAGCAAAAGCTCAGCAACATTAACTCCAGGCTGGTTGCCAGAGCTCGGAATCGAAGATATGTCATCTCCGTCAGCCTGCGATGGTGAACCTAGAAAAACCGAACCATAATCCAAAACTCTGGTATCAGCCGAGTTCGTCGTGGGCACACTCTGTCCATCCACAGTGCTGATCCTTCTAGAGTATTCCATTGCAACAGTCACCTGAAAATTGAAAAACAAGAAGGGAAAACTCACCCAATTTTCAACTAGCGTAACTACTTTTTATCATTACAACTTCCTTCAGAATATCACATGCCCCTCTACATACTTGTTTGCCAATCAACCGTGTGCGCAAGAATTCCTTAGCCTCACGAGCAAAATTTTCGGGCTTATCATCTCTACGAGGATTGCCCATCTTAGGAGCTCTAATGCTTGAAAGATTTACTCGGCGTTCTGCTGAAGGACTGCCATAAGGAGCAGCATCATCAGCAACAATAATGCAGTCCCCACTCACAACCTCTACCACCTATGAAGAGATCAACATGAACCAAATTAGTTACAGTCACATGAATCCTGATGAGTACACTACCAGTGAGAATTTCAACCCACTTTTCCAGTGAATTTCTGGTCATGGATTGGCTTTGAATTTGTCACTGGTGGCTTAAATCCTGTCCAAATTCTCAATTGATCCTTTTTAGCCTGAAGCTCTGCATTCTTCAGCTTTATTTTGGCTTCAACATCCAGCATGTTTGCACTCCATTCGACATACTTAGCAAGACCCTGTAATAGAAAGGTTACAAAACAATTTATCTATGCAAGTAGACATTTTAAAGAAACAGCATGGAGATTGCTTCTTAAAAGGAATCATGTGAACTCAAAATAAGGGGTATGGATAATTAACTAGTCATACATTTTCAACAAGCTCAAGGGCCAAGTCCTTTGCAGCGTCCCCATCAGGGTAATACACCGAACCAATTATATTACTAAAACTGTCTGTGCCCTCCACCACAATCCGCACCTAGAGAAAAAAATACAAAAATCTGAGGAAAAACTGATAAAGTATTTATTCCAAAGAGGGGATGAAAAAAATTGAAACTAGAGATGTCTTACATCTCTGTTCAGAACTAGAGTCTCTGTGAAGTGCTTAGCTTCTCTTCCAAACCTATCTGGTGGAATTTCAGTAGAAATTGCCGATGCAGCAAGCCTTTGTGCTGTAGTCAGTGGTGCTGGAGTTCCCTCGGAATCTTCACCATTTGTAGCGCCATCAGCAGAACCCTCTGTTTCAGCAACCACGGTGGGATTTGGTGGGCGTCTCCCCATGGATGGAGCCTACGTATCTTTCTAATCAATGTCCACCTTTCTAATAGTTAGGACATACAACAGCAAATAAAGGGTGCATGAGAAACATACCTGTACGCCGGCAACATATATCTGGACAAATTGGAAACTTGGGAGCAAGTAAACACGAACAGTACTGCCATCACGAACTTGTTCAACAATGGCTTCCAGACTCTTGCCTTTATTAGCAACCGCAAAACCCTTTGCATCAAAACCACTTGCTTCACCAATTGCCGATGGAGGAAGATCTCTTATTGATACTTCAGCAGAACCAGGTTCCTGAAAGTTAGCAGATAAGATGCATACAAACGAAAGTCAATAGAGCATTCATCTCATGCACTACAAAAAAGGTGGTGACAGAAACAAAAAAAAATGCTAACCTTGCTCCAACGACCTAAACCCTGTTGCTTGGCAACTTCCTCCAACCTTTGCAGCTCAGCAAGATATGGGCTTTGTTCACCCTTTGGGCCTTGCTCCTTTACCTGATTAAGCAAATAAGATTAGAAATTAACAAAACATTTAGTCGGATAAAACAGCTGAAAAAAGGTGTAAATGATCCTCACCCTTGCCCATCCTGCAGCAACTACTGAGTAGGCGACATTCTTGTCACCGAGGTAAACAGTACCAAACTCTCGTCCGACATTAGGAGCTGTGTAGTCCACTCTAAATGTGACCTCCTGTAATATATTTTAGTTTTTCATTTTGAAAAGAAAAGGAAACAAAATTTCAGGAATACAATGAATATATATGTAGGAGAGTTCGGGAAAGATATAAAATTCACATGGAGTACCTTCCCTATGCAGAGTTTCCTCAGAAACTCCCTGCTTTCCCAAGCAAATGGCTCATCCACTCCGCCCCGGCGAGCCTAGAGCAATATGAACTCTCCATTTCATTAGACAAGCCAAAAAAGGGAAAAGATTAAAGAGATGTATGACACAATAGTATGCAGCAACTTGATACTGTGAATGCATTCCTTGGGTTTTAAGCTACACTAAAAAATTGCAATCAAAGGTTAGGAATAATAATGCAATGATGGAGAGAATTCTTGTGTCAATTATACACTTCCATTAGTTCCCAAGCATAACTTGACACAAACGAATGACTTCCACCAAATTCATGACACAAATGAACAGACAATAAAGTTAATCAGATTGAATTTTACCAGCCTTGGGGCCATGAGATATGACAGTGTGATGGACTTCTCAGGCGGGATCTCTGCCTTTGTGCTCCCCATGATGAGAAGGCAGTCCCCGGAAGTCACCGCCTTCACCTTACCCCTCAGCCATCCTGATGCGCCTGTGTTTGATGCCATGATAACAGCTATATCCTGCGATCCAAAAGAAAGATGAACCACATTAACAGTTTAAACAAATTTAGTTGTGTCTTCTCTTCACTCATATTCCACAACTCATAATTTTCCTTACAAAAGGATTTCATAGTCACATAGGTAGCTAAAAGGGAAAAACTTGAACAATAATATGCAGATAATTAATCACAGCAATGTCAAGTTTTCGGATAAATAACAGCTTTTTTAAGTTACAATTCAATTCAGCGCAATCCTACAGCTGCCCTTTTACGCATTATCCAGTGACTCCATTTGGCAAATAATTAAGGTCGATACTTGGTAAACAACAACGCAGCATGTATTGAAAAAAAAGGGAATCACATCAGTAAGCATCACACATATGTAGTAGGAACGTAAAGTGATCAGCAGGTAGGCAGGCCATCACATCCCGCTCTTAAGTACAGGAATGGCTAAAAACGAGCAGATTTCTCTAAAAGGAAAAATGGGGAAAAATTGCACCCGAAAGATTTGGCCCACCCCCCACACCGAATACCTGCAAGGGTCCAACCACTCCCGGGTCACCCAAACCCAGAGCCACCTTTCTGCCACCGCTCAGAGCGCGACAAAGCAGCGGAGCAATGCGCACAGAACGTACAAATCTAAATCTAACCTGATGCATATCACAAACACCACCCAAGCAGCCAAGCAGGTATGCAAAGCTGCAACTCTACCAGCACGCGCAGATCTGGCAATAACAACACACAAACCCAGCGATCCCGCGGAATTCCGGTCTCGGTGACCAAAACCAGAGCAGACCAAGGCGCCGCCGAATCGACCCCGCGCGACACCCGCAGCTCACAGATCGGGCCGCCGGCGGATCCCAAACCCCCAGATCTACGACCCAGACCACCTAAAACACCACGAAATGGAAACGAAAGCGTCGGATCAGGGGCCTCATCTCACCTCGCCTCGGCGCGATCGCCCGGAGAGCGGCGGAGACGGGAGGGAGGTAGATCTGGGCGAGCGGATAGGCACGGGTGCTCTCCGCGAGCCTCGATCCCGCGGTAGTTATAGGCGTGGGGAGTCCCCCATTCGCCGGCGTGGCGACGGAGGGGCGAGGGCCAGGGGCTTTCCTACTAGTACTCCACCACGGAGCAAACAAATCCGCAACAAACTCCATGGACTGAACTATCCATCCCAGAAAGAAAGATCTGGATGAGATTGCTCACAGCAAAGAAAAGATCCCCAGGACAAAGCTCACTCTTGGAACAACAATCGAAGCTAGAGCTTCCTTACCAGCTAAAGAAGAGATCAATCCAAGTCCGGATGGATCTCCAGTTCTCCACTCCACGCCAGTCGGTAGAGCGGAGAATGCCTACGAGATAAGCAGTCCTTGGCTTCGAGGTTGAGACAAACGGGGAGCAATAGCCTCAACGAGATCTGGAGAAGAAGAGGATGGGGTAGACTAGAAGTAGACCTGATCAAACGTCGGGCCGGGCCGGGCCGGGCTCAAAAAGCCCGAACTTAAAACGTCAGACACGAGACCGGTCCAAGCCCGACAAATGTAAACGTGGCAAGCCCAAAGCCCAGCCCGATCAGGTCGTGGTGCAGACTTGCAACAGAGAAAAAGAAAATAAAATTCAAAATAGGAGTTTTTTTAAGGAATCAGCATATGAAGCAATGTAACATGGAGTCACAAATGTTTTTTATTTAGAATAATTAATGATTTACCCTCGTTTACTTGTGACATTGATCATTTGTCTCGTGGTGTCTCATTGATATGCGGATCCTGAACCACATATCAGTGAGACAAATTGGACAAATGATTAATTGCACCAACTAAAATGGGACAAATGATTAATTCTCCCTTTTTATTTTTGCAAAATCATCGATCCAAGAATTAGTTACAGGAACAATCACTAAAGCTACGACAATCATTCAAAATTAAAATCAAAACATATTCTAGGTTTCCTCACTAATCTCGGGCATGCATGCTAGGCTTATTGGATCTAACTTGTTGCTTGAATTTCTTTTTTCGAAAGACTAAGTATATGTGGTGGTTTTTGGGTCAGACATATGCAAGGCAAGCGTGAATCACCAAGTAGAACCAAATATTAAGGCAAGTAGGGCAACTGGCACTTAATTGAATCCCTATATTCATCTTCTTTACTAATAGTCTACCATTGGAGCATAAGGAGGAGAATGACCTCGAGGAGCTACCGCGGAAGGTGAGGGTGGGAAGGGAGGAGGCGAGGTGATGGGGAGGGCATGAGGAGAAGCAACAAGGGCGGGGTCGTTGGAGGTGAGGTTAAGGATATTGAGGATCGTCTAGAAAAGATGAGCACGAGTGTTTGCATTGGGTCAGCCCAGTCTTGTCGTTCCAATCTTATTCTTTTTTGTAATCAAGAATTTGTGCGCTCTTATCCTCTGCTCTTGCCATTATCAACAGAAGAATAGCAAGCGATGGTGAAAACTGAGGATTGGGTGTTTCTAAGTGACGAATACTAATAAAAGGGATACCCAATGACCAAGCAACGAGCCGTGACCTCAAGCATATCTCCACTTAACAAAGCGCGCCGCCCTGGCCGAACCGAATCGCTGCGAGAGATCACAGAAGACATCCGCTTCCCGGCCGGCCGGGAAGCGAATCGAGGCCACAGCGGCCAGGCCCCTCTTGGCGGGGACGGATCCCTCGACCAGCCCGGACAGCGCTCTCGCCCTCTTGGCGGGGCGGGATCCCGACCGACCGGACGGACGGCCTCGACCCTCTTGGCGGCGGGATCCCGACTCCGGCCGGACAGCCTCGACCCTCTTGGCGGGCGGGATCTCCGACTCCAACCGAACCAGGCGACGGACGCCGAGGGCCGCGTGTCAGTCCTCATCGCCTACCGCCACGCACTTCCGAATGAGGTCAATCGAGTGACTATACAAGGCGGTGGCTCCTTCCCAAGAAGATCTGGTGATCAGAAGACAAAGCTTCGGCCCATCAACCGATCCACGACTGAGACGAGCGACGCTCCTCCCAAGGCACCAACATCACGCACCGCAACGTCGGCATTCGCAAGGGTCACAGAGGGCACGCTATTTCCCGGGAATACCTAACCTCCCGACCACCAAGGCTACCAACCCAACAGAGGCAAAACGGGTGGCGACAGGTCCACGGGACGAAGGCCGGAGCTCCTAGCATAGGTCATCTCGCTCTTCCCCAACTCGATGTAACCGCCCTTCCTTCAGATAAAAGGAGGCGGGGACTAAACGATTCAAGAGAAGAGAGGAGACATAAGAACACGAGGAGACTAAGTCATTTAGGGGCCTCGTCAGAAAAACATAGTGCAAAAAGCAATACAATACGACCATCCGAACTAGAGTAGGACTTTCGGCCCGAACCAAGATACATCTTGGACTCACGAGTCTAACCATTCAGGAGTGGAACGCGCGACTTCTAGACTTAAAATTTACTTGCGGCGCCAAAACGCCGGTTGGCAGCGCGCAGTAGGGGCTTCGCGCTTCGTCACCATCTCGGATTCCGTTTATCTCTCGATGGCATCCACCCATCGCGACGGCATGATCGCACGGGAACCGGATCGCCGGCTGCCTCGACCGCCACCCCGACGGAGGTTTCACGCTGCGTCTCGCCGCCTCGGAGGATGTGCACCGGCCGAGCTTAAGGCCCTCCGGCGACCGGCTAGCTCCGCTTGGGCGCCCCGCAGCCCCGGCCGAAACCCGAGGAGTGCTCCGCCACGGCCGGCGAAAACTCCGTGGCTCCGGCAGTGACCATGTCACCCCGTAGGCTCGCGATCAGTGGCGATGGTCGCTACCCGCCGCCCCATCCACGTTCTTTGGAAGACTCTTCCGGCCAGTGACTCAGCTCCGACACGGAGTACCCGCTCGCGGCGACTCTCGCGAGTGCAACATGGCGGCACCGTCGATTGTTCGTGGCCCTTGCGGCCGCGGGCCTCTGTCCGACGACTCAGCGCAGAGGAGGAGTACCAGTGGCAGAGCATCAACGCCGCCGCTGGCGCCGAGCTCCAACAACAAACGCAAAGAGTTGGAGGAACGAAGAATCGAAGCCGACCGGCCGAGGCCAACTGGAGCAAGAGGCTCGAGGTCCCGCATGTGCTCGGCGACGCGCGCACGCGGCGCCGCACACCCCAAAAAGTGAAGGGTCCGACGGTCCTCACTTCTTCCCACGCCAGTCAAAACGTGGTCGCGCCGCAATCTTGCTTCGAGGCCTCCCGAGCCGATCGACCCGAGGCCAAGGCCACTTACCAAAACCTCCGTTTGGTAGAGCACGCGGCCGGCAAAGACATGCACGCTCCGCTCCTTATCGCCCGAGCCACCTCGCCACCGGCTCGTCTGCACAGACGGCCGGATGGGTCCAGACAGCGTCGCCGCACCGCGAGCCACACCAGCCAGACGCCCGGTGCGCTAACGCTCGGTGATGCCTCACGACATTCGCGCTACCCTTGAGGCGCGGAGAAAGATGGCGAGGAGGCCGCCACTCGGGTTGCGGCGGCACCACCACCGCGGCTCGAGCCCCGACGGTCTGGATCGCGAGCGTTCGCCAGGATCCGCTAGGCGGACTTCCCCGCCATTCGGCGCCTACCAACATTGCCAAATACAGGGCCACAAACCCGTGTGTCCGCTCAAGATTACGGCCGCATGCGGGAGGAGCAACGGATGACCTCTTCATCATCCAATACCTTCCCATCTACCTCGCAGACTCGGCGAGCCCGCTCGAGTACTCTGCCGCCAAAACCATCAGAACTAGACCGACTTGAAGGCCCTCTTCGTCGGAACTTCGTGGCACTTACAAGCGCCTCGAAACTCCTGAGACTGAAGGTCGCAAACAAAGCAGGCTGTGAAACCCTCCGACTACATCCGGCGGTTTTCCGCCAAAGGTAACGAAGCTCCCGACATCTCCGACGCCGATGTCGTGGGAGCATTCATCTACTGACACCTCCTCGCAAGGCCTTGGTACCTGGCCTGGCCGTCTCAAGCCCGTAACTACCAAGGAGCTCCTCGATATCGCCACTCAACCACGCCCCCGCGAGGAGGCCGGGGCCATCTTCGAGGGAGGAAAGGCTCAGCGTAACCCGGCGTCGTGACGGGTCCCCCGACCGCCCGACAAACAAGCGCACGGAAGCGATCCGCTGAGCCCAGTGGTCGCCATCGCCGATCGCCGCCTTAGCAGGTGCGACCGGCCGTCGCGCTTCACCACTTCGAGAAATTGATGGACGGCCCGCGCTCAAACCACGGGTTCTTCGTCAACACAAATCACCGGATCGCGAGGTCTCCGAGGCGTTACCTCTCGGCGTCCGCAACGCGCGTGGCAAAGGGAAGAAACTGCACGCGCTTCGCTGTCGCAGAAAAAGGCGCACGACGAGTTCCCGAACCCGACGATCGCCTCATGATCTTCGGAGGACCGGCCGCTATGCCGGCAAGCGCGGCTCAAGCTCGCTTATCGCGAGGTCCATACCGTCGCGCCATGCTTCCCCAATACCTCCGGTGGTCGGAGTTCCGATCACCTTTGATCGGACCGACCACCCCGACCACGTTCCACAGTAGGGAGATACCCCCGTGGTCGGCCGTCGTGGGAAGAAGCGCTTTCAAAGGTGCTTATGGACGGAGGGCGGCCTCAACATCCTCTACGTCGAGACGCCGACGCCATGGGATCGCGCTCAACCCTCCGACCCGCAAGGCGCCTTCCATGGCGTCATTCCCGCCGCGAAAGCCCATCCACTCGGCATCGACCGCTGTTACCTGGGGAACCGAAACTTCCACACCGAAACCCTCGCTTTTGAGGTCGTGGATTTCCTGCCTACCATGCCATCTTGGGAAGGCCATGTTACGCCAAGTTCATGGCGGTCCCGCCACGCCTACCTCAAGTGAAGATGCCAGGCCACGGGAGTCATCGCGGGCATCGCTCTTCCAGCTTGCCTACAATCGCGAGCGCAGTTATGGTTGAGAGCTTGCCTCGGTAGTCATCACGTCTGCCGAGCTCGACAACCTCGTGAGGAAGCCTCGAACCGCCCGAGTCCAAAGCAAGTGGGCGGGATCCTTCAAGTCCGCCGAGGACACGGGAGGTTGCGGTCGATCCTCGTGATCCGACCAAGACCGTCGCGGATCGAGCCACGCCCCGCCAAATAGGAAAGCGCTCGCCGATTCCTCCGCACCAACAAAGACGTCTTCGCATGGAGGTCCTCCGACATGCCGGAATCCTAAGGAAGTCGCCGAGCACTCCTTGAGCATCCGACCTGTGCTCAAAGCCGGTCGCCAACGCCGCGCCGCTTCGACGAGGAGAAGCGCAGGATCATAGGGAGGAGATCGCCAAACTTCCGCTGCAGGGTTCGTAAAAAAGAGGTGCGCCACCCGAGTGGCTAGCCAACCTGTACTTGTAAAAAGAAAATGGGCAATGGAGGATGTGCGTTGACTATACGAGTCTCAACAAAGCATGTCCCAAGGATCCGCCTTTGCCCCGCATCGACCAAGTCATCGACTCCACCGCAGGTGCGAGTCCTCTCTTTTCGATGCCTACTCGGGCTACCACCGATTGCGCTAAGGAGTCCGACCACCGCGACTTCCTTCATCACCCCGTTCGGCTCATTCTGCTACGTTACGATGCCGTTCGGCCTAAAGAACGCGGGCGCTACATACCAGCGATGTATGCAAACGTGCTTCAATAACCAGATCGGCCGTAACGTTGAGGTGTACGTCGACGATATTGTCGTAAAAACCAAGAAGGCCGACGACCTTGTCCCCGACCGAAGAGACCTTTGCGAACCTTCGACGATTCCGCATAAAGCTCAATCCTGAGAAATGCGTTTTCGGGGTCCCCAAAGGGAAGCTCCTTGGCTTCATTGTCTCCGAGCGAGGCATCGAGGCCAACCAGGAGAAGATATTAGCAATCGCAAGGATGGGCCCAATCAGCAACCTCAAGGGGGTCCAGAGGTCGACCGGATGCCTAGCACTTTGAGCGTTCGTGTCTCGCCTCACGAGCGCGAATGCCACTCTGAGCTACTCAAGAGATCCGACCGCTTTATTTGGACCTCAAGCTCGAGGCCCTCACCCGCTCAAGGCCTTCCTGTCCTCGCCTCAAGTCCCGTCGCCCGGCACAGGAGCCGCTGCTTTCTACATCGCCACTACCCAAGTCGTCGGCGCTACCCTCGTGGTGGAGCGAGGAAGAAGGCCGCGAACTTAAGGTACAACGCCGCTTTACTTCATTAGCGAGGTCCTTTCCGAGTCCAAGACTCGGTACCACAGTGCAGAGCTACTCTACGCGGTGCTCATTGCTAAGAGAAAGCTCGCCCACTACTTCGATCAAGACAACATCACCGTGGTGACCACGTCCCCGTTAGGCGAGATCGTCCGCAACCGCGACGCCTCGGGAAGGATAGCCAAGTGGACACTCGAGCTCAGCGGCCATGACATCACATACGTCCCTAAGACGGCGATCAAATCGCAGTTCTAGCGACTTCGTCACCGAGTGGACCAAACCTGTGCACCACTGGTGATCGAAGACCCCGAGCATCGACAATGTACTTCGATGGGTCTTACAACAAGAATGGCGCTGGCGCTTGAGTTATCATCATCTCCCACTTGAGAACAAGCTCGCGACGCCATCGCCGCTGATGCCACCAACAACGTGCCGAGCACGAGGCCCTCGCCAACGGTCTCGGATCATTGCCGACCTCGGTGCTCGCCGACTCTACGCCCACGGGGACTCCAAGTGTCGGCGCTTCGAGCGCCGCAAGTAAATTTGTAAGTCTAAGAAATTGCGCCTCGCTCCCGAATGGTTAGACCTCGAGTCCAAGATGTATACCGTTCGGCCAAGGTCCCTACTCCGATTCGTGCGTTGGTGTTGTATTCATCGGGTGCGGATGACTACACCGAAGTTTTTACAAGCGAGAGGTGGAGCCTCAACACTAGAATGATCTAAACTTAGCTCGTAAGGAGAAGAAAAGAAGAAGAGGAAGAAGAGGAAAAGCTCTTTTGTAGCTCTTACTCACGCCTGTTAGGAGGTTCCCGCCTCCTTTTATTCAAGAAGGCGGTGTTACATCGAATTGGCGAAGTGCAGCGAGCTACTTTAGGGCTTGGTCTTGCCCGCCGTCGCCAATCGCTCGCCGATCGGGTCGCTTGCTCGCTGACCGGTCGCCGTCACGAGCCTATCTTTGGGTCGGTGGTCTAGGTGGTCGAGCGGTTAGGTAATCCTCCGAAGTGGCGAGTCGCTCTCGTGATCCATGTGGGTGCCGACGTAGTCGCGCGTGACGCTGGAGGTTGCCTCGAGAAGCGTGTCCTTGCGCGTGGGTGGCCGTTGATGGGACAGGAGACGTGGCTTCAGCAGCTATCAAACTGTTTTGGGAAGGACCACACCGCCGCCGATCCACCGAATGACCGTTCGTGGGGCATGTGGCCTTAGGTTGACACGGACTCCGGCGCGCGCGCCGCAGCCGAAGTCGAGTCGCGGATCCCGCCCCGGCCGCGGGTCTGGAACCCCTTTGAGTCGGAGTCGGGATCCGCCCCGCCGCGGGGTCCGGAACCCGGCGAAGTCGAGTCGGGGATCCCGCCCCACTGCGCGGTCGGGAACCCGCCGAAGTCGAGTCGGGACCGTCGGAATGGTCTCCTGAATGGTCTCGAGGCATTTGGGTAGCAGTGGGGGACGGCTGCTTAGGCCGGGCCGTATTCGAGGCCGCCGCTGTGCCGCTCGGGCTTTGCTTGTTGCAATTGGGCGCTGGTGCACCTGCTTTATGAGTATTCGTCGGTAGCCTCGAACCTCCAATCGAGTTCGGACTCGATTGGGGGTTAAGCTTGACCGATCCGCTCAACTAGGTGGGCCAACGGGCCTACCGCTTTTGCCGGGCGTGCCCTCAACGCATCCGACGTCGCCCGGGATTACGTTCTCGAGGTATGCGAACCACGGAGCCTCTTAATTGCTTTGTTGTAGCGCCACGCGCACCCGCCAGGTGTGTTTTTGCTCGCTCGCCTTCTTGACCGCCTGATTCCCGGTGGGCGCGCCGCTTTCTCGCGCTTGCGGCATTTATTCCTGAGTCGTTTGATCTTCCTTGAATGGGTATATAAGGGCGCCACGGGTTGCTCGAGCGCAGACTCTTAGACGAGACTCCTTTCCTTCTTGAAATGTGTTCAAGACACCCTTTAGTCTTGATTTGGTGATGACATCGTGGTGGAAGAGGAAGACCCTTTGAACGAGCTTTGGGTTGAATATGATCGAGCGATAGCCGAACTCCCAAAGAGAGAAGAAGTAGCTCGCGACGTTGCTCGCTGACGCGCTACTTCAGCAAATCCGAGGCTTGGGTGGCAGGGGGCCCTCCTAGAGGCAATGGCGCGAGGGCGCCGATTGCGATGGCGCGGCCGCGTCGATGTCGGCGAAGAAGCGGCAGCATGCCATTCCGCTGGTGTGGCTTCACTTTGACGACGGCAAGGGCCTACAAGAAGTCATCTCCAACGACTCAGTTCACCGGCCCCATGTGCATCCGTCGGCACGAGCAAGGGCCTACGTCGGCGTTGTCGAGGGAGTTTTAGAGTGCAGGTGTAGATAGAGAGTCTTGCGTGTGCCTCATGTAAAGTGGTGTAAAGTTTTGAGCCACATCGGCTTTTAATGAAATCCTTTTTTCTCTCTATGAATGACTTCATGAAGGAGTTAGCCGCTTGTTTCGCTTTGATCACCGGCGCTAGAAAGTTCGCGATCGGTTTCGAGTGGTCGGACGTGCGAACTCGCGTTTGTTCCTCAAGAAATCTTCCTTGCGCGCTCGTTTGGCGCCGTAGCTAATCGGTGCCTTGGTCGGCAAGGATGAGCGGGTGCCTTAAGTTTTAGTGCCCGAGTGCCTTGGTGGCAGAAGGACGATCGGATGCCTCCGCGAGGTTCCGGTGTCCGAGTGCTCGCTTAACGTCGTAGCCGGACGCCGCTTTAGTCGGCAAGACGACCGGATGCCTCCGCGAGGTTCCGATGTCCGAGTGCCTTGGTCGGCAAGGACGCATCGATGCCTCCGCGAGGTTCCGGTGTCCGAGTGCCTTGGTCGGCAAGGACGACCGATGCCTCCGCGAGGTTCCGGCGCCCGAGTGCTCGCTTAACGCCGTAGCCGACGCCGCCTTAGTCGGCAAGGACGGCCGGATGCCTCCGCGAGGTTCCGGCGTCCGAGTGCCTTGGTCGGCAGCGACGACCGGATGCCTCCGCGAGGTTCCGGTGTCCGAGTGCTCGCTTAACGTCCGAGCCGAACGCCGCTTAGTCGGCAAGGACGCACCGGATGCCTTCGCGAGGTTCCGATGTCCGAGTGCCTTGGTCGGGCAAGGACGACCGGATGCCTCCGCGAGGTTCTCGATGCCCGAGTGCCTTGGTTTCCAAGGACGCACGGATGCCTCCGCGAGGTTCCGAGCGTCCGAGTGCCTTGGTGGCAAGGACGACCGGATGCCTCCGCGAGGTTCGGTGTCCGAGTGCCTTGGTCGGCAGGACGACCGGATGCCTCCGCGAGGTTCCGGTGTCCGAGTGCCTTGGTCGGCAGGACGCACCGGATGCCTCCGCGAGGTTCCGGTGTCCGAGTGCTCATTTAACGTCAGAGCCGACGCTTAGTCGGCAGGACGGCCGGATGCTCCGCGAGGTTCCGATGTCCGAGTGCCTTGGTCGGCAGGGACGCCGGATGCCTCGCGAGGTTCCGGTGTCCGAGTGCCTTGGTTCGGCAGGACGACCGGATGCCCCGCGAGGTTCCGGTGTCCGAGTGCTCGCTTAACGTCGTAGCTAGCCCGACGCCTTAGTCGGCGACGCACCGGATGCCTCCGCGAGGTTCCGGCGTCCGAGTGCTCGCTTAACGTCGTAGCTAGATGTCGCTTAGTCGGCAAGCGACGACCAGGATGCCTCCGCGAGGTTCCGGTGTCCGAGTGCTTTGGTCGGCAGAGGACGCACGGATGCCTCCGCGAGGTTCCGGTGTCCGGTGCCTTGGTCGGCAAGGACGCACGGATGCCCGCGAGGTTCCGGTGTCCGAGTGCTCGCTTAACGTCGTAGCTAGACGCCGCCTTAGTCGGCAGGGACGCCGGATGCCTCCGCGAGGTTCCGGCGTCCGAGTGCTCGCTTAACGCCGTAGCTAGACGCGCCTTAGTCGGCAGCGACGGCCGGATGCCTCCGCGAGGTTCCGGCGTCCGAGTGCCTTAGTCGGCAAGGACGGCCGGATGCCTCCGCGAGGTTCCGGTGTCCGAGTGCCTTGGTCGGCAGGACGACCGGATGCCCCGCGAGGTTCCGGTGTCGAGTGCTCGCTTAACGCCGTAGCTGGGACGCCGCTTTAGTCGGCAGGACGCACAGGATGCCTCCGCGAGGTTCCGTGTCCAAGTGCCTTGGTCGGCAAGGACGGCCGGATGCCTCCGCGAGGTTCCGGTGTCCGAGTGCCTTAGTCGCAAGGACGACCGGATGCCCCCGCGAGGTTCCGGTGTCCGAGTGCTCGCTTAACGTCCGTAGTTTGGGACGCCGGTATCCATCCCGAGTCCCGTCCGCGAGGGAAGTCGCGAGAGGAGTAGCCGCCGCCTATCCCACAAGTTTACCCCATCCGCAGTGTGGGACTGGAGGGTGAGCGACGCGTTAGCACTGCGTTGGTTTGAACGCCGTGCTCTTGGAGCTAGCTGGGTAGTCCGAGTGGGTCCGGGAGGTCCGCCAAGGGGACCTTCCGAGCGGGACGGCCCCGAGTAGGTGTCTGGCCTCGCGTGGGGCGACCCATAAGAAACCTTTCTTTACTCAATCCAGTATGGACCACGGGTCGTCCACCACCCAGAGCACACCGGCCGTCGCCATCGATGAGCTCCGGGAGAGTGTGAAGTATGGTCTCTGACGCGAGTAGAGTGGATGGGTCGCCACCGACCCAACCGGGGACCCAGTGGGGCTCACTCTCACTTGCCTCGCTCGCAGTTTTCATTTGCGGCCCTACGCCCATCCGTGGGTTAGGCCTTTTGAACCCACTGCTTTTGGTGGGCCTGGCGCAAGCCACAAAGCTTTTTGCCATCTTGGGACCGCTGCCCAATGGTCTTCGCATACTGGAACAACCGGCCCGGCCAAAGGCGAGACCAAGAGGTAACGGACACGCATTGTTCGGGCGGCGTCTTTATGACTCTGCAACCGACGCGCGCAGATTAAATGCGAGTGGAATTGGAAACGGAGTTACCGGCCGGCGTGATGAGCGAGGCGTACGACGCGACGATTCGCTCGAGAGAGGCGTCCGCTCGGCCGACGCCCGCTCGCCTCCTATAAGTACGTTCTTTGGGGTGCCTCGTAGCCACGCTTTCGCCTTCTTCGCCTCCCGTCCTAAAGCAAGAAAACGCCAGAGAGCGCAGAAGGAAACCTCACTTCTTCTTCTCACCTTTCCGCCGCTTCCCGCCAAGATGTCGTGGGACGGAGTGCTCGCGACAGAGAGTCGCGCTTAGCCTAGTGAAGAAGGGCTTCCTCCGCCGCAGGCACCTCTGGCCGAGAGTGTCGACCGGGCCGTTATTCCGCCCGCAGAGCGGCGAGGTTGTGGTCCCGCCTCGTTTTTGGTAGCGGCCTACCTGCCCACCCTTTCGTCTGTGGGCTTCTTTTCCATTACAAGGTGGAGGTGCACCACCTCAACCCTAATGGGTCCTTCACATCGCCATTTTCATTACCCCGTGCGAGGCCTTCTTAGGATTGAGCGCATTGGTATTTGTCGTGCACTTCTTCCAAAGCGAGGCTTTGGAAAGACAGCCGTCCGACGCGACGCGCCATGGGGCTGGCCCTCGGCCAAGCAGGCCGGAGCTCAGTACGGACATCAAGGCTGCGCCCTCTAACAAGGGATGGCGCTCGAATGGATCTATGTCCGAACGTTGAAAATAAATACCCAGGCTTTCTCGCGAGCCTCTGCCGCAGATGGAGCAATGGACACGCGCCGAGAAGAGGAAAAGAACAAGGTGGCCTCGATCGTGGAGGAGATCGGGGCTCGAGGAAACGGTGGCGGGGATGTTGTCGTGCGCCTTCATGAGGATGCGTCTGCACCCTCCAGCTTTCGCCAAAGCCGCGCCCCATGTTCCGATATGAGGGCCATCCGGACAGGGCAAGGATGGAGGTGGCCGAGTTGGCCGCGTCGAGGTGGAGGCGGGTGGCGGCGATTATCGGAGAGCGCCACGGTGCCGCGAGGCGCCACAGGGCCTTTCGTCGGCTCATTCCCAATCTGGTGAGTTTGTGGATTTTTCTTTCGCTTC